>CM059266.1:19008780-19033626 GCA_030347295.1 Setipinna tenuifilis | reverse complement strand
CCAAAACACATGCCGTCTCCCTTGAACGAGCTCCTATTAGATAGATAGAGATGGGCGCCAGTGATCGATCGCCTGTTCTTCCAATTAACCAACACAGCAGATCTCTCCGAGCAGATGAGGCGATGCGTCATCAATTAGTGCCGGATCACAGACACCACCGGCATGTTTGACAAGACCCAAATTTCTACCGCATTTATCCCCCCCAACACACACACACACAACACACACACACGCACGCCACACACATACTTCATCATAACCAATCCCGTGCTTTAAGATCATGCACATTCTCAGGAAATATGATGCAACTAAATGAAATGTTGACTACAAACAAACGTGTCAGCATAACATGGATTAAAAGAATGTAGAGATGGGGAGGGAGGGAGGGAGGGAAAAGAGAGAGAGTGAAAAGAATGCAGAAAGGTAGACAGAAACTGAGACAACGTGTATGTGTGACAGGGTCGAGAATGCAGAAGAATGAAAGACAGACACAAAGAAAGAGCATCTCTTGTCAACTTGTGCTAAAATTTTGTCACAAATTGATTTGAGAAAGAGGTCACCAAGTCAATAGAAAATTTGCCCTCAAAAGCAAAAACTAACTTTTATCACTGCTTTTCACTGAGCCTGATCTCCCTTTCGCCAATGTCTAAGCCCTTAAAAAGCTGGCTATCAATCATTTAAAAGTGAATATTGGTGGAAGTACAAGTTAAAAATAGAGTGCTTTGAGGTTTGGTTTGAATGCTTTAACAGCCCATGACCATAACTAAAACAAAACGGTTAGGAGGGTTGCTTGGCAACTGAAGCAGCTCCTTTAAAATAAATAAATAATACAAGACAGTTATATTGGCAGAGTGAAGGGTCTTTTACACACGTGTTTACAGAGTTAGGGCCATGGAAAGTGACATAATTGTTGACATCTGTTAACTTAAAGCAGTGACGGTCAGACAGAATCCAACGATTTTCGCTCTAATGAAAACTAAACCAATTACTGCACCGTCACTGTCATTTTCAAAGATAATGGCAGTCTTGGCTATACTTGTCTAGCGCCAATTGTTATAATCCAAGGGAGAAGCCTAATTATTGCAATAGCTGACGGAAATGGTTTTAGCACCAAGTGAAATCTGCCAGGGCCTCCAGTTCACACATCACAATCTCCTGATAAAACATAAAGAGACAGTTGGTGAAACTAAATTACGTGTCAACTGAACACATCTCTCACACACACAAATTAGGGTGGCTATGCAGATAGCCAAAAATAGCCAATGAGTCTACAGACACTAGGTAATAAAAGCCATTTAAGTTGATTTGTCCATTAAAACTGTTCTTAAAAAAACACTATACACACCTTGTATTGGAAACACTGTTATATATACCTTCCATTTGAATACCTAAGGAAAACACTCTTGTTCGGTGAGAAAGCAACAGTGAGAAAAAGGCTCACCTGGACAGATGGACCCTCTTTTCTGTGTGCTGCCCTTGCCCATGAGCAGGGTCATAATGTGGTTCATTCCGGAGAACCTCGATCCCCTCCTCCGTGTCACTCTCCTGGTGGCTGTGTTTGCTAATTGTGTACAACTGCCCTATCCTGTACTGTAGAAAACACAACACACAAGAGTGTTTGTTTGTTAGGGTACATTTTCATTCCTAAATTACAAGTTTGTATAATTCCAGGACTTGCTAGAAAATACACAATGCGTAGGCCATGGGGAAAGATGTGGGAACTGTTCTCAGACCGCCTTCCCGTGGTTGTCTTTAAAGTCAAGAGGGAAGGAAGGAAGTGCGTGGAAGTTGACTTGAATCTTACCTCTTCCACCGTCAGGGGCATGCATATGCGATATTCTTTCACGAGCATGACGTCCGCCCCACGTCAAAGCCTTTCTCCACAAAGTTCGCGAAAGGGTTCTAAGTTTCAATGTGTAGAGATTCCAACAAAGATCTTGACTCACGGTTGTCGTCGATCCAAATCTATGGGACAAAATACATGTTTTACAAAGAGTATCAAAATGTTGCAGTTCGTCGATTACATGAAGCGTCGCCCAATAACAAATCAGACGGCATTTTACTAAGGCACATCATCTCATTTACCCAACTCTTCATATGTCAAATGGACAGCAAGCAAAGGCCATCATCAACCACTTACCAATTAAGAAAAACTAAGATGAGAATGACTGGTAATTGTGTTACAATACAATACACGTCAAAGTAATCAATACAGTATAGGCTACCTGCTTGGCTGCTCAAGCCTACTACTAGTACTTCTATTACTACTACTACTACTACAACTTCAAGGGATAGCCTGCTGATCTCAAAATCCGCTTCTCATACATATCGATTTTTTTGCAATACACTAACTCTAACAGTGTCTACATACAAACAACCGTCCACAAGAACATTTGGATAGACAACGTCGTTTTATAGGCCAGTTTTATCCAAGCAGCAAACTTAAGAAACAGTCGGTTAGCGAAAGGAAATTGTCGAATGAGAACCGCTACGTTTTCAAAGTAACCCCGTCTTCCTGTATTTTGTCTAAAAGCACTTACCTGCCTCTTTAGTGAATTTTAACCTCTAATTGTTTGGGTTATTTGTCGCCGTTAGAACAGGTCGATGCCATAACTCTGTGATCACACGAATATCAAACTTGCGAGCTGGACGCCAAGTTTTCAGAAGTGATCTAAGGTCTTCACTAGCTAGGCTATTGGATCTACAGACTGACCTCTAGAGGCAAATCTATTAACCGGTCTAGCCTACTCGAAAGGAGCAACTCAATCCCAGAGCCTTCATCTTCACATTGCTAAATAATAACTAAGTTATAATAACATAATGTAATATATTTAGTCGTGGTATTAAAATGTTATGAATTTATTTCAAATATTATTGTGGGTAAAGGTGTGTAAAAAGTTACATTTAATGCAGCATACATCAGAAGTAGCCTATAATTGATGCTGGCTTGTATTTGTGTGTGAGTGTGGAGGTATAAATGCAAAAAAACACCCTATACTATACACTATAATTTAAGCAGACCATACGCCAAGACTATAATTTTAACAATATTACATATTTAGCAGAGTGTGACAAATTGGATGTCTCTCAGATGCAAATCAATTCAAACTGAATGCAATTTCTTGGTTTGCTTTCGTACAGAAATGAATAAGAGAAAGAATGAATGGCCAGGTTGTTTGCTTTTCTACAGGAGTCTGTTGGTATGTGTCACTGTGTTCGGTGCCCAGATATAAGCCACAGATTGCATTGCATTCCTGCTGACATGACATGCCATTTAATTAAATTGTGTGAGTTGGTGTCACTTTGGGCTGGGCACATGATTGCCTTTCTTTCTTTCTTTCTCCTGTTTCCCCCTTACATATGCCAAAGCACACATCTGAACAAAAGAAGTCGTTTTTGTGTGGTCTGAAACATTCTGTGCATTGTACGGTGTGTACATTGGAGCCATGCACCCATACTGTGCCAAAGTAGCTCATAGCAGGCCCACAAGGCGAGGTGGATTTAGGGAACAGTATTCCCCATGGGTCTGTGAGTGTGTGGAGAAAAACAAACTGTGAACTGCATTCGTCACAATGTTGCCGAGTTTGTCATCCATTTTATGCTGACCTAGCCAATATGTAATTTATTTATTTATTTTCATAGTACTGTAATTCATTATATTTTCTTAGTAAGTGTACAGTAAGGATACACACACCTTTGTTTATTTTCACAATCTTTTCAGTTATTTGACATGATAAACTGCATTTATGGGATCACATGGTGCAAGCAAATGTGTAATGCAGCCAAAAACAAACGCATGAATATCAATAACGTGCTTTAACATGCCATTCAAGTCTCCCGGCATGGCGTACGCCGCCTCTCTCCACAGCGAAGCTTGAAGGACACACCACTGCATGCCCTCCACAGCCCCTCACCCCCCTCTCCCAAGCTTTGCTCCACACTCAAGCCTAGCTGCGCTGCTCATCCATCAACCTGTCTGAATCTGTGCAGTGGACCCAGTGAGAGTGGAATACCCTACTGCTCTCTCTTTCTCTCTCTCTCTCTCTCTCTCTCTCTCTCTCTCTCTCTCTCTCTCTCTCTCTTCCGCGCTCTCTCTCTCTCTTTGTGCTCTCTCTCTCTCTTTGCTCTCTCTCTCTCGCTCTGAAAATATGGAGTTGAGAGTGTGGAAAGGAAGGATGCTAGAATGCTGTGCCTTTGTTTTTGGTTCAGTAAGTTCAGTAATGCCTTTGCATAAATTTACTCCTGGCCCAGTGAAGAGATTTTTGCATGTGAGCTTATGGTTGTGGAGTACCATTCCAAGCTCCTTTTGAATTTGTTCGTGGCACACGGTTAAATTGTCAAAGTCACAAATCACTCTGATGTTGAAGCTTTGACGAGGGGTCTTTTGTTCATGTATTGCAGATGAAAATCGCCAAGGGCATCATAATAGTAACCGCAATCAGTGCAGAATGTTTGCGATCCCGGTAGGTGGCAGTCGGGAGCTACGCAATAAGATTATTCCAGGACGACCTGATATCTATGCTTCAGGCAAAACAAAGAATCAAAATTGCACATACAACAGTTTATGTGACAACAGATACAAAAACATAGCTAGTCTGACAATTTATACATCAGTTTAGCAACTTACAACAGGCACACAATCAGTTTAGACGTAGAGGCAGTGTAGTCTAACTTTAAATTGACTAATTACATCAGTATATATGGCCCTGCTGTCATGTGAGAATGTTAAGATGTTGCCGTAAAAGATAAAGCAAGTGTCCGAGTTTTTCAAGTTCCATTTGAAAATGTCCAGAGCCACTTTGGTCTAACAGGGAAAGAAAAAGCTTCAGGGCACCATGGCCTTATCCTGTTAAGGAAAGTTGATAGATGTGTCAATTTAGCGTGCTACAACACTGACGCGATTGTTTTAGAAGTCTGACTAACCTACTGCACGAGAGGTGCGGGGTGATGGGTGATGGGTGCCTTCTGGCCATTCACAGCTCAGCGCTCATCATCCATGGGTTAAGTAGCGGACATCTTTATCTCGTTTTACAGAGGCATCTGAAAGGTTAGCCGCTGTGCAACAGTGTATCGAGGAGTATTCCCAAGTTACCCGTGTTTGGCATTTCTTTCAGCAGAACACAAAATAGCTGGAGGATTTTCTGAGCACAGATAACGCTATTGTCTTGAGTGGCTGTCATACCAGTCAGCGTAAAAGGCCTCACCTTACAAATGTTTCCAGCCACGACGAAAATTCCGTTATGATCCATACTATTTACATTTTTGAATGGCATGTGTTAAATTAAAACGTTGAATTTACTCTTCTGCACTGGATCCAAAGTGAGGAGGGGGGTTCATCAGTTTGTGAACCTCTAAATTTGTAGGCCTACTTAACTACACTACTAATGCTATTTTTAAAAACAGTCATACTGCCAATTGTTACTAAAAAAATGAGAGGAGAAACGTACAAAAAAAGCGGTAGGCAGTGTGTATTCTCTTTATGGGTATGAATTTAATGCATGTAATGAAGTAACGTCTTTGAAGTCCTACGTGTGTTAGCCTTTGTTGACAAAACACAACATTCTTTTCTTGTCTAACAGGGCCTAGGGCACCATACAAGCTGTAACTGTCAGTATTGATGTAAGAAGAAGACAGCGACGCCATGACACCCTCAGTTTACATATGATACTTGATACTACAGATCACGATGATATATATCTAATGATATTTAATGCCTTATGGATTTACCAGGTCTATGCCAGACTGCGGCCATATGTGTTTCGTTGTCAGCTGCTATCTGCAACGGGCTAAGCACTGTGGCTGAGGCAGCCATAAATGCCTATTGCTGTTTGCGCCATAAAGGTGGTCTGGGCCTGCTGACTGCTAATCACCTGGGACCATTTATGCTGGGATAATCGTAACACACCCCGTCCACCCCGTCCACCCCGCCACCCCCCCGTCGTCAGCTGGCCATTCTCTAAAACCACCTGCATGGTCATGGTTGGCCGTGTTTCTGAAATGCAGGGGGAAGGCTACGATAATTAGGCGACTTAGCGGAGTGTTTGCTCAGGTAGGTTACTGGGGATGATGGGATTTTGTCTGGGAAGCCGCAGGGCTGCTGCTGGGCCCCTTGGTGTCTCGGGGGGGTACAGAGTTTATGTCGTGTTGAGAAAAGGCACAGGGCACAAGTCCCCTGAAGTTGTAGTGTGATACACAGACACACAGTTCCCACACAGGCAAACACACAAATATCTTCATTGACATTTCAAACATGCTGTTAGACCTTGGGATAGAATCAACACATTTATAATGTATGACATATTCCGTGGAGCGAGTGCAATAATGTAATTGGATCCAGGGAATATAAAAACAAAAAAAGAAATCTATCGTTTTATTTTTTCTTTCATAGGGCTGAGGCAGACACTGTGCTCATTTTTTTCTTTTCTTCTTCTCTTCTTCTTCTTCTTCTTCTTCTTCTTCTTCTTCTTCTTCTTCTTCTTCTTCTTCCCCCTTCCTCTGTTTTTTTATAGAAACCCTCCAGCCTTTGATCAGATTTCTCTCGCTTCTGTGGTCAGTTTAGCAGCATCGGTGCCGACTACAAATATTAATCTCCAGGTCCCTGCCAGAATGTAGCTACAGATGAATAATTCATGAGCATGGCAAGATGTGGTGTGTGTGTGGGTGTGTGTGTGTGTGTGTGTGTGTGTGTGTGTGTGTGTGTGTGTGTGATGCGTGTGTGTGTGTGGTGTGTGTGTGTGGTGTGTGTGTGTGTGTGGTGTGTGTGTGTGTGTGTGTGATGCTGTGTGTGTGTGTGTGCTGAGGGTGGGGGTTAGGAAGGTGAGCTTGCTATTGGCCATAACCTGGCTAAGTTGAACAGCGAGATACGCCATCAGCAAGAGAGCAGATGTGCATGCAGCAGCAACCGCATGGAAAGGTACAGCATGGCCTGTGGGTGCCAGATTGTTTTCCACTCACGTTGAGTCGGTTTCCTCTCCCGGTGTCTCTAGCTGTCTGCCTGCATTCGCCCCTCCTCTTAAAAGCAGATTATTTAGCCAAATGACTGTTTGAGCGGCTGAAGGGTGCATACCTTGGGTCTGGACAACAGCCTCTTATCTGCGTCCCACAGGCAGGTGAGGAGAGAGAGAAGGGGCAAAGGTCAGCTATTGTCCAGGAGAACGAGCCTGACTTAACCTGCACGGCTCTCCCATTTAATTGCCCACTTCAGGGGTGGGAGAAAGGGGCCCCCGCGTGACAGGCAGACGAAGCCCACTCAAGCGGCGAGCATACCTGCGCTTCGTTCACAGCTGTCAGGGTGCACCTTTTTGCTCACAGGTAATCCCCAATCTGTCATCATTAATCTCAACACGCTTCGCAGGGCCTGAGATGAGAGTGCGAGACGACTCTCAAGCAGGGCTTGATTTTTTATTTATTTTTTTTAATGCTCATCATCTGTGTAAATCTGGTCATTTGATGAAGATTTAATGTGTCTGTTGTATTCTTTACTACACTGTGTGAGTGTATGAATGTAACTATTCACTAGCCCTCTGAGGCATGGTAAATTTCCAAACCAAAAGATTCTTTCAGTTCTTAGGTCTTTTGACGTGTGAGTGTTTTGAATTGGAATTTTTAGTGATGAATGGTCCTTCTCTTGTATTATTTCGATGTTTGACGTGTGGTCATGGGGAGTCACACAGGGTTTATTTTTTTTTAATGTTTTGAACTCAGTGGTTCATTTTACGGCGACCATTGTAAGATATCTATCTAAGAGTGGGGATGAAAATGGGTCCAAACAGGCCTGGTCACAATTTGTGGCCAGGAGAGAAATGATTTGCTGTATAGAAGGGAAATTGACTGAGCTCCCTTTTCAAATCCCCACCCGACTCCTCTTATAGCTGTTTCAGAGAACTTCAGCACTGCAGGAAATTGAAAGCATTCATTTGTTTATTTACAATTTGGAAGTGTGTAGTCGCCTCTGCCCCCCCACACTATGTTCGCTGTATGCCCATCATTCACGGGAAGGCCCCTTTCATTTTCAGTGGAAATCAGTGGGCCTATTGAAGCAATGCAGTACCACGATGAAAGAAAACATCTTTCAAGGTATTTAGTGTGCACAGTCAAGGACTAGGCCATTTCAGTCTTGTAATAACGATTGCATGAGGGTCAGCATTCTCATACTTCTTTTCAAACAGGGTCCTCTTTTTTTCCCTTTCAAGTTACCTCCAGTCTTGAGAAAGCTTGGCAAGAAACCAGGGCTGCCCTTACCTGATTAATCCCCTAACTTTTCCCTTTCTTTGGCCTGCTCCATTGAAACCCAAGAAAATTGAACTTTTTACAGGCACTTGGGTTGTTCTTTGGCCTTGTAAGCCACCAAAGATTTAACAGGAGCAATTAGCAGCTCCGATATGGGGAAGACACAACATGGCGACCAACACCACCAACCACCACCACCAGTTCCACCCTCATTCCATTCCTACCAGCTGACTAATAGGCTCTCGAACTCCTTCATACCTGTGGCCCCTTTCTGCTCGGTGGTGAAAAGGGGCCAGTGACAGTAATCCTCACAGCACCACTGGGCTTGTGTGGCTATGAGGACCACTTGGGTTTATGGCCTGGCCTCAGCCCTATACGAGTATGGGAACCAGCTCTCGTGGGTCCCCTCATCACTTCAGATCTCTAATTGGCTTCTGTTGCCCATTGTGGGGAGGTTGTGTGTGTGTGTGTGTGTGTGGGGGGGGGGGGGGGGGGGGTGTTAAGGGTATGCATGTGTGCGGTGTGTGTGTGTAGTGTGTGTGTGTAGTGTGTGTGTGTGTGTGTAGTGTGTGTGTGTGTGTGTGTGTGTGTGTGTGTGTGTGTGTGTGTGTGTGTGTGTGTGTGTGGGAAGGGAAGGGGGCACAGTATTTAGCTGTGATCTAAAAGGGCAAGGGATTCTCACAGAGAACTTGAGCGTGGGTTGGTTTGCACAGTCTATGCTGATTTAAGATGTATGCCAGAATTACACTGATACACACACACTCACCTAAAACGGGACTGGGGTTGTTTGTTTTGCCAGCTGAGCCGCCCACCAAGCACAATGGGCAATGAACTGTACATTATTCAAAGTGTGTCAACATTAGACTGTAATTTAGAACTTATGGACAGTTGCCTAACTGTACTCTCTACAAATGTACAGAAGAACAAAAAAAATGTGAGATTGCAGAGAAAGACTTCAAACAGATCCATACATTTCTCCTTTGAACGTTAAATGACTGCATTGTTGTATTTTTCACCAGTGCCCATGGCAACAAACAATGGTGTAAAAGCTTACAAGAGTATAATAAAGACGTGGTTATGTTACACTTGTAAAGCTACTTTGTGGTCTCCTAAAAAGCAAAACATGAAAACCCAGCGCAATAGGCGAGACACATGACTCACAGGGTTAACCTATTAAAAGTTAATCCAGGGCACCCTCCTGAGGATTGACACAAATGAGATCAAATGATCATTCATACACTTAAAAAACAGGTTCATTACCTAACATACTTATACAATCACTGGTGCGGTAGTTTAGTAGTTACGTTTATTCAACAAATAGAAAAACAGTGATTGTGGCGCCTCGGGTGTAAGCAAAAGTAAATGACCAATGAGAATGTAGGGTTCAGAAGTGGTGCCCTTGAGGGCTGAAGCCCCCCACCAAGCCCCGTAATTCCCCAAAGTAACTAGACCCTCGGCCCATTAAAACAAAACCACTAAACAGCTCCTCGATAATCTTCGCCAGGGAAAGTGTTCCTTTCACATGACCATACATTCACTGCCACCACGTCTTGACCCACGAATGTTTAAGTTCCTTAAAAATTCAGTGGGAGCATTTCGTCTTTGAGGATTAACAGCCAGAACACAAAAGCTTTTTTTTTTTTTTCAAACAAGATGACCGTGCCTCTCCTCCCCCTTTGCTAGTAGCCAAAGTGGATCATCTAATGCGCTTAGCGAGGGTGAGCAAGAGCAGCCATTCCCCCAGCCCAGGTGTAGCCCGAGGGGTAGGTGAAGCGTGGAGAGGGAGGGAGAAAGAGGGAGAGGGAGAGAGAGAGGTCCTCGCTGCAGAGTATTGCAGGGGGCAGGACCGCGCTTAGGGTGAAGCCAAGGGGAGGAGGCGCATCTGGTGATTTGTTCGAACGGAGTGTAGATTGATAGGGAGACGCTGCGTTATTGCTGTGCACACATTCGGATGTGAGCGGAATCTCGTGAAATCGCAACTTTTTTGTTGCAATTCACTTATTCACCAATCGCGTAAAGTTTTGACTGTTTGCCTGGAGAGGTCCTAAAGGAATTCACTCTGCACAGATTTTAATTGTTCGTTTTAAGAGTGCCATTCAGGACAACTCTTGTGCACAGAAGTCAGGATGTCAAATATTTCTGTGAATGACCATCTTGAGGGGATATTGTCTGATTTTGAGGGTGAGTCTGGTTTAGCTTTTCTAGCCTTTGCCGAACAGTGCAAAAAGTTTGCTCTGCAGTGTAACTCACAACATGTGTAATGTCCACTGTATATCTATTGAATTCTCTCTGTTGGACAGGGGTGATCTGCGCTATATTGTTTAAACTAGTGCTTTGCTCAAACTTATACGTTCGGGCGGTATAGAGTTTAATTACACGGTTTGTGCGCAAAGAGTAGTCTGCTGCACACTATACTTTGCTTCTGTAAAGACCCATTGGATTCTGGAGATGGAATGCATTCATTCCACAAGTATGCGACCCCGAGCACATGGAGTATTGTCGTTTTACTTTTTGCCAACTCCATATGCACTCCAGCAACAACTATAAGTAGTATGCCAAGTGGTGTGTTTCTTGTTGTGTTCCCATACCATTATTGGGTTTCCCAAGACGTTAAGCCAGCATTGCTGTAAAGGCAAGGGCAATATGTGATGGATTTTATGGTGATTCAGTTATTTAATCAGATACCCAGAGCTCATAAAACTTTACAGTTCATGTTTTTTAACCTCACTTTTACTGGAACGCATAAAACTATTTTAACCTATAGAGAAAGTCAAAGTAATCAAGAGAATTTCATAAACCTAATAGATTTTTTTATGAATGCCAAAAATTTAATTTATTGGAACTGTTTCAGAGGGGATGGAAATAAGCATGAGTAAAATAAGTGGAAGTAACATCCATGCATGCCTTTTTTTTCTCTTTGTGCGTGAGATAAGCTTTCGAACATTTGCACCCCTAAATTCTGAGGAAGTCTCTGCTGTAATTAGCCTGCCATGCTCATAAACTAACCCCCCCTGCCTTAGATACAGTGCAACACTCAGGCACTTTATTTAGAAAGCTATCTACCACACCACAGCCTTTAGTTCTCTGCAACTGTGACCACTATTGAATTTGACACACATCTCTGACCAAGAGAGCAAGAGAGAGAGAAGCCCTGCCTTGCAGATCTGTCAGGAACGGGGACAGGGCAGGGACAAGCAGAACAATGGAGTCTCTCTGAGGACGTCTAGCTGTTTAGACAGGTGCTGATCTTTGGAGAAAAACAAATTAGTTCAAGCCTTTGGAATAAAACACTATCTATTATTGCATTTGCTTGTTTGCTTCGGGACTATTGTTTGCCTAACACAGTTGCATTTCTTAGACTCAGAGATCAGTTCAGGAAGTTGACCTAACTCTTTTTATGACACTACTCATTACTCTTCTCAGTCTTACGAGCATCCATGAAGCTTGAAAGCTTTACTCACATTTTTATTCTGAAGCTTTGTGGCAGCTACTGATAAGGCCTTGCAGGGTGTTCTCTCCCTGTTTTGCAAGCATTTAAGGGGCTGAGATTTTTACCAGTAGGAATTTCCAAGCCACACCTAATGAGATTTGCCCACTGAAACAACTGGCCTTTGCTAAATGCCAAGCAAACATATCAGATGAACTGAACTGGCTTGGGTACCCCCTAGAGTTGCAACAACATCATGGAATACCATTGTGTCAGGCGCTCGTGGTGGAGTGGCGGTGGTGGTGGTGGTGGTGATGCCTTTGATGCTAAAGGTCTGATTGTTAGAGGCTGTTGTTTTGGGTTGTTATCTGGTGCACAGATGTTGGGTCGTGTAGCGTGGGGCTGCTTGAGTGCAGAAACATTCAAAAAAACAAAACAAAACAAAAACAAAACCAAAACAAAACAAAAACAATGTTCTGTGGGGGTTTGTGTGATACAAGTTTTTTTTTAACATCTGTGTGGCGTGAGTGTAGCTTAAAGAGCCTAGTATTGAATGTGACAGGCTCCAATTTAATTTGGTCAAAGGATGCAATTGTCATCATCTACGCTCCTGTGAGCATCTGGTAACGCAGAGAAAGGCACAGTGTCCTCTGCTCACAGTGCCCCCCTCAATTAGCTTCCTGTTCAATCAGATTTATCCTGTGGGCTATAAGCCATGTGATTGGCGGTAGGGAAGGTATCACAGCAGAGCAGAGAGGCTGCATTCTGGCCACTTCACCTTAAAGTAGGCCACCGGGTTCACCTCAGAACAAGGGGCCAGTGTGCCACAATGGGCCTCAGTAAGGACATACAGTAACCCTGTTCAACATGCAGGGCCAGGGTCCGTGAAGCGCAAGAGCTGGAATGTGTTGGACTGTTCGGGGAGTAGCAAGGGGCCTTTCATGTGGCTGAGCGACTGTGAAATGTGTCCCCCGCCCCGCCACCCCCCCCTCTTCCCCCCCTTCCCCCCCTCCTTCTGGATACGCACATTGGGCGCTCAAATCATAGCCATACGGATCTCAAGGGCTGGATTAAAAGCGGGCCTTGATAAAGTGAAAAATGCAAGGAAGGGTCATGAAAAAAGAGGAATGGAGACAGATGCCTCGGTATAGACGTAGGCTACATGTCGGTGAATGGACATCCCCAGAGCAGGCCAGAGAATAGCCCGGTAGCCTCGAGTGGATGTCTGTAGATGCCAGAACAAATATAAAAGAGCCTCTCTCTCTCCCCTCAGCAGGAAACCCAAGACGGCCATTGGGCATTGCCCTGCTTCTGAGACACACAGGCCAAACACCCCACCCACCCACCCAAGTGGCAGCCTGGGAGCTCTGGTGGCTCCAGTAGCCTCAGTATTTCTGGCTCTGTGGCCGTCAGCTTGTCAGCTACACCTATACAAAAACACGGAGTTGGGTTTCGGTTTCGGAGTTTGGCTTTACCTCTTCGAGTCCTGACTTGGCACGGTCAGCGTTGAGGGCCTCACAGGTAGTACCGAGGGCCGCCGTGCTTCTTCCTGTTGGTCAGATGGAAGGTGACTGGAAATGGTTTTAAGCTTTAATTTATTCAGAGAAGTGGCGGCAGGTGAAGGTGTGACAGGCGTGTCATCACATGTGTGCGAGTGAGTTCGTTCGTCTGTAATTACTGAGGTTCAGCGGCAGTCCACCATTACAGGCCAGTGGTCACAAAGCCCAGTCTGTGGCTTTGTGTACGCTCTGCACGAGCACATGTGATGATTTCAGCCAGGTCATGTGGTTTCCTAGAGGACAGAGAGAAAAAAAAAACCTATGTGTGTGTGTGTGTGTGTGGGTGGGGGGGGTGATTACATGAAGGGAGCTATGGATAGGAGTCAATAATGATGATTTATGTTTTTCCTGTCACACCCCAAAAAGAACTTGTTTAGTTCTCTCACACAGCCACTCCAGGCAAATGGCAGGTCCACTAAAAAACTCGAGTATGTAGTTGTTCACCGGAGGGTGGAACAGTAAAACTGCCTGCCTGCCTGCCTCCTGAATCGTCACTCACGGTGTGTGTGTGTGTCTCCGCTGAAGAACACTCCACTTCTGGCTAGCTTTTTTTTTTTAGCTTAACAAGACAGCAAGCATACATTAAGTCATGTTTTCAGGGCTGCTGACTCTATGGAGTGAAACGAGCGAGAAAGAGAGAGAGAGAGAGAGAGAGAAAAGTTGGCAGCAGAACAGTGGATTTCAACATAAAGTTGAGACTTGCCAGTACATAATTGCCCCTAAAAAGTGCATGCCTTTGATGAACATCCTCTATAAAGCCAATGGAGATGTGCATTAAGTGCCCGTGGCCCCTACACGTCTTTGTTTAAGTGTTGTTCAGCATAGGCAGCTAAGCATTTAAGCGAGACCATGTGCTGGGGTGGTTTTTTATGCTGGTGAAAAGCACGCATACCTGAGTTTTACCACCCCAAGAAGAAAGAAAAGGGTTAAAAGAAATACATGGAGGGTGATGTAAGTGACATGGCCCATGGTCTCCAGCTCTCCGAGGAGGTGCGTTAAAAAAAAAAAAGTTTGTGAAAGTGTGAAAGCCTTTCAGAGCCCCAAAGGGATGTCAGAACCTGCAAGGGGGGCGGGGGGTGGAAGGGGTAGGGTGGGTGGATGGGTTTGGGTGGGGAGGGGTGGGGGGGTGGGGGCAACGCAAGTTGTGGGGTTTGGTGTGTGTCGTTACAACACTGAAAATGGCAGGTCGGAATTCAGGTTCCAGATGTGCCCCGAGCCGAGATGGTCTGCACAGGTAGATGGCTGCTGGGCCATGAAGGAATGGGGGGGTAGAGGAAGAACAGACGAAGAGAGAGAGAGAGTGAAAGAAAGAGAGGGAGGGGGCAAGAGAGAGAGGAAGAGAGAGATGTTGAACAGACAGAGAACAAGAGAAAGAGAGAGAGAGATGTTGAACAGACAGAGAAAGAGAGAAAGAGAGCGAGATGTTGAACAGAGAGAGAAAGAGAAAGAGATGTTAAATAGATAGAGGGATAGAGAGAAAGAGAGAGATGTTGAACAGATAAAGGGGGTCGTCAGAGAATACCTGCCTGGAATGCATCTTTGGTGGTGGTGGGGTTGGGGGTAGGATGGGATGTGGGGTAAGGTGGGGGTTGAGAGACTATGGGGGAAGAGAGGGAGAGAGCTCCTGAGTGAACAACAGGCCCAGACCTGCTCTTCCCAGTCCCTCCAAAGTTCTCATCTCCCCTCTGTCAACAACTTTAGACTTTCCCCCCCTATCCACTGGTTTTCTTGCGAGAATGCTTCAGAATGCTGGATGCCACGTAAAAAATGGTGTAGCGATAATGGCTGCTTATTATACGAATCAAGCTGGACTGGTCTTGTCAGGAGAGAGAGAGCTGCCAAAAAGATGCAACATTTTATGAATGAAGGCTTGCTTGCATCTCTGGACCCTCGGCCTGGCCGGGCAATAGCAGGTTTTATGTGCCAGACATCCACGTGCTACACTCTCACTTTGATCACCCCCCCCCCACCCCCCTCCGGCCCCCACCAAAGAAAAGTCCTCCACTCCCACTGCCCCCATCCCCTCCAGACTACCCCGGGGCTATCATCAAGTGCACAACCCACCCCCCCACCCCCCCACACCGCAAGTCCCCTCAGCCACATACCATAAACTTAAGCCCCTAAAATAACAGGCCAGCCAATGCAAGGCCGTCTGCCAGATGAATGCGTGAGGGGAGCCGAGGAGAATCGGCCCCGTCATCGAGCTTTATTAAGCTCTGCGTGACAGTTCAAATCCGCCCTTTGATAGTGGCCGAAGTGATCCAGCGCTCTCCTCTCGTTTGAGAGCCACCCTCCAACTTTTTTGCGCCTCCGCTCTCCTCTCTCTCTACGGCCACAGATGTGGGTAAACTCCCCCCCCCACCCCCCCACCCCGCTGTTTGTGGCGGTGTCGTGATGCCCTCGGTCTGCATGCCGAGTGCCGGGCAACCAGACGCTTGCATTTCCTAACATGCACTTTTTTCCCCTCTTTTGTAAACCACAGTAATAAATCCCTTCCACTCTCCCACCCCCACACACACAAACACACACACACCCTCTCGATGTCACGCAGCATGAAGGTCTTGTGAGCCGCCGCTTGATTGCTTCAGATTTGCAGGAAATTAAACGCGAGGACCCCGAGAGCCTGTGATGAGCCCAGTGTCAACAGTCTGCGTGACAGGAAGTGCATTATCATGGCGGGCAGGAAGAAAGGCACCCCATGTTTCCCACAGTGCAACAGTGAGGCACCTTAAAAGACCAAGCATCAGGGAAGTGTCTTATCATCACCCCCCCCCCCCAAATCCCCTCTCCACCCCACTAACTCCCCTCCCACCCCTTGCAGTCCCCTGGCTGAGCCCAACCCTGTTGGAAAACAAAGATTAGAGAAAAGAGCCTATCAGGTTGGCCTGTTTTTGTTGTTTCTCAAGAAGGGGGGAAAAAAATCATATTGAGCAGGTAGAATGTAGCACCATGTGTAAGCTGAGAGGATTAAAACCACGCGATCGCTGTGAGAAAGAGAGCCGAGCTACACGGTGCACAGACATGCCACTAACACTCGGCTGTCATCGTAATTATTTCCTGAGTTTTTGACCGGCTGCCAGCAATCACCTGATACCATCCCCTCTCTTTATCTGCGGCCCTCCTTGGCTGAGCTGCTGAGGGCGAGTTTGCACTCGTCCCCCCGCGCCGCTTTGTTTAAAAACCGTTAGCACCGCCGTGGCCGTGCCATGCTGCTGGAATTCCGCTGTGGTCGTCTCCCAGGCGTTGGTAGTAGCGGAACTGCGGTGGTGGCGATGTGAATGGCCACGAGCTACATGCCTCTCCCGCCACTCTCTTGGGTCTCATTGTGTGCGAACCACCCACAGTGGCTGGGTGGCCAGCTGTCTTTATGACATGAAAAAAAATGCAGTGCAGTCTTTTACAAAACACACACACACACTCACACACATACTCACAAAAACACATTACCCCCCACACATACACTCCCCCTTGCCCTCCCCCACCAAGTCTAAGGAGAAGAGTAGCAGTGTGCCTATGTGCCTGTGTAGGCCGGGATGGCCACGATGACCGTGTCTCTGTCACACGGAGGACCACGCTGCTGGGATTTGATTAAGGACTAAACTCTCACAGCTGTGCTGCCGTTGATGGGCTAATCGAAACAAGAGGGTCATGGTCCTCTCTCACTGTACAGAAAAAGAGGCAGCGGGGTGGGGGGGTTGGCTGGGAGTCAGTCTGTGCTTGCATTAAAATTGATGTGATTTAGTGCTTGTAGCTTCTTGTGGCTTTTAATGAGTAGCATACCCCTAGTGAAAGACTTGCTGGCTGCCTAGGAGCCTGCTGCTCGCAAGCTGATAAATATCAGAGCTGCTACTCAAGATGCCGTGATATCTCAGTCACCGATAGCAGACTGTTTACACAGATCTGACTGACTGAGCCGGAATGGAAAAGGCCCTGAAAAATGACTTGCTTGGGTTTTTTTTTCTTCTTTATTCCCACAGAGAAGAAAACTTTTCTATAATTAATGATTAGAAGTTTAGAAGTTTTTGGTACATGTATCTACTTTGAAATGTTAAAGAGAGACAGACAGACTGACAGACAGAGAGAGATAGAGAGAAAGAGAGAGATAGAGAGAGACAGAGTGTCAGTCATCTCAGAGAGAAAGAGAGAGAGAGAGAGTTATTTCAGCTCCCCACATCGCCATACTTGTCACTTGTCTGTCTGTTACAGCAGTCACCACTGATTGAGAGCCGATGCCCACATGAAATACTTTTCGGTCGGCCACTTCTGTCTGTGTCTGGGCTGCTGTGAGCTGGGAGTGTGGGTCTGCAGATGCTTCCATTGTTCTGCACTGGAATTCTGGGTCACGGCAAGGGCCGCTGTAATCCAAGCCTTCAGCCGCTGACACTGTGTCCGTGAATCGGCCCTTTGTGCAGGAGGAAGAGCCTTAGCCGCTCACAAAGGGAAAAGGTCGGAAAACAGTGTTTGCCATTGGCTTTGTGTCCCAGAGTTTGGGAATGGGGAGGATTAGGGGACGCCAGCACAATTCACATGGTCCAGGTGTGGGGCTGCCATTTTGTGTCTAATGAGCTTACTTGTCCATATTTGGAGGGTTTTTTTTGCTTCTAAGTTGGTTTTACGTGTATGTGTGCATTCGCCCTACTCTGAACTCTAATTTAACAGTTTGAAAGAAGTTTGACAAATGTTATTAACAACATGTGTCAAGAAGTCCTAAACTATGTTTTTTTTTTTATTCTTGTAATGTATGGAACATAGGGACCTTACTGTATAGCGCAAACAAGTGCAAGCACCATTGCCAACAAGTAAATCAAATTAAACTGTCCAAGTCCATCAAATCACTCATGTTTATGTGATTCTTGGCCATGTTGTTAGCGCCTAGTATCTGGAGTTACATGAACAAGACAGTTGCAAGACATAACCTGGCTTCAGGAATGAAGTATGCTTTTACACAGTGATGTCATGTCAACCTCAAAGCAAGATCAAACAGACACCATTGTAATTATAGCTTGGCCTCTAACAATGTGTCTGAAAGAGGACCATTGAAAATGGGCCCTGCTCTGTCTTTTACACAGAAGTGTAGCCTTTCAAGCTTTTAGTGCCACTATAAAGCCAAACTGGGAAATGACTGCTACACCTAGATTTTTGTATTGTTATCATGGAAGCAAAAGACAAGCTTTGAAGCATGCAAAGTAAAAGTGGAGTATTAAGTAAAACAGATAACATTACCTTGGTGAAAACATTCCATTAGCTTTTTTAAACAGCATACCTCTTAAAAACTTAATATAACAATGCATTGTGCTCAGTGTTGTTGGAGACAAGTTTACACTGTCTCATGTGAAGGATTCTTTTTAGACTTGAGTTACAGTGAGTACAAACTCAGACTACTTTGATGTACTTTGAGGTCGCTTCAGCAATTTACTTGAACATGCTTCCCCAGGTTTACAGAATTACCAAACAAAATGCCCAATAGGGGTGAATAACACATTATGAAAGAATTGGCAAAAATGTTTTAAATGAATTCACTTGACATGAATATCTCTCTCCCATTACAGCGTTGAAGAGATCCTTTGACATTGAGGATGTGGACGAGATCCCGGCCTTCTCTCCCACATCACCCGTCACTTCCCCCATCAGCCCCACCTCCATTCTAAACAAGACCAATGAGAGCAGGAGTCCGTCGAATCACATGTCCTCGCCGTACCGCTCCCGCATCACTGTGGGCTCCAGCCCCGCCCAGAGCCCTGTGCAGAAGAGCAGAATGGTGTCCAGTCTGTCCTTCAACCGCGGCACCACGGGCAAGCCCAACATCCACGCCAGCACTGGCATCAACAGAGCCGCCTCCTTCCAGAACAAGTTCAACCCCAACGGCTTCAACTCGTCGTCGGGGGGCCTGGGCAGCGACAACGACAGCCTCCACAGCAGCTCCTCCAGCCTGGAGTACCAGGCCTCGTCCAAGCTGAACTCCTACACGAGCCCGCCGCAGAGCCCCATGGGTGTAGGGGAGTACAAGCCCCCCTGCATGACCAGCCCCGTCCTCAAGAAGTTCTCGTCTCACGGGAACGTGTTCCACTCGGAGCTGGAGAACCCTCTGGTCATCCCCACCGAGCCCATCGGGATCACCCACGGCTCCATGCCCTCTCTGGACTTCCAGATGGGTGAGGGCGGTGGGGTGAGGCGCATGGTCTTGCCCCCTGGGTCACGCTTCGCCAATGCCGGCGTGGTGCCAGCGTGGAACAACAACGTCCCTCAACGCCCGACAAACGTCAGCCCGTACGGGAAGGAACCGTACTCCCCTCCCAGTCACCAGCGCTCCCCTAAGCCCAGGGAGCAGGCCAAGCTCAACAAGTTTCCCCTGGATCTGGACAGCCTGGTGGCTAAGCCCCAGGTGGTGGAGGCCCCCGTCGCCCCAAAACCACCACCGAGGTTCCTGCCGCGCTCCACCAGTCCGTCCACGTCCGCGAGTCCCTCCGCCTCCATCAGCAGCCTGGACAGCACCGACTTGGTCCCCCTCGTCCACACTCACCCCCACCCCCACCACCACAACAACAACAACGTGGACAACAAGAGGGAGCCGCCCTCGTGCTCCCCTGGAGCTATCCCCGTCCCCTGTGTCAGCCCGTCTCCAGTGCCGCTCTCCCCAGCCCAGACCCCGAAGTTCAACCTGGCCTCGCAGCCCCAGGTCGTCCAGCTCTCTCCGGTCACCCCTCCACTGGCCCTCACAGTCCCAGATGACACCACCAACGAGGCTGACTTGGATGAGGCCCAGGCCAAGGAGAGCGTTGGATCGATATTGCAGAGGATTGCCTCCTTCTCCCGTGTCGATGCCAAGGTGCCAGCCCCTATCCCTACCCCCATCCTCCCTCTCAGCAATGGCATAAAGAGGGAGTCACCAGCAGCCCTGCCACATCAGGAACATGACAGGATCAGTGGTAAGACAGTGCATGCTTTTTAATAACTGTTCAACTGGCTAATCATTACATTCTGTCAAAACTGTGAAAGCCAAGACACTTTTGTTCCAACTTAACGGAAGATACAGTTTTCTTTGGAGTGGGGATTCATGTCAAAAGGCAAATATGTCTTTATGAAGTCAAAATGAAACAAGCTTCACAAGCTTTATTAAAGCTAGCTACGCTGAAGCTGTGTTTACATTTACGCTGAGGCTGTTTTTTGGCATTGGGTACAGGGTGCACGGAGTAGTGCAGTGGTCACCGTCACCTTTCAGAGCACAATCGACCAACCAAAGGCTCGACCCCAATCTTCACGAGTCACTTTGGATTAAAGTGTCTGCTGAATACCCATTACCATTGCCATTAGTTGAGTAAATAAATTGTTACATGGGGCAGTGAAGGCGGCTCCCCCACCTGTCTTGCACCATTAGAGCCTCTTTGTTTGAAGTGATGTTTCCATCACAGGGGTCTGTCAGTGCCTCACTATTCATACAGTAGAGAAGAAAGAGAGTGAGAGAACGAGAGAGAGAGGGAAAAAAAAGAGAAAAGAAGAAAGTCAAGCACATGTGGAGACAGTCAGAGAGAGAAAGACGAAGTGAGTGGAAAAAAAACACACACACACACCAACCACAATGGCTGGAATTCCTGTCATATCAACAAATAGCTGAGTGCAAGCAGTGATAGCAGCGCAGGGCAGCTTGTCAACACATCCATTTCCCGTAAAGTAATCCCCGCCGGCCACAACACAACTCGGGAGGCGGCTCCGCTCCGCTCCGCTCTGCCTCTCATGGGAGCGGCGGGAGTCCCTCAGGAGACGTCGGCTCACCCATCCTGCTACCACAGGAAAGACACACACACACACACACACACACACACACACAGATACACAGACACACAACACAGATAGACACACACACCACACAGACACACACACACATACACTGACACAGACACAGACACACCACACACACACACACAGAAAACAAAATCCTGTCAAGGTGTTGTTGTTTTTAGCCCTGTTCACCTTTGGGATCATCCAAATCCAAACATGCCGGCAAGTGTTGACGTGGTAGTGTAATGGTGTCTTCCTGGTTGACAGAAATGGGTTTTGTGGCTGAGACCGAGGGGATTCGGGCCGTGGACAGCATCAGAAGCACGCTGAGCTGTCTCATATCCGCTCGTGCTGAGGCAAGGTGGGGTGGGGTGGGGTGGGTGCAGTGAGGTGAGGTGAACTGAGGTGAGGTGGGGTGGGGTGGGGTGTGATTCTATAGAAAGCACAGCAGCACTGTGGTTAGGATCAGATTGTACAATTTTTTGGTTGTTCACAATTGTCGAATTCTGGTGCTTTCTGTATGAGGGTAACTTCATTTTTTATTCACCTTCTTAGCCCATTATTGTGTACAACTCTATTAGTGAATCTGTGTAACTGCGTCAGAGCCTTATGAATAAAATACGAGTGTGAGTAAAAGTTAGAAATAAACGTACCCTCATACAGAAAATCCCCAGAATTCTACATGGTTTATGACTGACTATGTCATACTATATGATCTTAGAACCACAAATTCTCTAAGGATCTTGGTCGGGAGACTGGCCCATATTACAGGCCACATTAAGATAATGATTCATTATTAAAGGGTCTCCTTTGACTGCTGGTGACAGGACTCCCAATATTAGCGATGGGCACTTCATACAATCCCAGACAAAAATTCTGACAGGCTACTCTTTTGGTCAGGGCAAACCGCAAGTCATAAAGTATGCCACATTGTGAGACTTGCTCACGCTCAATGTCGTGCCCAACGTTTTGGAATCGGTTACGATCCTCTAAATGTGTCAGTCACAATGAATGAATTCGGGACAAAATTGGGCCGATATTGTGTGTAACGTGACCCTACCATAAAAAGAAGGCAAGACATCTGTGTCTTCAAAGGGCCACCAATGAAAGCAAGCTGTGTGTTGGACACGGCCCAGCATTTGCAAAATAGGACGTTTGCCTCTCCAAACAAAAACAGGTAGAAGCATGCTTTTGTCAGCAAACCCAACAACTTTGGTCAGCAGCACAAATGTTAGTCGGTAAAGGTGACTCATGTTGTCTTGTGTAAAAGAGACATGGAGACGTTTTTTACCTCCAACGATAGCTTGACTGATGTGCTAGCTGGCCGTATGCCCAGTGCCCAGGGCAGCCATGTGGAAGTGTTCATTGATTGTGGCTAAGGAGAAGAAGAAGAAGAAAATATACATCCCTTTCAGGAAACAGTGAGAGATGAGAGAGCAGGCAGAGAGGACGCGTGGAAGGAGAAGGCCTTTAAAAGAAGCCAAAAGGAACGTGGCTTAGACTTATCCACAAATAGATGACAAAGTCAGCTCATAAAAATTATCTGCTGATCGGAAAGCCTGACATCTAAGCCTCTGAGGGTTTCTTTTTTTTTGGTTGTTGATTAAAATAGTATTACTTCAGAGGGGATGTGTTTTTCTTTGGTAATGTTCACCTTTTCTATCAGTTTCTCCTCTGTTCCCTTTACTTTTACTCTTATTTTTTGGCTTTTCTCTTATTTCCCCTTTTTTTAACCAACCTCACTCTCTCCTGGCCCTGCCACCCCACACCCCACCCCCCTCACCCTTTTTCCTTTCTGGTGTTGTTTAATGGAGGGAAGTCTGTAGCCCTCGCTCTGACCAAAGAAAACAGAGAGTCACTCAACTGTGAAGACCCCATGGGTGCCTGGTACTACGCTCGGATACGAAAGACAAAATGTTGAGTTTCTCCCATGGCACCTATCTTCTGCATCTCTTAGAAAGGGGGGGAGGGAGGGAGGAAGGGAGGGAGGAAGAGTGAGAGAGAGAAAGACAAAGACATACACACACACACCCTACACGCACGCACGCACACCACACACACACACACACACACACACACACACACACAAACAGTGAGACAGAGTCAGACAGAGAGAGAGAGAGAGAGAGAGAGAGAGAGAGAAGAGAGAATGTGTGAGAGAACAGTGGGGTGGGTGTTCTGACATCCTCCGTGATCCTGGACAGCTGGGTAACTAACGGCCCCTCCAGTGCCATGTTTTTCCCTTGAACGTAAACACTGCTGCGTTTGCACGGTGTGATTTATATTTTCCAGCGGATATGGGGTTCTTGCTGGAGTGGCGTGGGGGTGGGGGTGGGGGGTGGGGGAGGGAGTGGGGGATGCATACATACAGACAAACTATAGGCCTGGCCCCAGGGTAAGTTCTCCAGGTTAACAACTGTCAAGTTTTGTTTTCTGACAGGGGGCTCCAGAGTCAAATGGACATGGTGGTGATGTTGTATGAGCTGTTTCCTGCAGCTGACACAGACATATCCATCACTGATGGGGGAGGAGGGAAGAGGGGGGTTAGGGATGTTAGGATTATCCTGAACAAAACAGTTACTCTTAACCCTTTGAGGAGTACAGTCACACATATGCGATCAGAACATTAGCAAAATTAAAGAGTTCCCACTGTGATGTGACAAATACTCTGAGGGATAAAACATAACATAAAGTTCTATGAAAGCTATAGAATGTTCGTGAAGAATTCTAGAACAACATCAGGGAAAAATAATTCACCCCTCAAAGGGTTAAGAGACAGCTAACTAATATGAGACAGCTGGAGGGTGTAAACAGAGTTTAACCAATTGCATTAATATAGGTGCATATGGCGTGTCACACGTGTTTCTATCATGCAGTTACCTCCAGATTTCCCTTCTCACGGCCGCTCACTTCCCTCCTCCCTCATCCTCACATCCCCTTTCTGTCTTTATCTTGGCCGCTGGACTCGCACAGATGTTTCGGTGTCATCAAGCCAGCGCGACACACCCTACTCATGTTTTCATCAGGCTGAAACAGGGGGGTATTTTTAGACATACGGTGCACATCTAACACCTCACCCACTCCCATTGTTCTTGGGTCTATGGGATTGTTTTTGAACTTCCTGCAAGGATAGTGAAAATGGCCATTCATCATCTCTCTCCAGGGTTACTCTGTGAGCCTGACCTTTCATGCAGCTCCCCCTCTCTCTCCCCCTCTCTCTCCCTCTCTCTCTTTCTCTCTCTCTCTCTCGCTCTCTTATATAATAGCTATACGTAACCTGTACTATGCAGTTTGTTAAATAATGTATGATTTTTCAGTCTGGCTGTAATTGAGATTGTATGCAGCAGAGGTCATGGTGTAATATAATGTGTTCTGGGTTCACTGTGGGTTCACATAGTATTCACTTCAGTTCACACGTACAGCGGTGACTCATGTGTGCCGTATCACTCAGCGGGATGACTAACACAAGGTGTACTCATCCAATTTATTTCACTGGAACCATCCACTTGTTGAGCTATAAGATAAGCCATGGAAAAGAAAAAGGATCTTTTTGGAAACTTCCAATATCTAAATGTTTACGCTAAAGCTGATATTCTTCTTGTTGACATCTGCCTGGCCTGCTATAGGACGTGGGGGTGCTGTGGGGGGGTGGGGGTGGGAGGGAATAAACAGCATGTGTACCGTCTAGGCCAAACTAATGTTTACATGGATACGGGTGAGGGTTCTGCTACGTCTAAGAAGGACGGGGCGGGGGGGGTTTAACACTGTATGTAAACTCGTCGTAATTCAGCTAAAGGGGGTTTTCCATACCTTGGATGTCATCGGTTTCGCGAGGAATTTTTGCCGATAACAGTG
>CM059266.1:18998780-19001280 GCA_030347295.1 Setipinna tenuifilis | reverse complement strand
GGCATGGTCACAAAATGCTAAAACGAACAAAAAATAATTTATATTTTTCATAGATTTTTTATTTGTTTTTAGAAGTAAATGCTAATTTTTACACGATTCTAGCACGAGATTATGCTTGTTTATTCACAGGAGTACTTTCCAAAAAGCTGGGGTTTCAATGCAGCTACCAAAAAGGGGAGTAACTTAACAAAAAACGTGATTTTGTGACTATGCCAATTTTTCCTGTGGACTCCTCAATCGTGTTGCCCAATATCAGTGATAAAGTGCCTGAAAAACATCTGTTAACTACGTTGCCCAGCAACATTGCTTAAGATGTTCCCTGGTGTATCCTCATTTTTAGTCTCATAAATTCTATTTTGGACACTTCTTCCAAAAATAGAGAGCACCATTGTAGGTGTTTTACTGTGCATGGGGCTGAATGTGTAAGTCGTAAGTAAGCAGGTGAAACAAAATAGCTGAATCTCTTCTCTTTTAAATAAAACTAGTATTCTAAGTAAGTGTACTAACATTTATGTCAGATACATCTTTCTGATTGAATAAAAGGCACTGCATGAGTTGGAATATCATGTGGCACTATTCCATCCAGAGTCTTTGTTGTTAGTAATCAATCCACTTTTTGATATATTTTAGCTGTATTCATTTATCAGTTAAATTTAATTTATTCAAAGGATGTCAGGCTGTTGTTTTTTTTCCTGGCTTCGTTTGACTGTTTTCCAGTGAGTAAAAGGAGCAGATGTAGACAAAGATGTCACAGCTGTGTGTTTCCAAAGCCCATGCCTTGCCTTGCTCATGTCATTAGGCTAATGCACTGGCCAGCACTGGAGCAGGTCTGGACAATTGACTTAGGACTCAGGACCCCCAGACGATTGACTAAGGACTTAGAAAGTAATAGTATGGAAATGTAATAATAATAAAACCTAAAGTGCTCTCCCAAAAAATAGTATGCTAGAAGAGGACTGGTAATGAGGCAGGCTTAAATCTGCTTAACCTCCCAAAGCTACTCTTCCCAGGTACACAGGTATCATGTGTTTTCTTCCACACAGGTATCATGTGTTTTCCCTCTCAGCTGGCACTGACTCAGACACATTCCGGAACAGTCCGGAACACCAGCCAGCCGGATGTCGAGACGCATCCGAAAGGCGCATCCGCATGTCGTAATGTTTGGGGACTCAGCGCCGGGTCAGCCTGGGGTGTCTGGGGGGATAATGACTAGTGGCTGGGCTGTAATCAGAGGGAAGGGGGCCTCACTGGGCCGTGCCGTGCTTGTGCCTGTACGTCTGGCGGTGGTGTGTTACGGTAACCGGCCCTCGTCGTAAGCACCACCTGCGGTGCAGAGAGAGGGTCCTCTAGTGCGTCGTGACATGTTGTACCTTCATTCCACAGCAGTGACTCACTCACTCACTTACTCACTCACTTACTCACTCACTCACTCCCTCTACCTCCATGCCATTTGCCCTGGCCACTAATCTCCTGTTTGTTATGGCGTCTGGAGCTGCCTGATTTGAATCCATGAAATAGGGGCTCCTTGATGGACAGTGCTTAGAGAAGGGAAGGCAGTGATTGTGTTGTGGTCAGGGTCTATTGTTTTGACAGCTCTCTGAGTCTCTATCGGGATGTCAGCTTTGATCTGAAAAGGGCATCTACAGTGCATGTGGTACTGATTTATGTTTTTTTTTTCCTTTTTCGCTCTGTGTTTCCTGTCTTTCTTTTTTGTTCTCGCTTAGTGTGGCATGAACACACACACACAGACTTGAACATGATCATGCAAACACAGTTAACCACACAGACACACAGACACACACATACACACACACACACACACAAACACACAACTACATACATACACATGCACATTAAATACATGACACACACATGAACACACACACACACACACACACAAAAACACACGCCTACATACATACACATGCACACGTTCACACACACATTAACACACACACACACACACTAAATACATGACCCAACACGTGCACATGTGCGCACCAGGGATGGAAATTAACTTTTTTGTTCACCTGCCACTGTGGCAGGTAGATTCTAAAATCTACCAGCCACTCAACATTTTTACCGGCCACTTTATATATTCAACCCTTCCGCACATTTTAATGCCAGTATAACACCCAGGGCCGGTTCTAGGCAGACATATATAAGAGGGCAGTCATAAATGTGAAGGGGGTATCATGTATACATTATGCTCCAGCACTTTTTTTCTGTGCTGATAGTAAGTGTTTTGGTGGGCAGTCAAAGTCTAAATTAAAGGTAATTTCCTGCATTCTGGTGCATTTTAACAGGTTGTTAGATAGCTTAATGTTATCTTTCTAAGTGAAAGGACAGCAGAAAGAAAATCCATGCTTTACATAGTTTATTTAAATTGTTAACATATGTGTCTGTTATTTAGGATATCACTTAAAAATAATGCAGTTATGTTGTATTTGATGTTTGTAGTCTAAGGTCTAGGCGCCTGTCACTTTAAATTTCTCCTTAT
>CM059266.1:18973780-18976280 GCA_030347295.1 Setipinna tenuifilis | reverse complement strand
TTTCTGCACCCCCCCCCCCATCCACCACCACCACCACCCACCCATCCCCCCAACAAACCCCCCCGACTCCCAACCCCCCATCTCCACTGGCTCCAAGAATAAGAGAGAGAGAGAGAAAGAAAGAGAGAGAGAGAGAGATAGAAAGAGAGAGAGAGAGAGAGAGCAAGAGAGAGACAGAGAGACTGAGAGAGAGAGACAGAGAGACTGAGAGAGAGAGAGAGAGAGAAGGGGAGAGAGAGAGAGACTGAGGGGTGTTTGATTGAAAACGGAGGCAGACATTATTTGTCCCCGGCACAATAACTGGGTCCAGGGTGAGCGACGTGAGCGTACTGTGGAGGAGCACAATGCGGTGGCGGTGGCGGCGGTGATGGCGACAGCGGTGGTAGCGGAAAAAAACCCTATTAGCGGCCGCGCACCTCCGCCACTTTAATTAGCCGGCGGCTTAGCGGAGCAGGCAGTGCGGAGGACGCCCGTGGTGGTGGCCAGGGCCCCGGTGAGAGAGTGTTGGCGGCAGTGGTGGTGGTGGGGACGGTGGCGGTGCGGCCCCCAGATGAAAGTGATGAATGGTGGTGGCGGAGGCTCCCTCTGTACTTTATCAAATGATTAAATATTGAATACAAAATAGACAGCTTCCCCGCCGGGTGCAGAGGTCATTTTGTGATTGTCGCATTAATCAAAAGGCTTTTTCTTTTCCACATACACACACACACACACACACACACACACAACACACCCCACTCATACACATACACACACACACACACACATGTACACACACACACACATACACACACACACACACTACTCCTTCCTCCCCCTGACAACCTCAGGAAGAGAGAAGATTTCCCCACACAACACAATCCCAACACAACATAACAACCGTAGGGGATGTTTGCTGTTGTGAAAGGCACCAGGCGTCAGGGGGCGGGCTGAGACTGGTCCGTCCAATCCCAAATGGCCATGCACAGGGGAGTCAGGATTTGGTTGGTTAGCGTCAGCCGATTAGCAAGGCACTTCCTCTTCACCATAGTCCAGAAAATTGCATCATATCCGCCCGCCCCTCCAGTTCCCCCATGCTGATTGGTTGGTTGGTGCTCCTCTCTTAGTTCATGCACGAGGGTGTCCCCAAACTACGTCACTGTCCATTTTCGGACATCCAACAACCCATCATGGATATAGCTTTCTGCTCTACATCACATCAATCAGTAACATGGCCTTAGTTGGCTAAGTGCCATGATGAGGAGAATTATCCCCATGAAACTCCATTTTGAAACCTGAAAAATTCAATTTTGGCTGAATTCACTCTAGCCAGCTAACCCTTTTCCCATTGAAATGAATGGTTGTGGGACTTCCTCCCTTTTCTCCAGTTGTTATAATACCTCCGTGGCCAGGCAGCAGATCGGACAGCCAGATCTGACCCGGCCCCGTGCCAGCATACCACACAGTCAGCTGCAGTGGGGGCTGTTTCCAGAGACTGACTCTCTCCTCTCTCTCCTCCTACTCCCCCCCCCTCCCCCCCAAATCACACAGTGGGACCAGTCAGTCACTTGCTGTTCAGGGAGAAAGGACAGAGGGAAGTCCATTCAACTCTGTTTTTCTCCTCTGTTTTTTGGAATAGTTAGAAACAAAACTACTCCCCAACCACCACCCCCACATCCCCCACCCTGACCCACACCTTAGCCAATTCACCCCCGCCCCACCCCAACCCACCCCACACGAACACGCCACCATAGACAGCCTTGAGATTTGATTTAGGTTTAATACTTCACCATACAGTATGGCAGGATCATTGCATACGTATCATAAGGGAAAAGGGGCGGGCGGGCGGGGGGGTGGATTGTGGGGGATTGTGTTCACCATTAAGACTTCAGGAGAATAAAAACCGAGCGGTCTAGACATTGGCGCAGTAAAAACATGAGCCACTGTATCATCGTAATAGAGCCGCCTCAGGTTCACTGCCTAATGGAGTCGGTCCTAAAGTGTGTACCTTGGGCAACACTGTCTGTCTGATTTCATCAAACTATTGAAAAGGAGGATTATTGCTATCTCATTACACTTCATTGAGGTCAGTGCGCCACAGACTCACACAGACAAACTCGGGGGTCCCTGTCTTAATATCAGCGCCTCCTTTGTTGCCTCAACATGAACGTGCCTTGGTATTTGCCGAGGCTTACAACAACAGAGCAATTTGTCCTTACAAACCTGAGTGGTTAAAAAAAAATCAGTAAATGGAGGGCAACTTCTTGTCTTGTCTATCCTTGTGTAACCCGCGAGGTGAAATGAAATGAAATGAAAGAGTGCGGGCCGACTCCTGCGCTTTATGGAGTAGTTATGCTCGTTATGAAAAAAAAAGGCAGAGGAAACTGCTGAGCCCTTTTTGAGTCACGCTCGCTCACTCACACGTCTGCTTCCAGTATGCCCTGCCCTTTTAGAGAGTGGCAGATAACTGTTTAATGAGCAACCAGGAAGAGAAAAGAGAAAAGAGAGAGAGAGAGAGAGA
>CM059266.1:18966280-18971280 GCA_030347295.1 Setipinna tenuifilis | reverse complement strand
TTACAGCGCTTACAAGCTGTCACAGCTAACTGCCTGACATACTGTAACAAAAACGGGCTCTCCTCTCCTCTGGACCAAACAGTCTCTCTCTGGCTGGCAGCACTAAAAAACGGCCGTCACGGCTGTCAAATGAGAGACCGGGCTGATGGCTGACCTTTAGATATTGTTCTCGCCCATTATTAGAAGTGAATACATGGACTATGGACTATGATTTTGCACTGGAGTTTCCTCTGGAGTTTGTTCATTGTTACTGGTCATTCAGTCCCCGCCATAGACACACACAGACACAGACACACACTCACAAAAACACACACACAAACACACACAGACACACAGACACACACACACACACACACACACACACACACACACACACACACACACACACACACACACACACACACACACACACATACACACACAGACACTTCCTGCATGATGAGTTCTTTGGCAGTGAGGTGGAGGCAGATGAGTGGGGTGGGGTGGGGTTGGGTGAGTGTGGTGTGGGGTCGGGGGTGGGGGGTGGTCATGTGGTGGTAGTCGTGGTGGTGGTGGTGTGGAGTTTTCAAAGAATCACAGCATTTTCTGCTAATGGGTTTTATAGGTCAATTACTTATTAGGTTGGTCCTGTTTGTGTGTGTGTGTGGGGGGGGGGGGTGCCTGCCCAGCAGCAGCAGCAGCAGCAGTGGTTGGTGGTGGTGACAACAGCTTCAGTCTTGTGCAAATGAGTGTGTGGAAAGGATGGCGTGGTCAGGGATGTGTGTGTGTGTGTGTGTGTGTGTGTGTGTGTGTGTGTGTGAGAGAGAGAGAGAGAGAGAGAGAGAGAGAGAGAGAGAGAGAGAGAGAGAGAGGGAGAGGGAGAGAGAGGGAAAGAGGCAGAGGGAGGGAGGGAATGTGTCTGTGTGGGGGGTGGGGGGTTGTGCTACTAAAGAGAAGTCCTCTTTTGGATTAGTGGAAGCTTCTTGGCGATCTGCATGTGAATGAACTGGGAGCTGCTTTAACCGTTAACCCCACTCTCTCACTCACAGAGGGAGAGGGACAGAGAGGGAGAAAGGGAGGGAGGGAGAGAGAGAGAGAGAGGGAAAGAGAGAGCGGCACAGAGAAAGAGAGGGAGCAAGAGGGGGCAGACTGGAGGTGCATCAGCTTCAGAACCAGTGCTTGTGTGTGTGTGTGTGTGAGAGAGAGAGTGTGTGTGTCAGAGAGAGGGTGAGGATAACATCTCTACAGTTGAGCAAGTTGAGCACAGAGGAAGTTAAAGGAAGTATCGTTGTGAGCGTGTAGCAGATTAGCCCGTGTGGTGGGACTAGTGGCTGAGTGGCCGTGGACTAGCACTGCTGTGGATTGGGTTTAATTCATGAGAGAAGGTAAGGCTCTTTTGCTTTTCTCTAACCGTCTGTGTGTATGTGTGCCCACCCCCCCTCAGGCTCCATGTGGTAAACTCTGTGTCTTAGTGGGAACAATGGGGGCTGACAGGAACGGTCCACTTTAGTGGTGGGAACAGGGGGAGGGGAGCACACACACACACACTGAGTCCCTTTCTTCCCTCCTCTCTCTCTATATATCTCTCTCCATCCCTCTCTTTCTCTGTTTCTATCTTTCTCTCCATTTTCATAGACAGCTGATGGCTGTTTTTTTTTAAAACAAAAAATCTTCAAAGTCCTTCAAAGTTTTCTTTCTGAGAGATCTGTGATCTGTGTCTGGGGGCAGGACTCTGTGTGCCATGCTTTGTGACAGACACACAAACTTTCTGCCATTTTGAATGGTGGGTGTTGAGTGGTGTGTGGTGTGTGAATGCTGTTGCTTTGAAGCTAGCCTCATTAGCTCTGCTTATCTGCATGTGAACCAATGCGCATGACAGCCCCCCCCCCATTGCTCCCCACTTGCAATTTAGCATCAAAATGCTACAGTGCCAAGTGAAGTTAACTTTAAAGATAACCAAATCCCTAATGCCTGTTTGTCTTGCGAGTACTGTTTCTTTTACTCTTATACTTATACTATATATGGGTGACCAAAAAAGGCTGTATTTCTTTTCTTGAGGGGAGACATGGAGATTCTTATCCTTTCTTTTTGGAAAACAAAACAGTTCATTTCGCATCTAGCGACTATTTGTACTTATTGTGTCTACCAAATGAGCTCCATGTGGCTTTACAGTAATACAGAGAGGAGGACTGACTGCAGAGAGGCGTAATATTCTTTGCCTAATATCCCCTAATGCTGGGCTTTAGCATACATGTTGTAATTGGCACTAATAAGGTGTCAAGAGAGTGAGTGTTATTTAGAGTCCTGTTACCATGCCAAATAAAGCAGCAGAACATATGTGCACACACTCACGTGTGTGTGTGTGTGTGTGTGTGTGTGTGTTTGTGTGTGGGTGTGTGTGTGTGTGTGTGTGTATGTTTGCTTATTTGTTTGTGTGTGCCTTTTTGTTTGTGTGTGTAGGAGAGAGAGAGAGAGAGAGAGAGAGAGAGAGAGAGAGAGAGAGAGAGAGAGGGGCAGACAGACAGACAGAGAGAGAGAGACAGAGAGACAGACTGAGAGAGAGAGACAGAGAGAGAGAGAGAGACAGACTGAGAGAGAGAGACACAGAGAGAACACTAAGGCAGGAATAGCAGTTTGCTCCGTGTTAACCTTCATTAGCGTGATAACATCAGTAGAGTCTTCCTACGGTGCCTCATACATTTTTAAAATAAGCCTTATGCAAATCTTTTGATCGCATCTAATAAAGCCATATGCCACAAATTAGCACAGGTCACAAATGTTTGTTGTGTACCTGTGATGTGTTATGCTTGTGAGAAGCCAATCACTCTAACCCAAACACTAATCCTTTAATCTACATTAATCTGCTCTGACCTGAAATGACCTAAAATGATGGATGACATGGGTACAAGATGCCTGTGGCACTGTTTGACACCATCATCAATGATCTCAGGGTAAAGCGTGTCTGCGCCACCGTTCTCTGCTGCTCCTCAGTTTCATTCTCTGATTAGTCACGTTAATGAGTCATTATAAAATCATAAAATGAGCCTGATGACATCTCCCCATCTGTACACAAAAAACGGCATATTGTCATTAGAGTTGGTAGGTTTTATTTATTTTTCTTTTCTTTTTTAACCTTCTCTTTTCAAGCTCAAAAAGAGAGCTCAAATATTCCTATTCAGACCACAGCTTTTTAAACAATATGAATGAAAATGGAGGGGGAAAAAAACAACAAAGGGCTGAAAATGAACTTTGCACAGGAGGTCTCTCGCTCAGCTACATTAGCTGACTGTAGTTAGACAACATCTTCTCTAAACACTCAAAATTTCCCCATTACATCTGCTTTATGAGTCTCCAAGCCTCCAGTGCATTCCTAGCTCTTGTTCAGGGTTTTTCTGTTTGCTTTTCTCAAGGCTGTCTCTTGCTGCCCCCAGTCCATCCCTATTACCAGTCCACAATCGCCTGCTAGGCCCAGTATTTGTCTGTACCCAATCAGAGAGAAAGACAGACAGATAAAAATTGAGGACAGACAGAGAGAGAGAGAGAGAGAGAGAGAGAGAGAGAGAGAGAGAGAGAGATGGGAGAGAGATGGGAGACATTGAGAGAGAGGAACAGTATGTTATGTTATGTGAGAGAAAGGAATGGAGGGAGGGATAGAGAGGGAGTGTTAGAGAGAGAGAGAGAGAGGGGACAGAGAGAGAAAGAGAGAGAGAGACAGAGGGGAAAAGAGTAAGAGAGAGAGAGGGAGGAATTGAGGATATACTGCATACATTTTATCTAAAATTGATGGCTTTGCCTTGTGTCTTTCACTTGTTCTGACCATGGCTCAGCATTAGTGATGCAGCCTGACTGTATCACAGTGGCAGATGGGGAACGCCTCCTGCTCCTCCCGGTCAGGGACAGTAAGTTCCCTCACTGTGTCGTTTTTGCAGAAATGGGGCCTCTGAGCTGTCCTGCTACTGGACCTCAGCAGAGAATGGATGGAGAGGAACAGAAAGCCCCTTTGTCCTCGCGCTCTCGGACGGTTGCCGCTTTCGAAATGACACACAACGGCTCTGGCCTGTCCCTAACGTCCCTGAAAGACGCGACCGGCCAAATGTGTTTAGGGTCAACCGTCCACGCGAGTGACTCGTTTTGAGACGCTCCGTTGGCTTGGCTTGGCTTCGGCCAAAGCCTCCCCCGTGTCTGCAGGCTGGCGAGGCAGGTATTCGCCCCTGGCGGGGAGGAAAAAGCGACCAATAGGAGGCTGGCGGATTAGTTCCATCTTGGCGGCCACGAGGCTGGCGGGGGGGGGGGTCAGATATTTATAGTGGATTAAACCCACTGGACAGGTTGACTGGCACCACGCCTGGCCCTGTGCTCCTTGACCAGGCCCTAAGCACGTGAACTATCCGTCAACCCCAACGCTCACTGAAGCTAGGCTACAGGCCTGTTGACTTTTTACACCGAATTTGATACAATGGAATGTAGTCTGAGGTGTTGTGGGAGGCAGTTTGGGGCAGTAGGGGTACTTAGTCGCAACATCAGTCTTCATGTTTTTTTGGGGAGATTGATTTGAATCTGACACGATCGTGTCATTGTTGACGCATATCCGATTAAATCAAACATGTTAACAAATCAACTGAGCTAATAACTCACAGCTAACATAAGTCAGCTCATACAATCATATGAATAAAAGAAAGCGGAAAGTGAAGAGATGTCAAAAGATACAATATTATTAGATAGTAAGAGGTGTAAAACCACTGGGTAGCATTAGCTTTAGCATTAGTATTAACTTTATGGTACTTTCACCTAATTAGGACTTGTTAAAAAACAATATCAACTAAGGGTGAATAGTAAATAGTGAAATGTTCACTGACCAGCTAGACCCGGTGACCTTGGAAACAAATTCAACAATATGACAACTGACTCAAGACTACAATAACAATAATAAAACATAACTCGCTAAAACGTATCACAAACAATAGTATGTTAGAATAAGGTTTGTAGACAGGAAGGCTTTTAAAAACCTCTTCTCTCCAACA
>CM059266.1:18958780-18963780 GCA_030347295.1 Setipinna tenuifilis | reverse complement strand
GTACATTCCAGTCCACATTACTTCTTGACTTCTCTGTTTTTATACTGGGTAACTCCAGTGAAACATTTAGGTTGCAGAAAAAGCCCACTTCGCCACTACATACTAGCTGGGAACAAGTGAATCATGTAGTGTTTGTGTGCTTTTCTATGTTGCTGCTGATGTTGTTGGTGTAAGATCATGTAATACATCTGCTTACACAGTAACAAGAGAACCGTAGCACAGAGCTAATGGCCCTTTTTACTGACCCTTATGCTTCCCAGCAGTCAGAACCACTGACCATAAAGGAAGGCCCAGTCCAGGAAGATTGCATGGGACCACTAATCCTCTTACAGGCCTGAACCCATAATTCCAATTACAGGGGGTACTGGAGGGTACGGTACCCCCTGATCAAGAACCAGTACCCTCCAAAGAGACAAAAATAGCAGGGTTTTGGGGCGGGGGGCACTGACATATTAATTTAATGAATGTAAAATGTAAAAGGTAGTACCTCCTGTAAAGGTAGTACCCCCCACCTGTGGAGGAGCAATTCACACTCTGCCTGAACCCAATGCTTCTGCTAGACCATGGAACCCCCATATTAGCACATCAGAGGGCAAGGCCTAAGCCCCCAAATTAACCACCAAAATAACACCAGATCCCCCATAGACTCATTTCACTGCAAGAGGAGGGTCAAAGGATTGAAGCATGATTGTGGTTAGTGCATAATTGAACATTCGTTCTGATGGTTTGCACTTTGTGACAGATTCTCTCTCTCTTCTTGCTTGGACTTCTCGTCATCATTTTTGTTATTTCTGCTGTAGAGGTGAGATGCAGCCCAAGGGCTTACATGTTTGAGAATGCGGAAGTAAAAATAGAAGTAGTCTAAGCAGAAGTCTTATCGTCACTGTACAAGTAAAACGAAATGTTGTTTAAAGCAGGCCAACACACAGTATGGAAACAGTAAATAGATAGAATATAGGTTCTAAAATAGAGGTATAGGTAGAATATAAGTTCTAAAATGTACATAAATGTATACAACATAAACATTTAAAACAGATATACACATCTGCCTAAAGTATTTACTGAAAAACAGTAAGGTTTGGCGTGTTGGGGTTGCTGACGTGGAGAACAGAGAGCAGACGTGCAGGGGGACAGAAATGCCTGCTGCCCTGTGTTAACCCCACACTGAGGCCATGTTTGAGTTTGGTTTGCTGGCTCGATAGCTAACTAAACACTGAAAACCAAACCTTGACTCAGTGGTACTCATCTTATTCACTCTCTCAGTGTGTGTGTGTTTTTTCTGTGAGTGTGTGTGTGTGTGTGTGTGTGTGTGTGTGTGTGTGTGTGTATGTGTGTGTACATTTCACCCTCTTCTTGAGGTGTGAAAACTTTGAATGTTTTTCTTCCAAGGTGTGAAAACCTTTTGCTGTACTTGCCTTCAAGCAAACAGTCTAAGGAATAGCTCTCTAAACACAACCTGTGCTCAAGCACACACACACACACACACACACACACACACACACACACACACACACACACACACACACACACACACACACACACACACACACATCCTCTCTCAGTGCTATCACCTACACTACAGTGGGAACAAATAATTCCCTCTACATCCCACCTATTTTTTTCCTAAACCTCAGGTCTAATCTCCCAAATCCGTGCACAAGTACGGACAATCCCGCATTCTTCCCCGTCATTACCCCAGTCCTCATCACGATCCGTCTTTGCCACCACCTGATTTTGCGGCCTGTCAGCCTTCATAATTGGCATTAATCTGCATCTGCCAACGTTCGTGCTCTCAAGCGAGTGTGCCAGCCACACTCACAGCAGCGCACACTACAAACGCCCAGAGACAGAAACATCTCGCCCTCTTTTGGCTTGTGTCTTCATGAAGAATGTATCGCGTTTATACTACACATGACTGTGTTATGGAGCTGATGTGTGTGTGTGTGTGTGTGTGTGTGTGTGTGTGTGTGTGTGTGTGTGTGTGTGTGTGTGCTCTTTTGTCATCCCCGTGTGTAATTTAGTGAGATGCCTTGTGTCAGAGACCCATCTTGGGTTACAGTAATGGCAGGCATTTGCAGGGCCTCCAAAACTATGGCTTTCTTAAGTGTAAAAATGGAATTTAGGGAGCCTCATGAAAGTGTGATTGACAGTTTGTCAACAGAGGAATTAACAAGATCTACCTGGCATGTCCAAATGTTTTTCATTTTTCATCTAGTAGTGTAAAGTAATGTGATTTTGCAAAGTACATGAAAACAGATTCAATGCACTCTTAGTGATTTTATGTTTTTTTTTAACATTTCAACTCTCAGATGATGAATTAGTGTACATTTGTGCTGCAAACTTCCACCACCAGCTTCATAAATCAGCCCATAGTTCCACTTTCAGTTTGGTGGGGATGTGTTTTAGACAAATTTGTTTTCCTTCCCTTCACTTTTGTGTCTTCACCTCCCCTTGTGCCGAATGAACAGCCAAGCCAGAGAGGCCAGTCAAGCATTAAGTGGTTTTAAGTGTGTGTGTGTGTGTGTGTGTGTGTGTGTGTGTGTGTGTGTGTGTGTGTGTGTGTGTGTGTGTGTTGGAAACTTCCACTCTTCCTCTCCCCCAGCCTCTTCCCCCTCCTGCAGGCAGACGTCTATGGCAAGCCCTTTTAACATTTAAAAGCTAAGTTTGACTAGCCGGAATTAACAATGCAGATATCAACAATGTCTTTCTGACTAGGCATGATTACATTTTGGAGAGTTGAAATTGTCATTGTCAAAATATCTGTCATGTATTTGTGACTAGTCGAAACAACATATCAAGATAGAATGTCTTTGTGGATACATAAAATGTTCTTTTATGGATAGGAAGGATGTAGTTGCAGATATTTCTGAAATGTTCTTTTTGACTAAGCAAAACTGAATTACAGATATCTGCAACGCATATCCAGTTTAGCTGTTAAATGTTAAAATGGCTTGCTATAGGCTCGGCCGCTGCACAGAGCTCTGGTTCGGTGCGCTGATGCTTGCGGCTGGTATCGGCTATGTGTCAGCGCTGTCCACTCCTGTCAGCAAGCGCGTCAGTGTTGCCTCGTATTGACCTTATGTCTCTTCTCTTCTCTTCTCTCCTCTCCTCTCCTCTGTTCTCCTCTCCTCTTCTGTTCTTCTCTCTTCTTTTTCTGTTCTTTTCTCTTCTCTCCTCGCCTCTCCTTTCATCTTCTCTTCTTTTCTGTTCTCTCCTCTTCCCTCCTGTCCTCTTCTTTTCTCTCCTCTTCTTTTCTCTTTTCATCTCTTCTCTTCTCTTCTCTTCTCTTCTCTTCTCTTCTCTTCTCTCCTCTCCTCTCCTCTCCTCCTGCTCCTCCTCTTCTGCTGTCAGACACGGTCCAGGAGCTGCAGCTGGAGCTGGAGCCGCCCGCTCGGATGGAGGAGAGGGAGAGGGAGAGGGAGGTGGAGAGAGAGGTGGAGGTGGTGGTGACGGAGGACGAGAGGCGAGGAGGAGGGGTGGTGGAGGTGGAGGAGGAGGAGGAGGAGAGGGAGGAGACGATGATGATGAAGCAGGAGCAGCAGCCCTCCTCCCTCGCCCCCAACGAGAACGGCTCCCCGGGCGTCATCAAGGGCAAAGACCTGTTCGGCTACGTGGGCATCGAGGCCGTGCTGGACCAGATGAGGCGCAAGACCATGAAGGCCGGCTTTGAGTTCAACATCATGGTCGTGGGTAAGTGAGTCGCTTGCCCCCGCCCTCCCCTTGAAGGACGAGGAGACGTGCGTGCTGGAAAAAGGCACATTAGGAATGTCTCTCACACACACGTACACACGCACACACGCACGCACAACACGCACCAACAGCTGACCTTTGTGAAGGTTCGTGTCAGTTTAGCCTGTCTTCAAGGTCAGAACAGCTACTTACATCTCTTCTGACTTTATAGCCTGCACTGCTAAACTGCTAAGGCTATTTCTTTCACTGTGAGTAGGGGAGTCATAATTCATTTTCTGTGCAAGTCAAAGTGAAAGAATCCCCCCTCAGGCCATAGGAGGTTTAATTGTATCATTTCAGTGGCATGTAAAACGGAGCACGTGTAGCACATGCTGATATCACGTCGTTTAGCTTTTTTCGCTAACTGAAGTCATGAGAGCCGTGCAGTCTAATTCACCCCCCCCACTCTGACACTGGGTCTCATTGGGTGGGCCTGCCTAACTTTTAGCATCCCAGTCGAACATGAGATGCATGGAGTTGTTTTTATTCCTTCAAAAGTATCTCTGTGGTTTGTTTTGCATGTATTAGCTCACAAAAACTATGTGTCTATCTAGCTAAGGCACTGGTAGCAAGCGCTATAACAAAGAGGAATCCATCGATAGCTAACTGAGCGCATAATTGTTGTTTTATTTATTTATTTATGCTTTAGCTATAACCACATGAGTTGTAGCTATAATTTCAGAAGGATACATCTGCATTAGAGGTGCCTCAGTATACTTTGGACATTAACTACATGTACACAAGGTGCAGTCAGTGAGTGAGTGCGCTGTGTAGGTAGCAGAGTAGGTAAGCTAAGTCGTGGGTGGTCTTGGCATGAAGCTGTCACGTTGATGTATACGCCTGCGGTGGAGATCAATGACCTGGACCCCCCCTACAAACCCCACAACAACCCTGCTTTAACAGCAGCATGTCACCTGACGTGCATCTCCAGGATCCCGCATTCCACACTGTCAGTAAACACCGGCGCCTCACACGCACTTCACATCAGGGCGCATTTAAACACGCTCGGTGCATTTAAACACGCTCGGCGCATTTAAACACTGTGGTTGGCTGTTGGTGTTCGATGCTCGGTGGTTGGCGTTCCACGCCTCTTCGTGCGGTGGGAATCCGCAGGGCCAGCGGAACTTTGTGCCACCACACACTGCTGCCAAATGCCAGCAACATTTAGCTTGTGTCACACCAGGTGCTTGAAATAGCTAGACCTCCCCGGCCCCAACAAACCCTCACCCCAATCCTCACCCCCACCCCCACTCCCACTCCTGGCCTCCTCA
>CM059266.1:18948780-18953780 GCA_030347295.1 Setipinna tenuifilis | reverse complement strand
GTGTGTATGTGTGTATATGTGTGTGTGTGTATGTGTGTGTGTGTGAGCGTGTGTGTTTGTGTGTGTGTGTGTGTGTAGCAGGAGCCCTTACATGCTACAGGATGAGGAGGCTTTGTGGCGGAGAGATACACACACACACACACACACACACACACACACACACACACAGGATGGGGGGCTCCCGCTGTGTCCGGGTCAAGGGGACGCTCTGGGAAAGTAGGAAGCTGTGTGATGTACGCAGGAAGTGACATCGCGACATCGGACCCCTCCACACTCCTTCCTGCGCCTCACTCACTTATCCCCGTCGCCACGGCGATATCTCTCCGTCTCCGACAGGCTCCCTCACTCACTCACTCACTCTGTCTCTCTCTCTCTCTCTCTTTTTCTCTGTGTCTGTTTTTCAAGCAGCACTGTTTTTCACCTCGTATTTCTCTCCATCGCTCTTGCTGTCATTCTTTCCTACTGACTTGTTTGTCTTCCTCTCATCTCTCTCTTTCTCCCCCTCCCTCCCTCTCACTATCTGTTCCTCTATTCTGTCTCTCTGTCTTTCTCTCTCTGTCTCCCTCTCCCTCTCTCTCTGTGTCACAATGCCACAATGTTTTTTCTGTTTTATCTCCCAACATGTGTTGTGCACAAACACGCACACACACACACACACACAGACACACACACGCACACACAGTGATCTTAGAGATTGTCTTAGAGACATCCTCAAACACATGGACCAACACCCACAGAGATCATACAGTCTGTCACACACAAACACATGCATGTTTATTCTGTCAGACAAAACACACACACACACACATGCACATAGGCACACATATACATACGTATACCCACATAAACATAAACATAGACACACACATGTGCACATAGGCATACAAACATATACACATAAAAACACACACATACACACTTGCACACACACACAGATACACATGCAGACACACATGCACACACACAGACACACACACAGACACACACACATACATATGCACGCACACATACACACACACACATGCACCAACATACACACACACACGCACACGCACACAGACACACACACACACACACACACACACATTCGGAGACAGTGTGTCTCAGTGCTGTGGCTCCAGCAGGAGAGGGCAAGACCTCCACATGGCCTCCTGCCCCAAGCCACTTACACTCCTCCGTTTTCCCACAATTCTCCACCAAAGGGGGCTCGCTCCAGCCCAGGGCTGCTGCGGCACCATGTGGAAGACATTATCCCGCCCCCCACCACACACACACACACACACACACACACACACATGTTGTACACACACTGTCTCTCTGTCTGTCTCTCTCTCTCTCTCTCACACACACACACACACACACACACACACACACACACACACACACACACACACACACACACACACACACATCCGACCCCCCATTGAAAGGGACTTAACGCGGTGCATTTGTAAGCCCAGACAGGCCGCAGGGCCTTGAGGTGTCAGCCTTGAGCACCCCGTGTGTGATGGAGTGCATTTCTCGCTCTGGGCCCAGACGTTTGGGGTTTCTTTTCTTTTCTTTTCTTTTTTTTCTTTCTTTCTTTCTTGGTGTATTTCGCTCTCTGCACTTTGGTCGAGGGATTTCAAACGCATCTTTTGTTGGGTTTTAAACCTCGACGCAGAGTGTCTTTAGATGGTAATTTACATTGAAGTGCTTGGGTTTGGGTTTTCTGGTGTGAGAGGGGGTTGGTGGGGGTGTTGGGGGGTGTTCGGGGTGTTGGATCTCCCTTCAAACGTCTGTAGAAAGTTTCTACAGACACACACACACACACACACACACACACACACACACACACACACAAGCAAACAAACAGATCAAACACACACACACACACACACACACACACACACAGTCTCAGACACACACTCACAGAGAGAGAGGTGTGCCCGAAACAGACACTGTCATGTATGACGACTCACTTTACCTTACTTCACTCAGTCACTCAGGCACACTCACTCAGGTACACACACTCACTCTCCTGTGTGTGTGCTCAGAGCTGTTTCATGTGGTGGCCAAATGACAGGTTTCATCACATTGCCCTCGCGGTTGTTTTCTGTGAATCGGTGAGTCAAGACGAGCTCTCGGCAGTGTCTGGTTCATATCCTCTCCTTCTAAAAAGCCCCCGCCCCCACCCACCCACCCTCAAACACACACCCTCATGCCCTCACACACACACACACACCCACCTCCCATGCTTTCCCCTGAAAGGTTTGACCCAGGCCACCCAGGTGAGATCAGTTTTGAAGAAGGATGTGTGAACATGTGTAACCCACGTGACTCACTGCTTGCTGTGGGGTCCATGTGTGTGTGTGTGTGTGTGTGTGTGTGTGTGTGTGTGTGTGTGTGTGTGTGTGTGTGCATGTTCACATGTTTATGTTTACATGCATGTGTATGTTTATATGTATGTGTAGGTACACATGAAAACACACATGTGGAAGTGGGCATTGTGTGTGTGTGTGTGTGTGTGTGTGGTTTGTAAGTGTTTGTGTGTGTGTGTTTGTTGTGTGTGTGTGTGTGTGTGTGTGTGCACACGTTTATATGTGTGTGTAGGTGTTTGTGAAGGCATGCATGTTTGTGTGTGTGTGTGTGTTGTGTGTGGTGTGTATGTTTGTGTAGGTACGTGTGAAAACACACATGTGGAAGTGGGCACATGTTTGTGAGCGTGTGTATGTCTGTGTGTGTCTGTATGTGTGTATGTTTGCGTGTGTGTGTGTGTGTGTGTGTGTGTGTGTGTGTGTGTGTGTGTGTGTGTGTGTGGCCCAAGCCTTTGCCATCTCATAAATTTGATGTCAGTGGTTCTCCTCGGAGAGAGAGGGGGGGGGGGGGGGGGGGGGCTGCGTAGTGGAGCAGCGTAAATCCGTCAAGGCTCCCGCTGAGGTGGGCCATGATGGAGGGGTCAGATCCTCCCTGCTGGACCATCTGTCTCTGTCACAGCACTCACCACCAGCTTACTGACAGCCGCCCGGACAGACAGAGAGAGAGAGAGAGAGAGAGAGAGGGAGAGAGAGGGAGAGAAAGGGAGGGAGAGAGAGGGAGGGAAAGAGGGAGACAGAGAGGGGGAGGTAGAGGGAGACAGAGAGAAAGGGACAGGGACAGAGACAGAAAGAAAGAGACAGTGAGAGGGAGGGAGAGAGACAGAGAGAGTGAGAGAGAGATAGAGAGAAAAAGGGAGAGAGACAGAGAGAGTGAGAGGGAGGGAGAGAGACAGATGGAGGGAGGGAGGGAGAGAGAGAAAGGGAGGGAAAGAGACAGAGAAAGAGAGTGAGAGGGAGGGAGAGGGAAATGAAATAAGAGGGAGGGAGAGAGACAAGAGAGAGTGAGAGGGAGGAAGAGAGACAGAAATAGAGTGAGAGAGGGAGGGGGTCAGAAAGAAAGATTGAGATGAAGGGAGTGTGTAAAAAATGGAGGGAAGAAAAAAGAGAAAATGAATAGAGATGCAGAGGGTGAGAATTGTATAATAACAGAGTAATAACAGCAGGTTTGGGAACAGACCATGAAGGAAAACAAAAAACCAAAGCGGTTTTAAAATAGACAGTGAGAGAGAGAGAGAATAGAGAGAGAGAGATACAGAGAGAGCGAGAGAGAGAATAGAGACAGAGAAAGATACAGAGAGAGAGAAAGAATAGAGAGAGAGAAATACAGAGAGAGGGAGAGAGAAAGGGGGTGATAGAGAGTCAGAGAGAGAAAGAAAGAGAGGGAGAGAGAGGGAAAAGAGAGAGAGCGGGGGGAGAAAAAAGAGAGGGAGAGAAAGGCCATTTAAGGCTGCTGTCACTCTCTGCTCAAGTGGCAGATTAAAAGATGGCTGATGGGCCTAGTGGGATCACCTCTGGCCAGCCGGCCACAGCCCCCAAACGCTGCCACCCCCCCACCCCGCTTTCCCCTCAGACCCCCACCCTGTCACACCCCACCCCACCCCACCCCACCCCAGACCCTCTGACTGGCCCTCTCCAGAGCACTGTGGCGGGTGGCCCCTCACGCTGACAGGCAGACAGACAGCAGGGCTCACTGGCACAGTGGGGTCAGGCTCATGTATGATGGGGATGGGGATGGAGATGGGGATGGGGATGGGGATGGCCTTCTCTGGCCCTCCACGGCATGACATGTGCAGAGGGAAGGGCAGGATGGGAGAAGCTCCCCCTCATGACTCGCATGCTGACAGCACGCCCTGATTGGCTGGCTTCCAGGAGAGGGAGAGAGAGGTAGAGGAAGAGAGAGAGGGAGAGCAGGCAGGATAGAGAGAGGGTGAGAAAGAAAGAAAGAGAGAGACTGAGAGAGGGAGAGAGTGAGAGAGAGGGGCAGAGGGCGAGATAGAGAGAGAAAAAGAGAGACAGAGAGAGAGGGAGAGAGAGAGAAAGGATGAGATATAGAGACAAAGATAGAAAGAGGCAGAGAAAGAGAGAGAAGGGGGAAAGCGAGAGAGAGAGAGGGAGAGGAAGACTAATGTGCTTTGGCCAGGCTTGAGCTTACACATTACATCACATGTGATTTAGTAGTAGCCCATCACGTAACAATCTAATTACTTGCCAGACAAAGTCGGTTGTCATTAGTCCACCATCTTCTCTTTTCTCACTTAGTCTCCTTTTGTTTTTTTTTCCTTTACATTTATTTTATGTATTTCACAAAACCATACATTTACCTAAAACCACACTTGTACTACAGATAAACATTGAATCCTTGTATAATATGCTTTCTATCCCAATCCTCTAAAAAACCCATGACCTTGATAATGCTCGTAAACAAAAAATGAATTTACTGTCCCTGTTACACCAATTAGGTACAGTGTAACTAAGTGTGTAACAATATGTAACATGATGTACTTACAGGTTAGTGTTAGGTATATACAGTGTGAGTACATAATATTACATGTGATACATGTAGATACACTTAAAAAGGAACCGTAAAATAAAGTGTTACCCAAAATGTATTTTTTAAAGTTGTTTTTTTAAGTTGTTTTGGTT
>CM059266.1:18928780-18933780 GCA_030347295.1 Setipinna tenuifilis | reverse complement strand
CACACACACACACACACTCACACACATACACACACACACACACACATGCAAACACTAGCACTAAAACACTCACACAAACACACTCATACACACTCACACACACACAAATGCAAACACTAGCATTAACACATTCACACACACACACACACACACACACTCACAAACCATTTTCTCCACTGTGTAGTTTGTTGTTTTTTTGTTGGCGGTGGATGTTAATGTAATGAAAGTTTGGTGGAAGACGAATGAGAGAAAAGACCTGCTTGTCTCATCTGTCCCTGTGTCCTGGTGTCTCCCGTGTGTCTCCGCAGTCATTGAGGAAAAAGGAGTGAAGATGAAGCTGACGGTGATTGATACCCCTGGCTTTGGAGACCAAATCAACAATGAAAACTGGTAAGAGGGCAAGGGTGAAAGACAGATAGATAGATAGGTAGATAGATTGATGGATGGATGGATGGATAGACGCAGAGAGAGGGTAACTGTGTGTGTGCGTGTGTGTGCTTGTGTGTGTGTGTGTGTGTGCATGCCTGTGTCTGTGTCTGCAAAAGAGAGACAGAGAGAGAGAGAGAGAGAAGGTGTGTCTGTATGTATGTGTTTATGAGATGAAAGAGAGATAGACAGATGTGTCCGTCAAGGACATGGATGGAATGTTTGACATTTACTGTGTTTTTTATTGACAAATTTCACGAGACAACAGTGCTAAGAACGCATGCTTTAGCTAACCTTCACATATGGCCCACGCACATGGTCAGTACACATAAAAATGGAGTGCTAGGCTAGCTCACACAAGCGGCCCTGGCAAACAGCACAGAGTGTCTATTGTTCTGTGTCCGACTGTGTGGGCGGATTGGTCAAGTTCTTTCACAGGTTGTGATCCTGGCCCTTATTTAGTCCCCACAAAGTCAATCGAAACAACAGACAAAGATGATCGTGAACAATAAACCTGTGGCTCCCCAGACGTCTGCTAGCCAGCAAAACGTCTGTGTATGTGTGTGTGTGTGTGTTTTTTTATTTAGCATCAGAGCCTTTGTGAGAAATAGTCATTTCTTCTCTCCCCCCGCCCCCCCCCCCCCCCGCCCAATCCTCTGTTCCTCTTTCTCTTCCTCATCCTTTAGCTGGGAGCCCATCGTGAGTTACGTGAACGAGCAGTACGAGAAGTACCTGCGGGAGGAGCTCCACGTCAACAGGAAGAGGAGGATCCCCGACAGCCGGGTGCACTGCTGCGTCTACTTCCTGCCTGCCACGGGCCACCGGTGCGTGTCACTTCCTGTTCCGCCCACTATGGCGCCCACTCCACAGCCACAGCCACAGCACCACTTCCACTCTGACACGTCCTGCGTGACACAGCACAGCAGTCCACAGGCCACTCTCCGTGTGGAAATGACTGTTTGTGACTGTTTTGAAACTCGTTTGGTTAATGTTGTCACTGAAACTACATTTTCCTGTGACATACTGCTCTTTACGTGTAAGGGTGGAGTAGTGTTTTCCCGAATGCTTGCATGTCTCAGGATATGAACTTTATATGATTCATGTTTCCCAATACTGTCTGCACGTCTGCACACTAATGTCTCTGAAAATTAAGAAAACTGAGGTAGAATACTGAGGATTATTGATCATTTTAGTTATCACCTCAATCTTAGCTGTGCAGTATAAGCGAAAAGAGAGAGAGAGACAGACAGACAGAGACAGAAAGAAAGAGATTGAGATATTCTGTCCTCCTGTAGCCTTGAACTACAAGAGAAACAATAACTCAAAAACGTCCAACGTTTCTGAACAACATTTTCAGTTGTGAGTAAAACCCAAGGGTCACGCTGCAGGAGTTAAAACACCAGAGCAATTTTAGGGTTTTTGTGCTGCGTTGGTCTGTTTGACTTCCCAGCGGTTCTACTGACAAGCCACTTATGGATGGAAGTGAAGCTTCCAAATGGCCTCCGCTCAAGGCCCCCATGTAAATACAGCGGTCTGTCTGTCAGTCAAACCCCGACCACCACCACGCACTCCGTTTTAGCCGCGGGGCTGGGGCTGACCAACTCCACACAAGACGCTGATCCAAGCGCAAAAAAATCACCACTTCCCTTCTCCCGAGTTTGACGGCCAATCCTGGTCGAGCTGATTTACGAGGGAGGGGAGGTCAAGCGTAGGGGCTCCGGGGCCTAGATTGAGGTGTCGACCCCGTGACCCCGGCAGTGAAACTCTAGCTGCCGAAAAACAAATGCCTTCGTACACCGGGGCGTCAGGTTGCTCTGAAGGTCATCCCATAAAGTCATCAACACCCCCACCGTCCCCACCCCCACCACCACACACACACACACACACACACACACACACAGTCACACAGACACACTACCTAAGGCACGTCACATCAGCGGGGGTCTGGGGGGGGGGGGCGTCACTTCTATCTTCTATATCGATTGCTCTGACATGGCACAACAAACACACCGCCATGATGGAAAAAAATGCTTCCCCCACCGCCTTCCCTGGGGTGCAACAAAGTTGTATTTATAATCGTTTTCCAGACACATCCCTTTAAAAGCAATTGGTTGTGATTGGAGGTGTGTGTGTGTGTGTGTGTGTGTGTGTGTGTGTGTGTGTGTGTGTGTGTGTGTGTGTGTGTGTGTGTGTGTTGCGGTAGGGGTGCTGGTTTGGTCCGGTAGCACCAAAGCACACGTTCTCAGCTTTCACAGCTTGTGGAACACTTCCTCCACAGAGAGCCCGACTCAGACCCCAACAATTTATAAAGTAAAGAAATATTCCTGAGAAATAGATCAGCCTGACAGCTGTGTGGAAGCACTCGGGGCCTGGTATAACTCACTTTAGGCCCAGCTCTCACTTCCTCTTGCTCTTGAACACACACACACACACACACACACACACACACACACACACACACACACGCATAAACACACATACACATAAACACACACACATATATATAGACACACACACACACATATACTGTATATATATACACAGACATAGACACAGACACACACACAGACACACACACACAAACACACACTCAGTCATCATTACAGCCGTGGCAAGCACATACGTACATACTGCTATAATGGCGCTATAGAATACTTCACCCTGTGCTGTTCCTATGTAGTACACTCTTATATACATCATTAGTACACATCATCTCCTGGTGCTTCTGCTGGCAACAAGATGTGGCAACAGCAATTAAGTGTAAACTCAGTGGGCTGACGTGTAATGAAGCTCCTTAATTACCATCTTCACAGCCTTCACCTCGTTTTTATTTATAAGTTACAGGAGCTTTATCTAACTATAGACAGGAGATAACAGTAGCTAATGAAACTGCTATTCATTTTTTCTAATCTCACACGTCATTCATACATTTTATGACATTTTATTTACCTTCACCTAAACTGGATTAACTGAGGAGGGTCACAATCCACAATGTGTTGCCACTTAGAAATGTTAGCCTTGCTTAAACTTAGATTGACTGTGGTTTAAGCCATAATCGGGTGTGCCTCCATTTTAAGACTAGAATGTTGTGTGGTCTTTCCCCTTTGCCTAGACACTGAGGATGTTTTGTTTGTTTTTTTTTGCCGAAACACGTTCGTCTTGGATATGCTGTCAGTTAAATAAAATGTCAGAAATAGTACTTGAGAGAGTGTGTTTATTTTTCTTTAATCCACTTTCCCTTTTGCCGGGCAGGTTACGTCCCATCGATATCGAGTTCATGAAGAGGCTGGGGAAGATCGTGAGCATCGTGCCCGTCATTGCCAAAGCCGACACACTCACCATGGAGGAGCGTCAGGAGTTCAAGCTGAGGGTGAGTCCAGAGCAGAGCAGAGCAGTGTGATGGAGTGGAGTGCCATCGCTAGGGTGGAGGATGGAGGATGTGGTCTGACTGTCAGACTTCCAGAGAGCCTCAGCTCTTTAGCGCACTGCAGTCAGAGTGCAACGTTTGGTACCCCACACACCTGGGTGACCCTGGCATGAGCCTTCTTTGACCCTCTTTGCTACAAATGGTGTCAAAAGTTGGTGAGTCCAGAGCAGGATTAGCTTAATATGGATTCAGGAGACCACTGGGGGCACAGAACCACCTTGTGTGACTACATGCCTGGTATCTTTACACAGTTTTCTGGAGCACTCATGTCATATTTTAGGAAAGGTCTGCTTTTGAATTGCATGTTTGCAAGAGTGGTGTGCACACTGTAGAACATTTGGTCCACTGAGCTAATTACCTGAACATGGTTGTACCTTCAGGGCTTCTGCCCTGCACCCCCCTACCCCCCACCACCCTTTGTCATTTTGTCCCATGGGCCTGGGTCCAGTTGGCCCATTTTGCTAATTTAGCCCTGGTCAACAGCGTATTTTGAAATCCACGTGTCTTGAACATGCACAATTTCAACACTGTATTGAAAGAAAAAAAGAAAACACTTGTGTTGAACTGATTTAGTTTTTGTTAACTTGCTGACGTGGTGTACTTTAAAACTCCAACCCAGGCAGCTAAAACCTGCCTGGCACCTGAGCCAGTCTTTTTATATTATCGACCCTGAAGAGGAGGGCCAAGGTAGCCACGTTACCATAGCATGGCTGACCCGAACAGGCTCTACTGTAGCAGGCCCTACCTTTCACAGGCCAGCGGCAAAGTTAAAGCTAAAGACAGGCAAAACATACTTCTTTGCCTTCATACAGAATAGAATAGAATACAATAGAATACAATAGAATAGAATAGAAACCTCACCCAACCCCAACCATATCCTCATCCTCTGTGGGCCTCTGTGAAGCTCTGGGCACTCAGTCCCTGGTGTTGCCTGTTGGCTACCATCACCTCTGCCTCCAGAGGACCTTCTTGATCGGAATACAGGACTCATCATGCTAGTTGGGCATAGTGCTGCCAACCGTTCCGTAAAATACGGGTTTGTTCCATATTTGGAAGATAAAAGAATGTGTAGAGGTATGGAACACACTTTGTTCCATATTTTTGACAACCAAGCCATAACGAAAACGATGACATTTCAGATTAGACA
>CM059266.1:18883780-18926280 GCA_030347295.1 Setipinna tenuifilis | reverse complement strand
GGAGATGTGTGTGTGAGATGGCAGGCGTGTGTGTGAGTGGGGAGGTGTGTGTGTTTCTGGTGGCAGGTGTGCATGTGAGTGGGAAGGTGTGTGTGTGTGGTAGCAGGCGTGTACTGTATGTGTGCTGTGGCAGGCATGTGTGTAAGTGGGGAGGCGTTTGTGTGAGGTGGCAGGCATATGTATGTGTGTGAGTGGGAAGGGGTGTGTGTGTGTGAGGTGGCAGGCATATGTATGTATGTGTGTGAGTGGGGAGGTGTGTGTGTGTGTGTGTGTGTGTGTGTGAGGTGGCAGGCATATGTATGTGCGTGAGTGGGGAGGTGTGTGTGTGCAGAGGCAGGTGTGTGTGTGTGTGTGTGTGTGTGTGTGTGTGTGTGTGTGTGTGTGTGTGTGTGTGTGTGAGGTGGCAGGCATATGTATGTGCCTGAGTGGGAAGGTGTGTGTGTGCAGAGGCAGGCGCATGTGTGTGAGTGTGTGTGTGAGTGTGTGTGGGGCCCGCGGGGAGTGCGGCTCCTTGGGCTCCCTCTGATGGATGAGGGGCCGACTCTCTCTGGGCCCTGTGCCACCAGCCCCTCCCCAGAGGAATCCTCCTGCACACACACACACACACACACACACACACACACACACACACACACTACTATCCTACTTTCACTCCACTCCACTTCTCTTCTGTCCTCTCATCTCCTCTTCTCTCCTCTCCACTCGTCTCCTCTCTTTTCCACTCCTTCGCTCTCCTCTCCTCTCTTCTCCTTGCCTCTCTTCTCTTATCTTCTCTTTTCTCCTCTGGTCTTATTTCCTCTCCAAACCTCTCCTCTCCTCTCTTCTTCTTTCAACTCCTCTCCTCTTTGCGCTTCTCTTCTTCTTTCCACTCCATTTCTCTCATCTCTTTCCTACTCCTCTTCTGATATCCTCTTCTCCTCTCCTCTCATCTCCTCTTTTCTCCTCTCCTCCTCCCAGTGCTTTTTACTTTTCATGCTTCTTTCTTTTCACAGTGTCTCCCCCAATGTTTCCACTCCTCCTCCATCTTTATCTCCATGTTCCCTCTCTCCTTATGTCCTTTTCCACTTTCCTTTTTTTCCTCTCCACCCTCTCCATCCTCTGTCATCTGTATATGTTTCCATCACCTCCCCCTACATCACCGTCGCTGTAGCCACCCCTCACCCCCCCTCCCATACCTACCAGTCATCCCAACATCCCCCATACCTATCCCACCCGTCACCCCCTCCCATACCCACCCCTGATGCCCCCCACATCACCTTCCATACCCACCCCTTAACCCCCCATACTCACCGCTCATCCCCATCCACATCACCCACCCCTGACCCCACCATACCCCATACCCCCCCTCATCCCCCACCACATCATCTCCTATACCCCTCTCCCCATCATCCCCTTATCCCCCCTCCTCCTCCACTTCATCCCCTCATCCTCCCCTCTATCCTCCTCCTGTCCTCTGGCTTGGCTGTGCCGGCAGCAGGAGTAGAGTGCAGAGCAGGCTGTGCCCAGCGTGGGGCCTGTGTCCGCTATCAGTGCCCACCAGAGAGAGAGTGTGTGTGTGTGTGTGTGTGTGTGTGTGTGTGTGTGTGTGGTTGTCTGTGTGGTTGTCTGTGTGAGTGTGTGTGCGTGTGTGCGTGTGTGTGTGTGTGTGTGTGTGTGTGTGTGTGTGTGTGTGTGTGTGTGTGTGTGTGTGTGTGTGTATGTGTGTGTGTGTGTGTGTGGTTGCCTGTGTGGTTGTCTGTGTGTGTGTGTGTGTGTGCGTGTGTGTGTGTGTGTGTGTGTGTGTGTGTGTGCGTGTGTGTGTGTGTGTGTACGTGTGTGTGTGTGTGTGCCACACTGTCATGGTCTGTCATCTTGTCGGCTTTTACAGAAGCCTCCACTGCCACTCTCATTCTCACGTCGTATTCTCATTTTCTCTCTCAGGCTCTGTGGGCTTTTTCTTTTTTCTTTGATTTTTTCCCCCTCTTTTCTGTTTTATGCTACCCTTTCTGTTCTATTCCCTCGATTCCACTCTCTCTTTCTCTCTACCTCCCTCTCTTCTTCTCTCTCTTTTTCTCTCATTCTCTTTTTATGTCTCTCTTTCTCTACTTCTCTCTCTCATTTTCTCTTTCTCCCTCATTCTCTTTCCACTTCTCTCTCTCTCTCTACTTCTCCCTCTCTCCCCACTTCTCTCTCTCTCTCACGCTTTTCACCCTTCTTCCCCCCTCTCTTGCTATCTGTCACCCGACAGAAGAGCTTTTACTGTTGAGACATTTGCCCTTGCATCATACCTCAGCGGCCTTCATCACCATTCCCCATGCACCCTGCTTCTGCCTTCTTCTCTCCTGTGTGCCTCTCTCTTTCTCTCTCCTTCTTCTCCTCCTTTCTGTCTGTCTTTTTTCTTCTCTCTCTCCATTCATTTTTGTCTGTTAGCCTCTCTCTCTCTTTCTCTCTGTGTCTTTCTGTCTCTCTTTTTCTCTGTATTCTTTCTTTCCATCTCTCTCTCTTTCTCTTTTTTTTCTCTCTCTCTTTCTTTTTCTCTCCCTTCTCTCTGTCTCTTTCTGTCTCTCTTTTTCTCTCCATTCTTTGTGTCTGTCGATCTCTTTCTCTCTTTTTCTGTCTCTCTTTCCCTTTTTCTTTCTTTCTTTCCTTCTTTCTTTCTTTATCTTTTCTTTCTACTTTCTCCTTGCCACTCCACCATCATTCTTTTTTCCCAGGCATTATTTCTCTGCCCATTTCTCTCTTTTTCTTCTCTCTTTCTGTCTCTCCTCTCCTCCCACGCACACCCCTCTGAGAGCCATCGCTCCTCTTGCATTAAAGTCTTAACATGTGCACCACCTCCCCCAGACTGCCACCCCCCCAGACAACACACAGCTCTGTCTCTTTTTCTCTTCCTCCCTCTCTCTCTCCCTCTCTCTCTATCTCTCTCTCTGTCTCTCTCTCTGTGTTTCTCTCTTTCTCGCTCTCTCTGTCTCTCTCTATCCAATTCCCCCAGACTGCCCACCCCCAGACAACACACAACTCCATCTCTCTTTCTCTCTTCCTCTCTGTCTCTTTTTCTCTCTCTTTCTCTCTCTCTCTGTCTCTCTCACTCTCTCTATCCACCTCTCTGTCTTTTGCTCTCTCTTTCTCTGTCTCTCTTATTCTCTATTTCTCTTCTTCTGTCTCGTTATTCCTCTTTTTCTCCCTCTGTATCTCTTTTTTCTCTTTCTCCTTCCCTCCCTCCTCTCCTCCCTCCCTCCTTCCCTCCCTCCCTCCGTGTCTCCCCTCTAATGCCATCTTTTCATTTTGCTCATCTCTCTGTCTCCCCTCGGAGCCTGTGGGCCACTAATCCTGTGGATCTGCTGCCTGTTTGGGATGCGGGGAGCACTGGGGTGAAATGCAGCAGTCTGACTCTGTGTGACTGTGTGTGTTTGTGTGTGTGTGTGCATGTGTGTGTGTGTGCGCGCGCTTGGCCGTGCAGGTGTGTGTGTGTGTGCATGCGGTTGTGTGTATGAGTGGTGTATGTGTGTGTGTGTGTGTGTGTAAGTGCATGTGTGTGTGTGTATGTGTGTGTGTGTGTGTGTGTGTGTGTGTGTGTGTGTGTGTGTGTGTGTGTGTGTGTGTGTGTGTGTGTGTAAGTGTGTGTGTCTATGTCTGTGTGTCTGTGGGTGTGTAGGGTCAGGGCGAAGGCACACTCATCCTATGTCCAGTTAATGGCTGCTGCTAGCTCCACACGGCTAGCACATCTTATCTGAGAATGAATCCTTTATGGGCCTTTCATACCTCATGCATTGGGTGCATTATGGCCACACGCAATACACCTCTGAAATTAACCCCCTTTCAAAATTAAAGACATCCAAGTCACGCAGCTTTTAACCTTCCCTTTTGCTGTGTGTGCCGTTCAGCATTTAGAGTGGAAACACACCACACACCACATACAATGCTTGCTTAAACTTGGCCCCTGATTTTTTATTATGTTCATAATAGCCCAACTCCAATATAAACATTGTAAAAACCAAAGTCAACAATGTGAAATATTATACAGCTTCCTCCTTGTTATGGTAATTACACAGTGCTCCTCTTTGGCCTATTATAGCCATGCCTGAAGCATTGCCTTGTGTTGTTTTTTTATTATGTTCATAATAATCCAACTCCAATATAAACATGGTAATACCTAGCTAACAACACAACAAAATATTGTGCCGCTTCCTCCATGTTATGGTTGGTTAGCTGTGCACTTCCATGCTTTGTTACACCCCATGTCTACATTGTGTTTGTGCATCAGGGGTTGAAAAGTATCTTCACACAGTGTGAACCTTTACCAGCCACTGACAACATGAATAAAAATGGATAAAATTCACCAGTCACTCGTTAGTAAATTATAATTTTGTTGTCCGAAATCTACCAGCCACTCTCATATTTTTCACAGCATTTGGCTTGTGGGCTGGTGCAAGTTTCCATTCATGGGGCGGCACACAGAAATGTGTGTGTTTGTGTTTTGTGTTGTTGCTGCTGCTCATTCGCTGAGGTGAGGTGAGGTGACGTGATGTGTGGCTGTGGCTGTGGCACGAGGCTCGTGGCAGACGTGGGGGGAGTGGGGGGGTGACGGGGGTTGGACGGTGGCGAGGGATGGGGGCGTGACCTGCCGTTGACATCATTTTGGCCCAAGCGGGCCCTCACGCTGTGTGGAGAGATGGCGGCCGTAAATCAGAGAGCGGCGTAGGTGGCGCCCGTGCCCGCCGTATTTCATCCCGCAGGAGGGCGAGAGAGAGGAGGGAGAGGGAGAGAGAGAGAAAGAGAGACAGAGAGGGAGAGGGAGAGAGAGGGAGAGAGAGAGAGAGAGGGAGAGAGAGAGAGAGAGGGAGAGGGAGAGAGGGCGAGGGAGAGAAGGAGGGTGAGGGAGAGGGAGAGGGAGAGGGCTCAGGGACTGGCGCTGGAGGTGGACGTGGGAGGTGGTGGTGACGGAGTGGGTGGGTGGGTTTGTTGGTGGGGTGGGGTGGGGTGGGGTGGGGTGGGGTGGTCGTGGTGGTGGTGTGGGGTGGTGTGGTGTGGATGAAAGTGTATGTGTGGGAGCGCGTAAACAACAGCATAAATCTGTCCCCTCTCTCTCTCTTTCTTTCTCTCCTCTCTCCTCTCTTCTTCTTCTCCCTCACCCCCACCTCCTCTCTCTCTCCCTCCCTCCCTCCCTCCCTCCCTCCCTCCTCTCCTGCTGGCAGATAAGACAAGACCTGCAGGCCCACGGCATCCGAGTGTACCCACAGCGCGAGTACGACGAGGACGTGGAGGACCGGATACTCAACGACAAGATCAGGGTAAGACACCATGGCCAACAACCACCCAGTGGGCACAACGCTTCTTGGGCCAGGATGGAGGGCTGTAGGGGTGGGGTAGTGGTGGGTGTCAGAGTGGGGATGGCCGTGGCAGCGGTGGGGGGGTGGGGGTTATTGGGGGGGGGGGGGGTGGGGGTCACCGAATTATTCACCGAATTTCATCAGCAGGGGGTTTTCAATCACACACTTCAATGGCCCAGCGGTGGAATTGAGCCGGCCCCATGAAAATGCCACAGCAATACAATCTCCATGGTCTCCACTGGGCACGTACGAGCCCAGCCCAGCCCAGCCCTGCCTCGCCTCAAATATCTGCTATTGGACAGGGCCCTAGCCAAGATGGCTAATCAATCAAACCAATTAGCTGCTGAACTCAGGGCTGTGTTTCAATCAAGTGGTTTAATGGTGGAACCTAACAATCGAGCCTTGCCTTTAAACTCAATAACACCCCCAGCACCATCGCCCCGCTCCCCCAACCCCCAACCCCCATGAAACTCAGTGGCATTCAGGAGGTTTAAATGGCTCAATATCACTTTCTTTCTCCCTTTGTTCCTTTTGTCCTTGAGGGGTTTCAGGCTCTGAAAAAAAGGGATTGTTTTTGTGCTCCTTATGGAGAGTATTACAGACCGCTTATGTAATGTCTGCTACACACACCCACACACACACACCCACACACAGACTTACAGTCTCTCACACACACACACACACACACACACACTGTATGTGGGCTGAAGACACTCTGATCCCAGTGTGAATGGATGCAAAACAGATTCAGATTCTGATTCAAGTAACACACTTGTCTGTCTCTGTCTCTCTCTTTTTCTGTCTCTTTCTAACTTTTTCCACAGGAAAATATTCCGTTTGCAGTGGTGGGAACAGACAAAGAGCACCAGGTGAACGGAAACAAGGTCCTGGGAAGGAAAACCAAATGGGGAATTATAGAAGGTGAGGGTCCATCTGTGTGTCCATGGCTAAAAGATTGAAGCCTTTCTTGACCGCCTCAGCTCCAGTGGGACAGCAGCTGCCTGATAACCAGAGAAGCACCTCTGCCTCTCTAGCAGCCTCTGTAGCAGCCTCTGTAGCAGCTTCCTGGGTCATATGTGTGGATGTATACCTCCATCTAGTGGTCATCTTGAAAATTGCATCCAAAAGCACTGAAACTCATGACGTGTTGTGTTTGTGTGTGTGTGTGTGTGTGTGTGTGTGTGTGTGTGTGTGTGTGTGTGTGTGTGTGTGTGTGTGTGTGTGTGTGTGTGTGAATGGTCACTTCAAAACCAGCCTACTTCACTAATTTTGTTTTTCTCCTTCTTTTCTGCAGTTGAAAATGTTGCACATTGTGAGTTTGCCAACCTAAGAGATCTGCTGATCAGGTATGTTGGAGAAGTTAAACCCTAATTTTTATGCTTCCACTGGTACTGCAGTTTGAAATGTTCACCGTCGCTTTTTTGTATCGAACCGCCATCTGCATACAGATTCACAGTTTAGAGTCAGACGAGGCATTGTCCATTTGTCATGTGATATTATAGTCTGGTTGTGTAAGTTAAATTAGAGTATGTTTCAGAGTAGAGCAAAGAAAGTATTTGGAGAGGAAGCCTCTAAGTCCCAGTGAGATGAAGAGTTGGTCTGACATGGAGGCGGCAGCTGGCAAATTGGCCCTACCTCCTAACAAGGAGGCCCGACAGAGAAATGCCTACTGACAGCTAATTAGTCACGAATTAGCCATGATTATGCCATCTCTTAATTAAATTACTCCAGCCTCTGGGGACAGGTTAGTGGCAGGCGGGGGATGATCTGTGACTGCCGACCGCACTCCGACTGACCCCTGCTGAGCCCAAATGGAAATCTCTCAGCACAGCATAGCCAGCCGAGGATTGTGGGATAGCATCGAAGCCAAGCATCGAAGCGCGTGTTTACAGACATTAGCGTGACAACAACCCTGACAACACAGCGAAGAGAGTGCTTGTTTGTCGTCTGGATGGGTTTCAACACATGCTGACAACAACAACACAGCCACGTCCAAGTGTGCCTGACACACTGGAGTGGTGTGGTGCTCTCTCTCTTAGCTCATGCGTAGCTTGTTGGCATAGTACCTGCAAGAGAACAGACAGGAGACTAAAAAACATCCCAAACATCATCCTATGCAGTGGTATATATAGAGTACCATAAGAATCTTATAGCATATTGGGATATTTTATTATTTAAATATTATAGGAATACTACAGATGCTTTAGGATGTTATAGTATTTTGGGAGGGAAATAAATGATAGAAGTATTACACAGGGACACTACGTAGACTGAAGGGGGACTATGTAGTGTGGTAGGTGCTATGTAGTGTGGTATTGGTACTATGTAGTCTGGAGAGGCACTATGCAGTCTGTGTAGTGTAGTATGGACACTATGTAGGGTGTTATCAGTACTATGTACGTAGTATGGGCTCTTTGTAGTATAGTATGGGCAGTATGTAGGGTGGAGAGGCTCTACGTAGTGTAGTATGGGCTCTATGTAGTATAGTATGGACAGCATGTAGTGTGGACAGGCGCTATGTAGTGTACAGTAGTATTGCCTGTATGTAGTGTGTAGTATGGACCCTATGTAGTGTATAGTATAGCCTCTATGTAGTGTGTAGTATGGGCTCTCTGTAGTATGTAGTATGGGGAGCCATCACTTAGTCATTAGGGTAGATGTTTGAGTGTGAGTCATTAGGGAGAGGGCTGCTGCATTCTGACCCCTCACCGGCAGCCCCCCTCCACCTCAAGGCAGCCAGGGAGCACTGGCTAATTACAGGCCCGCTGGAAGGGCAGGGGCCAGGGGGGAAATGGCAGGCATTCTCCCCCCTTTTAGATGATGTTTTGTGGGGATCCAGGGAGTAGATGAGAAAATGTGGTGGGGGGGGGGGGGGGGGGGGGGGGGTGTGGCGGAGAGCAGAGGGCAGGAACGATAGAGAGAGAGAGAGAGAGAGAGAGAGAGGAGAAGCTAATAAACGAGAAAAGCCATTCAGCGTGATAAATGGCATCAGCAGCACCCGACCAAAAACGTCATCCATTTACCGCTGTGATCACACCTACTCAGATTTGAGGGCCGTGTCAAACAGCACCTCGGGGGCTTTTTAATGGAAACTTCAGAGTGGGGAGAAAAAACGATCATTTGATGACCTGGATTGCCATGAGTAATGACTGCCATGCATAATATTCCTATAACACACACACACGCCCGGCCATTCGTCCTGGGCAAAGCCACCCCGTGAGCTCCGGTGCCCTAATAGACTCCTCGCTGTGTGTGTGTGTGTGTGTGTGTGTGTGTGTGTGTGTGTGTGTGTGTGTGTGTGTGTATGTGTGTATGGTGTGTTTCTGTGTGTGTGTGTGTGTGTGTGTGTGTGTGTGTGTGTGTGTATGGTGTGTGTGTGTGTATGTGTGTGTGTTTGTGACTCCAGGTCTCACCTGCAAGACCTAAAGGACGTGACCCATAACATCCACTATGAGACCTACCGGGTGCGGAGGCTGAACGAGAGCAACGCCAACGGACTGGGCCTCTCCGCCCTGGGCCTGGAGAACGGTACCCTGGACAAGAGCGAGACCGAGAGCCACCTCTGAAGGCCCACGGGGGGACAAACAGAGCAAGCAAGAAAGAAAGAAAGAAAGAATGAATGAAAGAAAGAAAGAAAGAAAAAACGAGGGGGTAAAGTGGAAATGTCATGCGACACGCCGTCCCCTTTGCGCCTCTGTCTCCAGTCTCCAGATGGGATGGATGGTCCGCCATTTTGTATAAAAAAGAGAGAAAGAAAGAGGAAAAAAAGTGAGGAGTGAGGATTTTGGTTTTTTTTTACTCTGAGGAAGACTTTTTGACAGTTTTCTTTGGACCACATAAGAAAAAGATGATCCCACTTTTGACTAAAGACTTTATTTTTCTGCTACGTAAGGCATTTAAACAGCATATACAAATGTATTTTTGTGAGATCTGTATTTTGGTAACTCGGTCGGGCAGGTTGATGTGTGTGGGTTTTTGGAACAGTGAAAAAGAGGAGAGGTGAGAATGGGCCTGAAAAGGGCTCTCCTTCATTTTGTCAGAGAAAACTAGAGAATGTAAGTGTGTGTGTGTGAGAGAGAGAGAAAAAAGAGCTTGAGAGAGAGAGAAAGGAGAGACAGAAGGCGAGAGGGAGAAGAGAGGGAGGAGACCATGTTTCTGAGGCTTTGATCATTCATTCACTCTCCCCTGTAGCGTTGCTTTCTTCCCTCCCTTCATCCTCTCTCTTCTCTTCATACATCTGTAATTTTACTTTCTCTGTCTCTCTCTGCCTCTGTCTCTTTCTCTCTATCTCCCCCCTCTCTCTCTTTCTCTTTCTCTCTCTGTCTCTGTCTCTCCCTCTCTCCGACCATCTTTCACTTTTTTTCTCTCTCTCCCTCTCTCTGCCTCTATCTCTGTCTGTCTGTCTATCTGTCCGTCTGTCTCTGTCTCTCTCTCTATCTCTCTCTCCCACTCTCCCTCTCTCCTCTCCATATTGAAAGGCTGCATGAAGAATTGTGCAGTTGGTGGTACACTGAAAGTCTGAATGGCCCAAGCACACTGACACTCACTTCTGCAGACAGAGAAAGAGAGAGAGGGAGAGATGGAGACCCAAATTGTTGCTTTAAAAAAATCTGCTGCACCTCTACGCTCGTAATGTACAAGTCATGTGATTCCCCTCCTGCACCTACATATACGTTCATACAATTTGCTTTTTTTATTTTTCAAATGTTAAACCAATTATTCTGAGTTGTTTATTATGGAAAGTTTTGGTTATTGTTGTTGTTGCTGTTGTTGTGTTTAACATTTTCATAAATAGCTGCTGTGGAGCACATGATGATGTAGACACAGTTATAAAAACCATATCTGAGTTTTAAAGATGAGGAATAACATTTTCATACACGTTTGAAATAAATGTCTTAATTATGTTTCTTCCAGTAATGCTTCATTTTACAGGGCCCTGTTCGGTTCAGTAGAAATGCAAGGATCTTTATTTTGTTTATATGTAAAGGGAGTCTAAGCATTTCCTGTGCTTCGAATAGTAACTGTGAAGAATACTTGCAGCAATAGCGCCACCCTGTGGTGGATGTAGTAAAAGACAGGCGGAGAGAGGAGGATCTTTTTTCCCCAATTGCATTGGACTGTGGTATTTCTTTAGTTACAAAGATACTGTCACATAGCTTAAGACTTTGTGATATTGTTTTGTTTTTGTTTGTTTGTTTTCTTTTTTAACGTCCGCCCTCCAGTCACTACCAGCGACTCCCCCCAGTAAAAGGTACACCTCTTACACAGTCTTCAAAACAGTACAGCAAAAATGTGGGTCTTAAAATGACTTGCTACTGTGTTCTTTGACAAAACTGTATATATCTACACTTGTTTTTCATTCTCATTGCCAGCAAGATATTTTTTGTAACTCAACCTGTACTAACAGTTCAGACATGATGTTTTCCCCCTTGTCTTCAATATTAATATACATGTAAACACCATTGATTTATGATTAAATGATTGTCACTGTAAAGCTCTGGTGTCTGCACCTTTAATGACTCATTAATGGTTTGAAAGAGATCATCTGAAATCTGCTAGTGTTCATTATATTAATTGTATCAATACATTCTGTTATTGAGTACCAAAAGAAGCTAATATTCTCAATAGAGCTATGCCTGTAAAAAAATATCACACTGGACTTGGACACACTGAAAAATACCATCATTATCTAGCACTAAATTCTGTCTATAAAGTGAAATGTTCTTTAATGTGACAAATCTTTGACAGCTGTGGTAATGCTCAGTTTTTTTCTTTTTTTTGTGTTTCTTTACTTGAACGTGTTTTCTTGAACACACAACACCTGGCGTTTCAAATCCCATTTCGGTTGACAAGTCCTTTAATCTTTGCAGGAGATAGCGACTCAGGAGCGGGCATGAACCCATGCTGTCTCACTCTGGATAATCATCCTTACAGCAGCAGAAATGAGAGAGGGAGGAGAAAGAGAGGGAGAGAGAGAGAGATAGTGAGACAGAGATAGAGAGGGAGAGAGACAGAGAGCGAGCGAGAGAGGCATAGAGGGAGAAAGAGGATAGAGGGGAAAGAGGGAGAGAGAGGATAGAGGAGAGAAAGTGAGAGAGAGAGAGAGATGATAGGGAGACAAAAAGGCAGAGAGAGAGAGAGAGAGCGAGAGGATAGAGGAAGGGAGAAAAAAAGGAAGAGAGACAGCATGATGAAGGACACAGCAGAAGTGTTCTTTGTCCTGGGCACGGTCCCTGAGGACTTAATGCGCCAATCAGACGCGGGAGAGAAAAAAAGGGAGTCATTTTCCCTTTGATGTCCCTCCCTCGCCTCCTCTCCTGTCCCGTTTCCTGCAAATGTCACCATTCATCCCCCTTAAAGGGATCATAATTGGAAGCCACTCCAAGATGGGAGGAACACATGCTGTCTCTCTTTCACTTTTCCCCCTCTCTCTCTCTCTTTCTCTGTCTCTCTCTGTCTGTTTATCTCTGTTTCTCCTGCCCCCCCCCACCCCCTCACCCCCACCCTTTCTCACTCCCACTCTGGGAGATATTCAATAGCTAGATATCTCAGCAGTGTTTAGCGGGAGTGGGGAGGAGTGGGGGCGTCGGGGGGCTGGATTTGCTGAGGAAATGGTGGCATGTGTTGGGAGAATGCTTACACTGTGGGCTTCCTGTACAGTAAGTCACACTCATCCTCACTCGTCTCCCTCCTGTGGCTCACACATCTCTTCATCCTCCTTATGTCTTAGGTGGGATGGGCGTGACACCACTGGCTCATCCTGTGTTAATGTATATATGGTATTTTTCTGTCTGTGTGTGTGTGTGTGTTTGTGTGTGTATGTGTGTCTGTGTGTATGAGTGCGACAGTGAGGTTTTGATATGTGTAAGTCACTAATTGGACGTGTAGAGTAAGTGTGTATTATAGTGCTGTGGAGCACTGAGCTTCATGTGTTTAAACTGTATTACTGTTTGCAGTTATCAAGTGTTGACATATTTTGTATGTGTGTGTGTGTATGTGTCTGTGCAGCTGTTTTGAAACGGGTTCTTCACCCATTCATTCTCATATAAACTCTATACATGACATGACACAGACAAGAGAAGTTGATGAAAAACACTCCAACGCAACCCTCGTTCATACTTTTGTACAACTTTTACTAAAACAGTGCAGACTGGAACCGAACCATTTCAAAACAACAACGCTTGTCTGACAAGGCACTGCAGCCAGTAGATGAAGTTAATATAAAGTCTTCTTTTATATCCTTCTGTCAAATGAATCACCACAGTATTATTTACAGCAAATAAATCAACCAAAAATAAATCCCAAAATAAAAAAACATCGCAAAGTCATGACTGGTATGTCACAACTGTGGAAAAAATGAATCAAAAGAATCATAAAATCAAACGGATAAAGAGTTGAGAGATAGTTAGCATTATGCAGAGACCAAGTTTCAGTTATTAGCCTGCCAAACCACAGTCTCACAACCAGGCATTCTTTAGCTATACAACGTCATGACAACAACCCCCAACCTGACCCGTCTGTGAAAGTTTAAAGCATTATTAATATGATTTAGTATCAAGTGTGTCATTACATACCCGGGTTCACACAATAGATTTTAGCCATCCATGACAAAAACGAAAAAAAAAAGAAAGAAAAAAAAAACCCCACATTAATTTTCCTCTCACAAGGGTGAAACAGTGTTTTGTGGCTCTCTCCTCATTACTGCTAATCTTTGGAAATGACTGGGGGGAATGTCTAGTGAGGGCAGGCGGTGACCCCAGAACAGCATTCCACCACCTGTGGCCCATCCTGGCCTAGGGTCTGGAGAGGGAGGGGGGGGGGGGTGGGTGGGACAGGGGGATGGGCAGGGGCACAGGGGGTGGTTGTGGAGAGTGTGTGGAGAGAAGGTTGGAGTGTATACAGGGATACCATGAGGATATAGGGATCTCATTAAGGAAGTAGTTCTATAGGTCACTGTGGGAACTGCAAGGCCAGGGTGTAGGTAGTGGTAGGTGTGTGTGTGTGTGGGGGGGGGTATCTGAAACAGGGGGGCTGTTTTTATTTATTTGTGTGTTTGTTTGTTGGGAACTCGGTCTGTAAAACTCCTCAACACATCCTGTAGACCTGTTCGCAAATTAGTTCAGTGAAAGATTTAGTCATTCTAAAGCCGCCTGGCTAAACGAATTTCTCATGTGGGTGCCCTCGAAGGGCAGATGTGTTCAGGTGATCAAATGGCACTTTCACTGCTATCCCCATTTCCTGTTTTAGCAGGAAGCACATCCCCTCACACGAAAACACGCATTAACACCCTCCTCCCTCCATGAAACAAGAGTGGAAAAGTCATCCACCAAAAAAAAAATCAACTTTCGTGGATGACCTCCAGCCGTTTCTGAGCAGTGGTAGGCTCCCTCTGGTCAATAATGCGTAATTCAGATGACTAAGCCAAATCAGTAGCCTTTTTGTTTTTTGCATATCACTGCAACCATCTTAGGACAGCCATTTGTTGAGTTTGCAATCACTTCACCTCACACCTCTTCTCTGCTCTGCTGCACGTCCAGTGACTAGGAAACGGACCAACACATGCAGGAATACAGCCAGACGTTACCAGAGATCCCCTATCCCTGACTGACTTCTGGATTACAGTACATGTATGTACACATAATGTCTGGGCTCAACTAACCCAGATGAAATCGCTTCTGACGTACCGTAAGGACCTTACAAATTATTATTTTCCAAAACAAAAAAGAAAAAAAGGTTCAGCCACATTGGTGTAGTAGGTTCACACTCCTCACAAAGCAGGAAAAGTTCTTGGTTCCCAGTGAAAATTCTATGTTCTTTTTTTTATACACAAACAATACATTTCAAAAGGTGTATATAGTTTCTTTTTAAACCTCAAATACTATGCATGGTCTCAGTGACACATGATTCATACAGCATGTATAGTTTCTCTGCTTTAAAACTTTTTTTTTTCGTCATGTACTGAATAAGTGGGGGGTAGAGGGAAATAGACTCCAGGATTGCGTGTGTTTCAGGTTAAACTATGCATAATAAGCCAGGCCTGGTTCCCTTTTAAAAAAATCAGAAAAAGGCAAAAAAAGAGACTTAGTAATTGCAAATACTGCAACATGTTTCTCTGTTTAACGAGCCCCTCCGCTTAGCTCTGACTGCAAAGAGGTCTTGGAGACTGAGCCCAAACGAATGTCCCGGGATGACTTGGCACAGCAACTTGTCAAACATGTGATGTAAAAACCCAGTTGGGTCTGCTCGTAGCACCAATGTACCCTTGCTTATCACCTCCTTATCAACTGCTAGCTCTATCCACAAAATGGACCACAACATTAAATAAAAGTAAACAAAAACAAAAGAAAAGAGAGAAATGAAGAGAGGAGCTTTAGAACAGCAACTGGCGAATAACATGCTTTCTGTTGTTCTATACAGTGATATCAAAGAAAAAAGCAAGCTCATGTAACCGCGTGGATGGAGCTAAAAAGAACAATAGCAAAGTCATGAGAGCACTGTGGCCCTATTCTTCTCCATGGGGATGGGGGAAACAACAAAGGGCCTACCAGAACCATGGCCCGCCCCAGCTAAACAGCACCGGCTCGGCAAAAGTCATTATAAAATGGCTTAACGAACTGACTGGATGGCAAAGTGAAAAAAAAAAAAACAACAACAAAACATATCTCACACGACTACACCGGTTGATCACTGGGATCAACTGGACTTCCCTGCTCTGTTTCCCTCAGAACCTGATCATCGGACCTCTACAGTCGCTAAAGCAAACCAGTGCACCAAGGGAGCGAAGTGCAAGGTCACCGCTCCTTTGCAATCTGCTCTAGGTTTTTTTAATAAATAAATAAATACACACGCACACACACATACACTCACTCACACAAGTTCAAACCGAACCAAACTGCTGACACAGTCCACTAAGCAAATAATTGAGAGTGATAAACTCAGCCTGTCAATAAATAGTCTTCAAAATGACACATGTGCACCAGGACATCCGTAACTTGCAAAGTTGTAGGTTACAGAGCTTGACGGCATGACGGATGCAATGTGGGTTGAGATGGCAACCCCCCCCCCCCACTCATCCCCCAAGCCCACCCCACCCCATGCCCCCCACCTCTGTCATGGCATAAGCACACAGTGAGTGTGGCCCGCAGGGTGTCCCATGTCATGTCATGTCATGTCACGGCGGCACGATGAGCATACTACAGAATATAAAGCAGCAGTGGCCGCCAGCCGGCTATCAAAACACTTCGCAGGATCATGTTCGGTCGGCAATATTTACACAAGCGCTCGGCGTGGTTCTTTTACGGTCCGGCTCGAGGACTGATTAAAGTAATATTTGCTCTCCGTGGCCGCACACACGAGCTTCGCCAGATTGCGAGCTTGATGATGGAGGGTGGACATCTAGGGGGTTAGAAAGGATATAGCTCCTAGGACCCGTGTGTAAACAACACTTGTCTCGGAAAAAACTCCCATGGGGGGGGGGGACAAACGCATATTGCACGCCCCTGCGAGAGCAGACTGGAGGTGGGAAGCGTCTGCTGCGACAGACCGCAGTGATGTTTTTGAAGGGCTACTCAGGTCCTGTACTGTAACGCGCACAAATACTTGGTTGAAAATTCTGACACTGCATTCGCACAACCAACCAACCGCTGGGACCTAAAAAGGTCACGGTGCAAGGTCACATCATGTCAGCTGTAAACCAGGCTTGGTTTTTGAAAGAGAGAGGGAGTGGGGAAGGGGACTGGACATGCAGAATTCCATATCCCACCTGTCCCCCAAAAGTTCCCAAAAAGCAGTGGGCACAAAGATGGTACATGTGTTCTTGGTGGGCATGCTTTCTATAGTAAGGGTCAATCTGTGTTTGCTTCAAAGGGATTTATAAAAGTGGTACAGGGCTGAGCTTGAGGAGATCAGGTAAGCCTGACGAGCTATCTGCACTCTGGTAAACACTCAATTCCTACACCACAGGTTTTTCTGCACAGATGAGAAATAAAAACCAGCTAATTCGTACACATGCCAATACAATTACAAATGCAAACAAATCTATTTGCCTCTGGTTAAAATAAATGGATACATTTTTTTTAGTTATTTCTCTGTCATTATTGTGTGTGTCCTAGTGTGTGAGTCTACACTGATGTCAAAAGCTGTGGTGGAGCTGTTTCTGACAGGGATGCTGCTCCACAGTTGGTTTGCGTTTCTCCCTGATCTCTAAAAGACACGATAACTCTCAGACTGACCACCGCGTCTGACCTCAAGAGTGAAGCAGCTGCAGCCCGACAGCAGAGAGAAAAAAAATTAAATTACAACACAGTTCTGCATTTTTGTTTACATTTGAAACAGCATTAATATTGAGACCTGCACACAAGCCACTAATTAAAATTGACACCGAAAAACAAAACAAAAACAAAAAAAATAATGGAATGAAAACTAAAACTTTTCTTTTAGTGTCATTGAAAGGCCAAGCTCAACATAATATCTAGTGTATGTATGTACAGCACGGTCCCTTTTGAACCCCTGCAAAATCATACAACAAAAAAATAATAATAATAATAAAAACTAAAAAGTAAAACCCTGAAAATCCACCCATGCCTCCCGTTTAAGTGGGACTGTTCTTGTTACATCTGCACAAAGAGTGTGTTTCGTCTGTCAGGCAATCAGGTCCTCAGGATACGAGCGGCGTTTGCAGACAGTCCTCGCGATGGTGCTGGTTGTTCCGCCGAAGCACGGTAGTGTCCACTCAGGTCCGCTTGAAACCATCATCGTACCTAGGGCGCCATATCTCTCTCTCTTTCTCTTTCTCTCTCTCTCTCTCTCGCTCTCTCTCTAGTCCAAAACCTTCGTGGCAAAAAGGTTTCACAGTAATCTTCATCATCAGTACCATTCTTCATTTCAAATATCAACATCAAAAAAATAATACTTAAAAAAATAATATTTAAAAAAGAGAGTAACAGCAAAAAAGACTCGCATGACAAGAAGCGGTGTAAGCGTGCAGCTCTGACGCAGAAAATCTACATAGCGGTTCCTTTTGTCTTCTTTTTAAGAGATAAGTTTATTTTTTATCTATTTATTTTTCCGGTAAGACACAGAAATGGAGAGGAGGTGTCCTGGTGAAAAGGGGCACATGGATTGAGAACAAAACTCACTCTTAATGATTCCTCTCCTCCCCTTCAAGTTCCTCTTGCTCTTTTTTCCTCTCTTCTACACCTCTCTCCTTCCTTTCTCTTTAGTATCACTCGTTACTCGTTGTGGTGTGATGAGAAATAGCACACGCAGATCATTTAGCACCTGCTGGCTCCAATAATTATAAAACACCCAGTGGCGGAACACCAAAGTCAGGACTCGAGAGTTCCATGGAGTTCATGTGTGTGTATTACTGTTGTTGGCGTCACGCTAACGTTATTTCAGTCGATGTAAATGCGTTTTGTTTGAGTGTGTAATGCCTGTGGGAGCACAAAATGCCTGTGTGTCTATCCAGTGGTCAAAATGAAAAATCTAGACTCAGGAACGAAATGTCACATTTTATACACACATCATCCCTTTTTTTTTTCAAACGCACGTTCGTTGAGGCCTTCCGCTTTTTTTCCCCCTGCTCCTTACCATCTCTTCTCATCTTCTCCATCTTGTCTTCTATTTCAGAGCACACTTCTGTCAGTCCCACGCAAGACTCTCTCTCTCTCTCTTTCCTCATTCACATTCCCTTTTTTTTGTGTCACTGCCCCCTAGGGTCCAGGATGAAGTTCAAGTTAAAGTCGTCTTGTCGTCATTTTTTAAATTTTCTTTCAACAACTGAAGGAGAAGGAATTTTGGTGATGTTGGTGGTGTGCTGCTGCCCGGCACTGAGCGGCGCCGCCCCGGTGGCTACTCGATGACCATGCAGCGGGGCAGGTGCTGGGAGTAGTACTTGAAGAGCTCGGCCGTGGCCCCAGGACAGTTGGTCAGCTCCAGCTCCTCCAGGTCCTGCAGCTGGATCAGGCCTGACAGTCCGTTAGTGGTCAGCAGGGGGCAGCCTAGGACAGGTTAACACAAGGGGAAGGGGAACACAGAGACCAGAGAGAGAAGGGTTGGTGAGAGAGTGGGTGTATGGATGGGTAGAGAAATGTGAAATGTAGAATCAGACATGAGAGCTATCTATGAACAGCATAAAACACAATTTTTACATGTCAATAAAACACCATTTTTACATGTCATATTCATTAAGAAAACTAAAATCAAATGATCATTGTCATGACTAATGAGATATCAGAATGACTAAAAACTTTTGTTTAATGGCCATTTACAATAACAAAACATAATTTGCAGAGAATGACTATTGTTTCTAAAAACATGCGTCAGAACGTGGCATATCTTTACATACAGTTTCTTTAATGACCTCCAAACTAGTTCTGTACTGCCCGTCTGCTGAATACTTCAGATCAATTTGATTGAAAACACAGTCACATTCTTTTTTCAGGTCTTTGTCTTCTCCAGCGAAGCCCAGGGGGATAGTCTGGCAGTCTGGAGCTCCTAGCACATAAGCTAAGCTGATGTTTTTTTCTGTAGACTGATAGACTAGCATCAAGCTACCTGTCACTTTATTTTTAGATCCCTGTTATTCTTGGCTTTAAAGTCTCGGTTTTAAATCATGTCTGTGAATGTCTTTTATGTGGTTGGCATAATGCCTACACTATATATATATATATATATATTGTTACATGTGAAAGCAAAATATTTGTTGCGGTCAGACAGTTTGCTTCGGATTTTGCTGTTATTACTGGTTGAAAATACTCAAACCTGTATGTATGTGTAGTGATGGGTGCATATAGCTATTGGGGCCTATATGAAATACGGTAATAGGGGATGTTTTCAATAATATGTTAATGTCATGTGGACAAACAAATGGCAAAGTCTAATTGTGAATGGAAATATACTGAACAAAAATCAAATCTAGATTTAATCTTTTTTATCTGCATTACCCTACCCTGAGCTACACTCTGTCAACAGACTATACTTATATTTGTACACTTTACTAAGCCTTACTAATTCTGACAGATACAACTGTCTCTTGTCAGATGGTGCAGTTGGAGGAGAGCTAACTGGATTTTAAAAAGTCCAAAACCAAGAAAGACCTCATTTTGTAGAACAACTAAGATAAATTGGTCTGATATTCTTCTTTAACATTTTAATGTTACTACATTCTATTTAATTGTCAATCCATGACAGTTTGAGGACAGGTTACCTAAGATACCTTTGAAAGGTAGCTGTTACATTAAGCTAGCTGCTTCCAGTTTAACTGTTAAGGTAGCTAATAAAGTGGCTAGCATTTATGGAATACACAGTTCAAACATGGAGCAACTCAAATTGAACTAGAATTTAAACAAATCCCTGATTAAGTATTAATATATTAAATATTGACACATATACATTTCTCTGTGTCTTAATTTCCACAACAGTATTACCACCGTTGCTAATTATGTTATATAAAGACTGTAGAGCAAGGTGATGGCTGAATTTGCAACGAAATGTTTCTAGGCAGTTGAGAAAAATGGCTTCTGTGTAATACAGTTACTTGGCACGCACTTCAAGTTTGGATTCTATTGCTACGCACGAAAGCTACATAGATAGACACTTTTATTATCCCGCAGGAAATTCTGGCATGTATGCTCCATTACCATATTCCGTGGCAGGCTAAAGGCATGAAAAACGCCAGAAAACTATCTGAGGTCCCCTTTTAAATATGACAAATGACATATACTACTACTACCACTACTTGCTACACACATTTTCTTTCGAGAAATACTTGGCAATGATATTCAACATGCAATTTAAGAGTTTAGCTATTGGCTACTCGATTTGTCTTCAGAGTGTATTCAGCGCTGGTTAGCTAAGCTGCCCCCCTGCTGTATTTATTTAGCACTATATAAATCAGAGCACCTACGAGATGTTCTCTTGCTAAAGTTTGTATAACAGCAGAGTGCGTCAGTGTTCCTGCTGTGGGTCTGGTAAAGGACAAGTTATGAGAGGATGAGAGGATGGTTGGCATACCAGCTAAGGAGAGCAGCCTCAGGCTCCTCATACCAAACAGATGCTGTAGCCCGAAGTCCTGAACCTGCAGACAGAGAGATAGAGAGACACACACAGAGGCATGTGAAGGCAACATGGATGGACACACATGCATGTTTGTATAATTCAGGGTTGTGTGTGTGTGTGTGTGGACATCTGACTGTTCTATTCTGTTGAGTGATTCTTTCATTCATAAAAAATGTGTCTGATAATATGGTGACTGTCACTGAAACACACAGGGCTGAACTGTGAAACTATTAGTCGATCACACCTTCTCATAGCGTAGCCACAAACAGAGGCCTATTACAGACAAAGTTTTTGTCTGGCCATGAACCTAATCCATTGCTGAACAAGAAAACAAAATTGAAGTTAGGCTAAAATAATGTTTTGGCTAAAGGTGTACACATAAGTGATATGTTGTTGACAGAAATTTTACAGTAAAAACTATTTGTCTAGGAGGGAGAAAGGGTAGCCTGGCTATAAGGCTGCCTAGGCACTTCTACTCCATTATCTCATTATCATTTTCTGTCTAGGGTGGTAGTCAGGGTTTGCTTCAATTGACATGATTGACTCCGGTCGTATCTTTACCGGACCAATCAGTGAACAGAGGGAGTGTTTGTGAGCGATGATGTCAACTTCACTACAAGTTCACTACATTTGAATTGTAATGGGTAGGCAGGCTAATTGCATATGTCATGACCAGATGTTAGCGATTGGGTAAAGGCAGATCCAATCGTTGTAAACTTCCGCAGAGTCTACACCTCCAGGAAACAAACGTTTTGCTACAGCACACCCAGACCCTCTCTACAAAATGCAGTGTTGTACGGGTAGCTGGTTTACGTAGCTAGGGAAAGGGTAGGCTAAATAAAACTTTGGGAAACACTAGACCAGCTAAATGCAGTAGGTTACCAAGGCTGCATGTGACAACAAGACTGCACACCATTGTTTTACCAGTCAGAGGTTTGCATGATTAAATTGGTCTGTTATTTTGATACTGCAGTCTCAATGACAGACAGACAGACAGACAGACAGACAGACAGACAGACAGACAGACAGACAGACAGATAGATAGATAGATAGATAGATAGATAGATAGATAGATAGATAGATAGATAGATAGATAGATAGATAGACAGACAGACAGACAGACAGACAGACAGACAGACAGATAGGCTAGTTTACCTGACAGCACCAGCGCAAGTAAAGGCTGCGAAGAGAAGACATGGTGGACAAGTAGCCCAGTCCAGTATCAGTGATCCGCACACACCTAAGGAAGAAACACACACAGACACACACACACACACACACACACACGGCACACACACACACACACACACACACACACACACAGACCCACCGTGTTAAGGTATGGCTACAACATGCCCTGCATTTCTCAGGTTTGCTCCATTTCTTTTACTGTTGTGAAGACAATAGCTGCACCCTACTTGTCCTTGTCTAACTGGAACAAAGTCCCCAGCAATGTCATCTTCAACTCTAACTCTGCTTTCCATAAATCAGGGCTCTGGCCTGCGTTGCTTTGCTCCAAACACTTCTATCTGATCGTGTGGTGCTGCACATGAATGTAAACACGCGCTGGTTTCTAACCTCTGATATGTAGCTCAAAACTCAGCACCCACGTACTCTAAAGAACGTGTTTTAAGGTATACCTCAAGTAGATAAAAATCGATGAACTTCACTTGCTGAAAAGTCATGCTAAGGTTATGTTAGCTTATATAACAACATGGCAAATACGATGCCATGTTAAATACGATGTTTAACTAGAGCAAAACCCAAAAGTCCCAAAAAGTCATACTTCCTCATTATACTTCACTATACTATACCATTCAGAAATGGAAAGGGATCTTTACTGGGTACTATAATGTAGACGAATCTTATTTCCTTATTTTATGGTAATCAACCTAAATAATATAAATGGATCAGCAGTAAATATAAAACTTTCTATGTATAGTTCTATGTAAATAGCATTAAAGCAGCATCACGCTAATCCCACAGTGCTGTATTGCTGGTGACTAAGGCATATGCATATAATGACGAAGCTTTTAAGATACTAGAAGGTTCTTCGCTGTCAGAACGTCCATAACATTTTTGTTGTCCCTTTCACGGTTGCCACGTGTCTACATTAGCCTGCAGTCCTGAGAAGGACAAGAAGTGCCCTCCCTCAGGGTAGGTGCTCTGCTCAGCCCTAGAAAGTTCTGCGTGCAGATTGTGGTAAACTTGCCGCTGATTGGCTGTTGATATTTTGCATTCAGCTGTTGTTACACCTGAAGCCTACATTCAGTCATGGTTCACTGCTCTAAGGGGCCTGTTTTCACGTATGTGGATATTTTTTATCCATTTTTTGTTTTAATTGCGTTTACACGTACCCAGTGGAATCCAGAAAATACAGCATTTTGAAAAATTTCCACTTTGGAGGCCGCTTTAAAAAATATCCATTTGAGTTAGAGCTTTAAACTCTCTTAATATGTAAATGAGAGTCCCCAACGGATAACAAAAATATCCCTTTTATAAAAATATCTTGATACGTGTAAAAAAGACACAAAGGTTTCCTCCGATGAACATTCTGGAGACATGAAGACCACGCTAACAACTTTCCCTGTCACATTCCCCCATCTAAATTCCTGGGAACTTTCCCAGTTCTAACACACCTACTGTAGATGAAATGCACCTGGAGAAATCTAATCTCTTCAACCAAAAGAGCACAACACCAGCACAAAGGCCCTGTACAACCTCCTCCACTTTCTCACAGGAGGAGTACTAGCATGATGTGTGCCTGTGTGTGTGTGTGTGTGTGTGTGCTATTTAAAAGCGAGCCACTTGAGAATCGCTTGCTTATTCTTCCATCTCTAAATATACCACGCAGCCCTTGCTTGCTTGCTTTCTTGCTTCCATCTATCTTCCACCCACCCACCACCGCGGATCACCGCCAGCATCACCGTCCCACTCACTCACTCACTCGCTCACTCACTCACTCACTCACTCCCTCACCGGTCCAGCACGAGCTCTTCCAGCTTGTGCAGGTCGCAGGCGATGTACTCGAGCGCCATGTCGGTGATGCGCGGGCACCAGCTCAGGTCCAGGCTCCGCAGCTTGCGCAGGTTCTCGGCCACCAGCTCCACGCCGTCGTCCGTGATCTTGGAGCAGCCGGACAGGCTGAGCGCGGTCAGGTTGGGCAGGCTGTGCACCATGTTCACCACGCCGTGGTTGGTGATCTCCCAGCAGGAGTGCAGGCGCAGCGTATGGGTGGTGTAGCCCTGGTGGGGGGTGTGGGGGGGAGGAAGGAGACACAAAATCAGACAAGTGTGGACTGAGGGGGCTAGAATGGGCTGACTGGGCTGTAATTTCCCAGCTTGGGATCAATAAAGTACATCCATCCATCATCTATCCATCCATCATCCATCTATCTATCTATCTATCTATCTATCTATCTATCTATCTATCTACTGTGCCTATCTATCTATCTATCTATCTACTGTATCTATCTATCTATCTATCTATCTATCTATCTATCTATCTATCTATCTGCTAGCGCTCACTGCAGAATCATAATCAGTTTTATTGGCAGAGTATACTTACATACACAAGGAATTTGACTCCCGTAGATGTTAGCTCTCTATGCATTCAACATATAGACATGTAAACATCTTACTTTTTACTGAAATCAAAATGTATTTAACTTTACTTGACATACTCTGGATGATATTGATCTAGGTCCAGGTAATGTGTTTTTGTTCGTCTGTTTTTCAGTTTAATGAAAGTTTGTGGATATTTGAGCTTAGCAACCAGTCACACTACCTACATCCCTCACTTCCATGCTACTTTAGCACTGTGCTAATTGGCTAGGATTATCTATACTTCGCTTTGACTATCGCATTTGTCAAAAAGTATATGAGATCAACACAGAAGACAGGATAAATAGGGATACAAAGTTCTTTAAAACTAAGTTATCACATTTGTTAAAAAGTATATGACATCAACACAAAACACAGGATAAATGATGATACAAAGCTCTTTAAACCTGTAACCTAAGTTATCACATTTGTTAAATATGAGATCAACACAAAACACAGGATAAATGGGGATGAACCTCCCCCTCCCCACCTCACCTCCTCTCAGCACAATAGAGCTCTCTCTCTCTCTCTCTCTGTCTTACCTGCTTGGCGGTGAAGTAGGCCATGGCCGTGTCTGTGACGTGGTAGGCCTGCAGGCTGAGCTCTGATAGGTTGGGCAGCAGCTGAGAGATGGCGGCGATGGCGTCGTCCGCCACGTTGATGCAGTCGCTGACGCTGAGCGAGGTGAGGCGGGCGTTCAGGCTTGACCACAGGCCCGCCTCGGTGAAGTCGTTGCAGCCGGACAGCTCCAGGTGCATCAGGCCCTGCATCTGCTCCAGCATCACCTGTGGACCACCACACACACACACACACACACAGCCACAGGTCACATACACAGGCCTACCCAGAAAGAAGGGTGGGGTCCTGAAAAGATGCAATTATTGGGGCCCCCTCCTCTGAAAAAACACTATGGTTTTCAATTGACTGGGCCTCCCCCTGGCGGCTTGGCCTTGGTAAGCTTTGATGTTTACCCCCCCACACACACACCCCATTGTGGGTGGCCCTGTACATACCATATCAAGCATACAGTGCAGTAGGTTCAAATACACTCAGCTATGTAAAGTAAAAATATTTACTTTACCCTATGTATTTAATGAGGTAATAAGATGCTGATAATATATCTAATCCATACAATATTTGTATAAGAATACCAAAGGGTTGATCCCAGAGGGATACAGATAGACTGTATGTTACAGGGGGTTAGAGGCAGGGAGAACAAAGTACGAGAACAAAGCTGGTATAATTCCGTTTCATTGTTATTGTTGTTCGTTCGGCCTCGACCTACTGTATCAGTAATGTAGCTGCACATCACATCTACTGTTTCCAACAATAGCGAATAACAAAAGCTTTTTGATGACAGTGTTAAGATGTGAGCTGAATGAATAGTGAAATAGTACAATTCTTCTGAAAATATTGTAATGGTAGAGTTATTCATTATCCACTATGCACACGTTTAACTGAGGTGACTGACTAAGCACTGTAAACTGTGAACACATCTATCTCATTCTGACAGTTCTCTGCCACCACTGCATTTAACATTTTATCATAATCGTTTTAGCCTTTGCAATATATGTTGATGGGTGTGTACAAGATGAACACACCTACACCCTTATATAAATACCTACCAACTGAAATACACACACACACACACATACACACACACACACACACACAAACACAAACTTATACTAATGCAGAGAAACCACAAAATACTGTCTCAATCTGTACTTGTCCTACATTCCCCTAAATCTCCGCCTAAAATGTCAGCACTGACACCAACCTACTCATTTTGCTCTAAAACTCTTAATATCCAACTCTGGAAAAATACTCTCCCACTGTCCCAAGTCATCAGCTGCGATAGAGCAGCAACATGGGGCTCATTTTGAAAAAGCACTGCATAACCCCAGCATGATTTCGGAAAAATCACAGTGCTCGCACGCAGCTCTGTTTCTGACATTTAACCACACAGCAGCGGTGAAGGCATAAGCTGTCTCCACAGGACGACTGGTGACAGGCTAACCGTGGTGTGTGCCTTTGCACTTGACATGTCCTGTCGGAAACACACAGGAATTACTGTGGATGTTTTGTTTATGAGAAAAACGTGCTCTCCTCATTATGCTTTTGTTTGCCTGCTTTGCCTTTTCAACAACAGCACCAATCGTGTCTTCATCATCCTCAACTTTTTTTGAGTTTATAACATTAAACAGACAAAAGTAATTCATCATAATCTCCATCGTGTGCTTTTGAGTTCTGTCATGTACAGATTAAGACATGCTGTTTCAGCAAGAGACAGACATTTCTGTCTGGTGTTTTTCTGGCAATTTGGGGTAAGGTTGACCTCACTGGTATTCGGTGGAGAAAGCACATCTTTTTCTTTCCTCATTAAGACTCTTGCCAAGAGATATCTAGGAGTCTGGGGCCTCCCCGGGTTCATTACCCAACTATGCCTAATTACATAAAAAACTTCATCAGAGGTCTGCTGTGGCAGGTTTTTTTTTCTTCCCACTCACTGCAATCCTGAACACCACTGATTCTGCCATTTAGAATGTGGACAAAAGCAGGAATCTCATAACAGCCGTCAAAAGAATTCGGATCCTGACCTAAATCACGTGATCACGCCCAAACGGCCAATCGCACGAGGTCACATGTAGCGGGTGGGGGGGGGGTTATGTTACAGACCTTAGCTAACAAGACTGATGAGGAAAAGGGGTCATCCATTTATTTTTCTCCCAAGGTTCAGTCACTAAGCAACAGCAAGCCATTAGGGTTCATTAAGTGCAGGGTCGTAACACTTCCTGATTGTGAGAGTGCTTGGCAGGGCCCGGTGGTGTTTGGCCTGCGGACAGTGATGGACAACAGGAACAAATGGATAACAGGCCAACTAACTGCGCAAGTAAGCAGGGACGGGGACGGCGCTGAAGCTTGTGAAACACACTGGCCGGATTGGTCTGTGGTCTCCGCTGAACACAAACATTCCCGGAAAACAAACAGCTCTTGTGACCAACTGAGGAGACATTCAGCAGCCACTCAACTGCGCCCTCAGTCTCAACGCTTGCAGTCTTCTGCTGCTGACCTACGTCACGTGTACTACAGACCAGGCCCACCAGGGAATGGGAAGACTGTCCTCACAAGCTCCACAGATTCATAAGACTATATACTTCTGTGTGTCTTTAGCATGGAGAAAACAAACACACAAACACACACGCACACACACACACACATGATGTTTGTATTTGTCTTGAGACACACCTCTGTCAAATGCATTGATCAGTCCTTATGGACCAGTCACTTTGATAGACTGCTAGAGAAAGAGGCCCAGTCCTCCTCCTCCTCCTCCTCCTCCTCCTCATCATCATCATCTCTTAACAATTCCAGCATTCTCCATGGCAACACAAGCTCTTTTCTAGAATAGCAAGCGCACAGAGGCATGCGCACACATTCTTCTGACAGGGACAGAGAGTTTCTCTTTTTTTTCATGTTGGCTATACATAGCACCACAGCACAGCACAGCACAGCACAGCACAGCAAAGCCTACACTAGATCAGCGGCGAGAACTGCCAAAACTACACCGGCCTGTCATTTATTAGTTTGATTGGTTTGTTTGCAGGCAGAGACTACACTGCAGAGATGGGGGGGCTGGAGCAGAGCTAGTGAGGGAGCTGGAGTCATAGTCAGGGGGATAAGTTTCAATTACAGGGGTTACTGGGGAGTATGGTACCCCCTGATCAAGACCCAGTATCCCCCCACCCCCCTAATAGCCAAAAATAGCAGGGTTGGGGGGTACCGACATATCAATGTAATTACTGTAAAAGATAGTATGACCCATAAAAGGTACTACCCCCCACCCCCATTATGGAGAGGTAATTCACACTCTAGTCAGAAGCAGTGTGGATGGCCAAAGACAGTAAAAGACAAACACATTCTACAGTCCCAAAGATTTTTCTTCTGAAGGGCATCTCATATGACACTTGGTATATGAGTAGTAGATAAGTAGAGTATGCTCTGCAGCCTTGACACCTTGAAAATAAGTGATTCCAATATGCCCTGTTAACAAACGAATACATTAACTAATGAACAACTCATATCAAAATACTATTTAAGACAGTGAAGATCATCTATTGGTATTCAAAAACTATACTAATGCGTCAGCATGTTTACCCTTTAGCTTTGAGATTTTGATCATTTGTCAGTATTGTTTTGTTTCCCAGGCTGACAGTGTATGTCCTTTTGTTAGTACAGCTGTCATAGATCATGACAAAATAGAAAACTGCCAAGTGAACCTTGGCTGAGGGGAACATTCAGACTACAGAAATATTCACTACAGTAAATGTTGGCCCAACAAACAAACACATTTTTTTAGTTTCTGTCACAGGCGTAGTACATTAAGAGGTTTCAGCAGTGTTTCTCAGGGCCTTCCCTACAGTAGTGTGGTGTCATTTGACAGGCTCCGGTCCATGGCGCCATCATACATTGTTAGGCTGTTGACAATCACATGCAGCTACTTATGAGGGGGTTGGAATGAGGACATGGGAATGAAAAGGAGGTTACTGGAATGAGAACATTCTGGATGTCAGGCATGCAAGAACACAATGGAGAACCTCTCTGCATTTGTAATGTATGCTGCTCTTGTCTACAGTGTTATGAAACTGTCTCTGGTAAGGACACAGAAGTCAGGTGAGATACCATTTTTTAGGACCCTAAAAAACCCCTGATGTAAGTACAATAAATAAAAAAACATTGTTAAATTCTGAAAACAGAATTTCTGAGTACCAATATTACCTGGCTATGCAGTACACCAATACCCAAGTACAAAAAAAACATGACTAGTGGTTACCTCAAGTCCTGCATCCGTGATGGTTGACCTTTTCAGACTGACGGATTTGACCCCTTTCTTCGACAGGGGATAGTTGTCAATGAACTCACAAATGTCCAAGTCGGAGACGCCCACCAAGCAAAAGGACTGGAAGCCCCGCAGCGCAAACGCCTGCAGGCTGACAAACTCCTTCTCCCCGTTGGGCAAGATGGTGTACAGTTCCTTGGCGTGCAGGATGGGGGTCACGCCCTCCCAGAACTTGGGCTGGTAGAGCACCTTCCGCCACGTCTTGCACACCTGGGCCAGGACGCACTTCTCGGCCGTGGTGAAGTACCACAGCAGCCGGTTCAGCACCTTCTCGTCCAGCACCAGCTGCCGCTCCATCAGGGGCTTGGGGAACTGCCGGAGCGGGGGCTTCATGGCCGTCAGGGGGCTGGTGTCCAGGTCGGGCCCCAGCAGGGAGGCCGCCGTGGGCAGGGGCTCCAGGTGGTAGGGCAGGCTGGGCGGCGGCAGGATGGTGGGCACCGAGGAGGACTGGCACAGGCGGTTCTTGGCAGCTGGGGTGCCTTTGGTGATGCTGGCGGAGCCCAGGCCGTTGGGCTGAGGGGGCAGCTTGACCATGCCGTTCCGCGTCACGCAAGGAGACTTGAGGTCACTGGGAGTGGACATGTTCAGCATTAGGAGCCTGTGGATGGGTAGTGGGGGGGGGGTTAAGAAAAACATTATGTGAGCATTAGGTTGGATCAAAGTACCCAAGTATTAGGACAACAAAACAATAAGTGAGCATTTGTCTAGGAAATCAACAAAGTATGGACACCAACCATGTGACATTCTCATTCAGCTAATCAAAGCCCTACAACACAAACTTTCCAAATACAACTTTTCTAGTCAACATAACAATCTGACGTTCCCTTCTTTGGTAGCTGTTTAAAATAGAATGCTTCAAGACAGCACCATATAATTTTCCTGTCAACTATCACCTTGTCACCTAAGAAATCTTCACCTTGTAAAATCACAATTACATGCTTCATACACTAATAATGGTTCTACACTATCTGCACCCTTGTCATAGGCACACATTTGATGTTACGTTTATTGCCAGACAGCTGCCCTTACTGGAAACACAGAAAAGGTTAAGTAAAAGGGGAAATGATTAAAAACATCCTGCTTGCTATCGTTATTTGGTTTGCGTGTGGATCTATTTAAAAATGCATATGCAATTATGTAACAGACTGCTAAAGGACTTAGCTTACAAGGGACAGGTTTGGGCCAAAAGAACGCGCCTAAACATCTGTCGACAATGTTGTGCTAGTACTGTTGCAAATGTAGGCTAATGCGTTATGATGCAAATCATAGCACTGATGCTTAAAATATAGCCTACTTGGTGTTAAATCTTTGTGTTATGATGCGTAGTCCAGCAGGCAGTGCATTTTTCGTTTTTGTGCAAACATCTCACTTCAAGACTGTCCCTTACTTGCTGTACACTGAATCTAATGATAGCCAAGGATAGGATAAGCAAGCAAAATTACATAACAGCGATACAATGGAACTGGTCTAAAGACAAAATAATTCACGTAGCAGCAGAGGATGTTAAATTAAGGTTGAAGAACAGTTAAACAGCTACATTCGAAAAGGTTCATTCAATGCTGCATTATATAATGTATATTCTAAATTACCCCGAAAAAAAATCAGCCCTTAGCCGAACAACGACACTGCTGAAAACGTAACATTCTTTAAAATGAATTCCAGCTTTAAGGCTAAGGACAACAGCGTTCAGAAAAACGGTGGATATTGTTACAAAAATAGATACAATGCAGCCTCATAAGCTGCCCCCTAAAACGTTCAATACGGGGGTACTCTAAGTGCAACCAAATCATCAGTGATGCTTCTTTCAAAATAACGAAAATCATCAGATCAATTTATAGCGACCATGTCGATGGGCGACTAAAGCGAAAATGCCGAGCAGCTGCGGGCTTTAACCCAACAATAAACGATAGGTGAATGGCAGATCCCATAACCAGCACAACAGAGATGGTGTATCCGCATAGCTCCTTACCTTTGACCAAACCCGACGCTTGTCGTGAAGGCTAGTGTAGCTGATGCTCTATTCACTCGATATCACCATTTTATCTGCATCCACAAAGGTCGACTCTATGAATGATTTCGGAATAAACGTCGGTGTTATTTTGCAAGCTATTCGAGAAACGGTCGTCTGTATAGGCTAGCCTACACACTAGCCTAGTTTATTGCGAAAAAAGGGTCTCATTGGTTTACTGTAACCGCTGACAAAACTGATGCTTAGAAGCCGGTTTGTAATTACTCGGAGAATATCCTAAACATAGATCGACGTGACATCACCGAGGCGCATAGCTCATCAGTACCAAACACTCATTTCCCTTACTTTCATTCATGTGTAGGCTACGCTGTGATGGGGGCTGCCTTTTTGGGGGTACACCTACACGCCTGAAACTGGGCGTCGAGCGTAGAAAGCATGACACAGAGAACTGCACATGCAGTGGTTATCCCGACAGATCGTCATTTTTACACAGATGCTCGATTCCAGGTATCCACAGACTATTCTCACTTAATACAGCAACACTCCATATTTGGGCTTCCGTTTCACGTCCAATGACAATTCAAATGCACGTGTTTTTCCCCTGCTGTCTGAGCTCCCTTTTCCCTCCCTGTTGTTTTACAGAAATAACACCCGAGTGAAAAAAAACACTGCATGTAAATGGAGAATTCCGAGGTCCATGGGAATATCATATTTCTGCGTCTGCCTCAAGGCACAATAGTCAAAAAGGCTCCATTGTTTTTGGATAGCAGAAACCAAAATAGGCGTACAATAAAATCGTAAGGGTTACCATCGTTTTGAAACAAAAAAAAAGAAGATATTCTGGTTCATCGCCACTTATGATTGCCGTGCATCTAGATTCCAAGGTAAAGCAATACAGTGACGCAACCCAGTAGGCTTTTTTTGTTGACACACAGGTAAGTGTTGTGTAAGACACTAAAGTCGTAAATAACAGCCCTGTTAGTCTACACAGAACAGCCTACAACATAGCCCTGGAGTGCCCCACAAATAAGTAATAATGTAGTTATTGTTCTGACATAAGGTGACCTGGGTTGCTGCCAGGTCCACCTTAAAAAACTGTGTGCAGGTGTGCGTGCTCTGTGCACCAAAGACACTGCTGGAAAATGTCAATGAGACTGCTCTCTCTCTCTGTCTGTCTGTCTATCTATCTATCTCTCATTCTCCCTCTCTCTCTCTCTCTCTCTCGTCCTCTCTCTGTTTGTCTGTCTGTCTGTCTGCCTCTCTCTCTCTCTCTCTCTCTCTCTCTCTGTCTGTCCGTCCATCTCTCTCCCTCTCTCTCTCTCTCTCTCTCTCTCACACTCTCTCTCTCTTTCAGCCTCAATTTCCTGAATAAGCCCTCCTGAGAGTCTATCGCCACCAAACAAAACAGTGCAAGCGAAGCAAGCATCCTCTTCACATAAAAAAGCAGGTAATGCAGCATGTTAGACTTGGTATCATAGATAGATAAAACATGCCCAGTCAGATAAGTGGGCAAAAAAGATAGGCCTGGTTACACAATACACAAAGCTAAATGTAATACACAGATACAGATAGGCCATACAAAGACAAACATGGATCTCAGATGGACAGATAAACCAAAAGCTATAGAGAGGCAGAATGTATTAAATAAAACATTGTGTCCATCAATAAACTATACATGTAAGACATTTTGCTAATGCTAAATAGAATGTTTATGTCACACCAAATGGTTAGCAATGTTATTGAAAGCTAACAGGCAAACAGCTGTGGACATCTATGGCAGCCTATACAAGCGTGTGTGGGCAGGGTGGGAATAAAAATAGCACAAAGAAGCTGTCGGCCACACTCAAAACAAAAGCCAATACAGGAAACAAATGTACAAAATCAGATCAAACATGATCAAAGCATGGCATACTGCCCTGTAATAACTTTATAATAACAGGTTAAAACCTTTGAAAATATGATCAAAGTGACATCCAGTCCATGCTCAACAAATATTGTTCGAGAGCATCTTTAAATGTATCCCAGAAGCATTCCGGTTTTTAAATCTCATCACATACTGTTGTGTGCACATGTTCAATGCCATTTTTGTACATAGTATCACATGTTGAAAGCATGGCAGGATAGAAAGTCCAAAACAAAGCAAGAGAGGCACAAGTTCTAACACGACTTGTGATCCAAACACAACACATGCAAACAACAGAGCAGTGGGCTATGTCTTTCAGTGCACTGTGCATGTTGCAGACAATAAATGAGGTCAACACAGGCCTATTTCTGGTCTAGCCGACACCTCCCCAGCCCCCCCACCCCCCGTCTTCACAGAAGCTGCGCCATCATCCAGCCCAATGACTCAACAAGATCAAACTCAACCCTTCTTGGTTCTGTTCCCCTTGCAGGAAGAGCTGCAATGGCTGGGTGAACACCCCATCATCCACACACCACACCACATCCACCTTTCTTTGCTCTACTATCTACTCTTTTCCTCTGTTCTACTCTCCTTTTCTTTCTTCTCTTCTCCTCTCCTATGCTTTCCTTACCTCTCCTCTGCTTTCTACTCATTTCCTCTCCTCTCCCTTGCTCTCCTTTCTACTCCTTTCCTTTCTACTCCTTTCCTTTCCTCACCATTCCTCTTCTTGCCTCTCCTTTCCCTTTCCTTGCTTTACTTTTCCTTTTCTTTTATTTGCTCTCCTTTCCTCTCCTCTACTTTACTTTTCTTTCCTTTCTCTTTCTTTCCTCTCCTCACATCTACTCTTCACACCTTTCCTTTCCTTTCCCTTCCTTTCCTTTACCTTTTCTGTGCTCTCCTCTCCTATCCTTTCAGCACTTTGAGAAAAAGGGGCAGGAGAGGGAGGGAGGGAGGGAGGAAGAAGAGTGAAGAGGAGGCTGTGTGTGCTGCTCACTCAGTTCCTCGTCATGCTGCTGCTGCTGCTACTGCTACTGCGGGTGCCGGGACAGCGAGGCTGAGGCTCACTGTAGCTCACTGTAGCTCTCTGCAACTTCAGCACCAAGGAGAGCTGCTGAGGAGCAGGCCCACACACGTACTGGGGCGTACTGTACAGGAAGTGAGGACAGGAGGGGCCTACTTCAGGCTCCAGGCACCAGGCACCAGTCACCAGTCACCGCCACGCACACGTGTATGCGTCAGCACAACAGCAACAACAACAGGAGCACAGCACAGCACAGCACAGCACAGCACAGGCCAGACTGAAATTGATCAATATTTCATCGCAACGCTTCGGATGCCGTGCCGTCATTTTCCAGCAACACTGATACAACTGCTGGCTTAATGTAGTTTATTTATATATATATATTTATTTATTTATTATGTATGTATGTTTTGGGTGAGGTGGTACACTCAGCTAGCAATGCGCGCTCAGTTAACGTTAGGAGTTGAGAGGGGAGTGCTGATAGATTCGTCTGACATGAAACAAGGAAGAGGTCTGAGTGGTCTTGACAAGACAAAAATGTGTTCGCCCATGTCTGGACAGTTCTTGATGGATATTGCACCTCTATGGAGCCTTGCCAGATGGACACAGCTATGGCTCAAAGCCAATCTACTATCCATATGCCATCTTCATGTGATCCATTTGAGGTAAAAAAAATATATATATAGTACGCGGACAGCATTTTAAGTAGACGAAGCGCCGCACTTTGCTCTCTGGGCCAGCTACACTTGATGTGTTTTGACAGAGCAGCTCATTTATGCTGTCACCAGGGCCACTTGTGTGCTAGGTGGCAGATGGGTGAGACTTGCGTTCCTCACCCACTCTGACATGGGGTGATCTTCATTCAGATCCTCAAACAAATATTAAAGTTGTCACATTTTTTTGACAGCTGATAGTTTTTACACACACAGATATCATAGCACAGGAGCACCACACTAAGAAGGTACAGAATTGTACTTTTAGGGGTACAAAGCTTGTCACACCAGCAGTACCCCCCAAAGGCACACAACTGTACCTTTTAACAACTAATGTGTACCTTCTCCAGATCTGAAAAGGGTACACATCAGTACCTTAAGGTCTAAATATTAGCTTCAAAGAGGAAAGAAAAAGTTAAGTTTTAATTAGAGCGAACAACGCGTTTCGCCTCTGTGCGTCATCAGGTTCGCTCAGGCCTGCGTTTACCAGCACCTTAAGCTGTGCAGGGATTCTTGAACCTTTGTCTAAATATTAGCCTTTGGGGGTACATTAATGCTTACTGTACCTTAATATACAGATTTGTACCCCTACTGTCACGTTATTTTTGAGAGTGCAGCAAGGCCTGAGTGATGTTTTTTTCTCCGCAGTGAATGTAGGCTAGTGTCTACATGGGGAAACAGCTGAGGCATTTGTGTGGGTTTCTTCTGCCATTTACACAGCAGCACACTGCAGAGCCCACAGCACAGCACCAGGGAGCGATGCATTGCACATGCTACTCTGAACATCGAACTCATACGCATGGATGACATGAAATACTTTCTAAATTAAGCAAGGCCACATCACGGTCATCCGAGCCCCGTGCTCAGTCAAAGTCACCTCTGTGTCTGGGGGCTTCTTAGCCTCCCCTGCGTTACTCAGGCAAATCTGTGTGGCTATATTCAGTGTGGTATGGCAGAGTTTCACTGACATATCTACGTGGTTATTCAATGTAATATGGCAGAATTTCACTGCCACGTCTGCGTAAACCAGGTACTGTGGTGATGCCCCTCTCCAAGCTTTGGTGTGGTGGCCTGGCAGTGAAACTAGAGGTATGGGGGATGGAGGTGGAGGTGGAGGGGAGGGTTGGACAAAACAGAGGCTGGGTACATATGAAGAGTTTGGGAGAAAATATCTGGAAGCTGCTGGATCACAGGGGCGTGCAGAGGGCATGGCTGCCATCCAGAGGGACGCAGGGTGTGTGTGTGTGTGTGTTTGTCAGGTGTGGTGGTGGTGGTGGTGGTGGTGGGGGGGGGGGTTATGGTCTAGGCAGGGCAACAGGAGGGAATGGGAAAAAAAGCTCTTTAGTAATTGGGGGAGGGAGGACCTTGAGAGTTAAGGAGCAATAATTGTGGCTACATTTGGTGCAATTGGTTTTAAAGATTTCCAAATAAAATGAAATAACAACTATATTGTGATTATGTCCTCTTTGTAGAACAGATGATATGTGTGTGTGTGTGTGTGTGTGTGTGTGTGTGTGTGTCAGTGTGTTTGTGTGTGTGTTTTTTGTGTGTGTTGAGCACAGAGGGGGCGGTTACATGGCTGTGTTTGGGACTGATAGTGGCTTAGGACATAAACTCTCAGAAGACATCTCCTCTGTAGCGCTCACTCCAGTGTCCAAGACACAAAAAATAAAAAGCCTGGAAAAAAAAATCAAACACAAACAGCCTTTTGTCATCCACAAAAAAAACCTCTGGCTTGAGTTAGTCAAGCCACTGATTTATGGCAGGAGAAAGCGCAGGCTGTTACCCGTGTTGTTGTTGTTTACTGTTTTTCAAATGTCCTCTGCCAGAGAGACGGGATAAATCAAGAGTAAACCTTATGAGAAGCCCAGCAATGGTGACAAACGCTGCACGCGTGTGCCGTGCGGTATACTTGCACATCCCTGCCATGATGTGAACAAGTAGCTATTTAAAGGGGAGACTCTGGGCTAGTTTGAAATGACCGGCTGGCTTGGTGGCTGGCTTAAAGCAAACGCATTCTGGACTTGAAACAGTGACGTTTTTGGACAAAGTCGGCCGAACGTCACCGTACCACACGGATGGGTACACTGTGTACCCATCTACGTCACTATTTCAAGTCCAGAATGCATTGCTTTTTGAGCCTGCCACTCAGACACTCAGCCAGTCATTTCAAACAAGCCCATTAATGAAACCCCAAGCCACCGCTGCCTGTCATGCAGCACAGAGAGGCTCCTTGGGATGCCGGTCAACGCAGGCAAGCAGCTGTGGGGCTGAGGCAGCAAAAGCAGCAGAGCAGCCCTCTGGACACAGCAGCAGGCCTTAAAGGAGACGCGAGTTCTGTGTGAATCAATCCATAGCCATGAATGGAGCATCGGAAAATTAACTGACAGCTAGTTAGCCACCCCTAGCTCATCACTGGAGTAAGGGGTGGATATGCAGAAGTGTGGGGGAGGACCAGAACATGTCCCGGTGCCATTGCTTAAAGGAGAAGTTCAGTGTAAATCAGTTCATAGGCCTGTTGTTCGAGGTCACAGAAGTGCTGTTGTTAGGACAAATTAATGAGAAAATGGTATGCAACATAGACCTACAATAAATAATTAACTGATAGCTAATACTAACTGAATGGGGCATAGGGAAATTAGTTAGTTAGCTAGTTAGTTTCTATGCCCCCATTTAGTTAGTGTTGGCCCCGAACAACAAGGCTATGGATTGATTCACACCCAACTTCTCCTTTAACTCCATCTCTGGTCTCTCCTCTCTGTCGGTTGTTTGCCTGGAGGGCTTGACTATGGCCCTAGCTCTCCAGTTAAGTGGCTGCCAGTCTTTCTGGTCAAAAAGCAAAGGCACTGTGTTGTGTTTGTGAATGTAAAGCGTTTTTTTTCTTCCTGCGATGAATGTAATACTGTACTCGAGCTCTATTTATCCAGTGTCACCATCAAAGTAGTGAATCTCTCAGCTGAGTTGACTGAGCATCTCTCTCTCTCTCTCACTCCCTCCCTCTCTCTCTCTCTCTCTCTGATGAATAGACGAAGCCTTCCTGAGCTGACCAAATGTTTTGCTCTTTTGTTCGGTACGGTATACGCCTCTCCTTCACCGAGCTTCTCCCCAGACTCTGTGTCACTCTATCCCAGCAGCAGCAGTAGCAGCAGCAGCAGGAGCAGAGTCAGTACCTCCTCCCTCCCTCCCTCGCTCCCTCCATCGCTCCCTCACCCGGTGCCTCCCTCCAGACTGGGACACCAATCGATAGCCAGCCACACATTCGTCACCCTGAAGGGAACACGGTATTAATAACCCATCTCTCAATAATAGGTCGTTTAGGCGTTTTTAGCATGAGACGTGATGCATCATACAACAGCCATGTAAGTGGCCCTTCAGCCTGATCAAACTAAAATTAGTCTGAGGGGACTTGCTAGCTAGCTAGCGCGGAGGGACTGTAGCTCGCCTACTGTAGCTTCTGTTCTATCTGAGGCCAAAGCTGAACTGGACTCCTACAGAAACTGCTGCCTTGGCTTCAAGACGAGGCTCCAGATACGAACACATCCTTCTTTTTTAGCACTCTTTTTTTTGGGTCTATTTCATTCGGTGGACTTTTTTTTCCCCCCTGTGGTCCAGTTAATCTTGGCTTCATTGCAATCCTTGGCAATGAATTCAGGATTTTAGCACTGATTAGCAGGCACAAAGTCCTGTGCAGACTACTAGGCACTGAAAATAAGTTAAATATTTGGATCAAACGAGAGCTTTTTGAACGAAACCCTAACAATAGTAATGTTAATTAAGCTAATCATTTACTCTTAGTATTTTTCATTGCTTGGGGTACCTTATCCTGTTTATCCATACCTTTAAAGTCATACCACACCGCTGTAATCCAGCATAGAATATATATTTATAAGAAGTCCCCTAATGTATTCACTAGCAAAAGCCACACTTAATACAAGAAGAGACACTACTAGATCACCCAGTAGTACAGAGAGATCAGGATAAAGCATGATATGATATTGCCCAAAAAGGCAAAATGAACTTTTGCTGCAGACAAAACATAGGGCCTACTTCAAAACAAACCCTTAATCACATCGTACGACAGCAGGAATTGTATGATTGGGGCTATTTAGGGCATAAATCAAGAAAAGTTCTCTTCTACACTTCCTTTTATCCCTCTCACCTCTTGATAGTTCAATGCTTTTCTGTCATTAGAGTCAGCATCGCAGGCCATCACTGCGCTTTCATAAACCGGCCACAGATACAGGATGGCCACTGACCTGGATAAACAAAAGCAGGCCTGCCTGGCCATTTTATTTTTACATATCATGACACACATTTTTTATTTCTGTCTAAATAGAGACAAAGTAGCACACAAAGAAACATGTTACATGTGTGTGTGGGTGTGTGGGTGTATGGGTGTGTGTTTGTGTGTGCCCCATTCATCCAGCTTTGCACTTGTCACGTTATCACCAGCGAGGGCTTGCATCCCCCATCAGTGGGAGCGGGCGGTACCAGTGGACAGGCCTGAAACGGCATTAATTAAATGGTTCTGGAGGTCTTGGCAGGGCTGCATGGCAGACTGGTACCCAGAGGAAAGGCAGCAGAGGATTGGCTTTGCAAAGTCTCTCTCTCCCTCTCTTTCTGTCTCTCTCTTGTTCTCTCTCTCTCACACACACACTTTCTGTTTCTCTCTTTTGCTTTCTGCTTCTCTCTCTCTGTCTCTCATTGTCTCTCTCTGTCATTTGCTCTCTCTCTCTCCTCTCATTCTCTTACTTTCATTTCCTTTTTTACTCTCTCATTTGCTGTCTCTCTCTCTCTCATTCTCTCTCTTACATTCTCTCTCTCTCTTTCTTTCTTTCCCCCTCTTCCACTCTGCAATCCCTTTCATCCCGCCTACAGGGCCAGCCTACTCGTCTGTGATTGCTGGATTTACTGATGGAGCACAGGCCCTTACAACAACACAAGCACCAAGGGGAATGAAGGCCACAAACACGGAGATGACCAGTGCTGTCACCGGACAGCTACAGATCCGCACTGTGTCACACAACCAGCATGTGGTGCTGTCGGAACCAAGAGGGGAGGGGGTGTGGGGGGTGGGGGGGAGTGGGTGAGAGAGACATAATGGTGGGTGGTGGGGGGGGTGGGGGGGTGGGGTGGGCTGTGGTCCTCGGAGTGGACAGGACTTGGCAGTGAACTCTTAGGGAAGGATTTATACTTTCAAAGCATTCCCACAATCTAGCCTTATTCTGGGAAAGGGAGAGGGAAAAGTGGCTTAGCTGAACTTCTGAGACCAGCTGGCATTTTAAGGTTTAAAAAGAGAGGAGAAATCTGGAAGTTAGATGAAGTTCTGCTGAAACTGCTTGTAAGTTTATCCCAGAAGGATGTGGGTCAGAGCAGTCCAACAGCACAGCGAGAACATGACATCAGAACTTTCTGTCTGTGATGCCATGTTTCCTATAATTTTTGCTGTTTGGGAAAGTGACGCACATGCTGAGAATACGTGCACCCAAGACCAAAGGTGAGATCAAGAGGAAGAGAGAGAGAAGAGAGAGGGGGGCCCTGTGCTTTAGTTCATATGTTGGCATTAGAGTTGTGAGAAGTCGTCTGCGTATCTGTGAGGAGGCATGCACAACAAGGTAGATAAATAAATTCATGAGCGGAGAGGGAAGCGTTTAAACAGCGGAGAGGTGTCAGGGCTGCCTCTAAATGAGCGTGGCAGAGCCATCAGGAAAGTTCAGGCATGTCAGACCTGCCTCAGCCTCCTCGCTGCCTGCCAGAGATACAGCAGGCAGACATGGCAGACTTGTCTGCTGTTCTGTTCTGTTCTTCCTCTCTCTCCTTTCTGTCTCTCTGCGTTCTCCTATATGCATTTCATCTATCTATCTATCTATCGATCTATCTATCTATATATATATCTATCTATCAATAGGATATGTATTATAGTACAAAAATAGCATACTGTAGATAGATAGATAGATAGATAGATAGATAGATAGATAGATAGATAGATAGATAGATAGATAGATAGATCCTTCTAAACTCAGATGCCTATATATATAGGGTATATTACATATATTATATAGATAATTTTTTACATCTCTTTCCACTGATGAACACAACACTGTTGGCCAGATGGCCCCACTATATACAGGGTGAGAGTCATAACAGACCCAGTCCAAAAGAGACCATGGGGCACTTTCCTTAATCGAGCATGGCCCTTAATGCCCAGCTCACTCTTCCTCCCCTCTAAAGTGCACGATGTGCTGTCTGAGGCAGTTGGGTCCACAACAAAAGAGGGATAAGAGGCTTCTTTCCTGAGGCCTGGGGGGGTGGGGATGATGGGAGGGCGCCCTATTAACTTTGCCATGCATGGATGGAGGCCTGTATGCCATACTGTATCGGCAAGAGAAAGGGGAGATTGTGTGACATATATACCACCAAGGGCAGAGGGCAGGCCATAGCTTGGGGATGCAGAGTGCCCCTCTTTCACTCCCTATTTCTATCATTTACTTTGTTACTCTGCCCTCATTCAGATTAGAGCGGTAATCACTCTCACTATAAATCTTTAAAGGTTTTAAGGAGTACTTATCCAATGATAAGGCCTACTAAAGACAATAAGAATGCTTTTAGCAACCAGAGAGAGAGGGGGGAGGGAGGGATGGAGAGACTCAATGTTAAAATTGAAGTTGAGGACATTCTACATCTGTCAATCATCTGTCAGGACATCATAACTGAGTGACTTTTGAAGTATACACTAGATACCATTCACTTAGCCATGTTATTGTCAACTACAGTGAACTTCTTGCATAGGCTTCATGCTTACTGCTAAGACTTGAACAGCATTTGCAGTATAAACACTTCCAGAAACAAGGATGTGAATGCCAGTAAAATATTAGTTTGATCCATGAGGAATGACGATAGAGGACACATTAGATTTACAATATAACACTTTCACTTCAACATTCAGTCATGGCAGACTACAAATTGATACTGTTGTAGCAATTGTAGCCCACATAGCAATGCAGGGGTATCAAATATCTAAAGAATTCGCAAAACAGCGATGTGGAGTCTTGGGGTATTTTTAGAGACATTGGCTACTTATTTCACTTGCTTATCCTTGCGTTTTAAAAGAAGAGGTTACGTCATTTTGAAGTGGATGTTCACGCAAGCTAATGTTTGCATTCTTTACAGCCCGACGCAGCTTCCTTAGACTGTCAGAAGAGAGACAAAGACGTGCATACTCAGTCGAGCATCACAATATTGGCAGCAACAGAAATATCCTTTTTCTTAAATCGGATATATTGATCCCTCTTTCTCATCATGACGTGTTCCCGAGAGACAGTTGTTGTAAACCCAAGATATTCTCCGCTCTGCAGCTGCAGTGTAAGCTAACGTTACTGAAATTCGTTTAACAAGTTAACGTCATAGGCATTTGGCCGGGTAGGGGTTGTTGGTCGATTGTACAAGACGAAACGTCCTGGCCATGCAGTTGGACCGAATTATCGATTCAGCAGGCAGGCTGTTTACTTAATTGTTCACACTAAACAACATGTAATGATTTCACTTACCTTTCGTATGCAGATCACACAACCATTAATCCATGGTCGGTTAAATAATACAGTCTAGCGTGATCACGTTTTCCCCAACGTTGCAGAACGCATGAGGAAAAATAAATAAATAAAATTGCAGCCCTGCCCGTTATTTCCTTGCGGAGGCGAGAATAAAATATTCAGTTCTTGCCACAGAAGCATAAAACCATCTCTGTATCAGCGACTAAGCTTAAAAAGCAGTTGATGCAAAGAGCGTAAGAGTTGTTTAACAGAGCCGACAATGCAACCTAAAATAGCGGCATCTATGTCTATTCATTCGGTTTATCTTTACACAAAGCTTGCCTCCCACTCTCTCTCTCCCTCTCTCTCTGGCACACATGCACACGCACACAAAACAGACCAAACCCATTTAAAGAGATACGAGCGGCTATATCAATAATGCATCGCTTTGGGCTGTTGAGCATTGAATTGCAATCTTTTTAAGCGTTGCGTAT
>CM059266.1:18873780-18876280 GCA_030347295.1 Setipinna tenuifilis | reverse complement strand
AGCCTGTGCGCTTGGGGGAGGTGGGGTGGGGGGGTGGGGGGGGGGGGGGGTGGACTGTTTGGGTAGGTGATGATGGGGTGGGTGGCAGCAGTAGTTGTGAATTAGTATTTGTTCAACATGTAGAGGAAATGCCTCCCCAACCCCTAACGCCCTCACCCCACGCTCGCTCTCTCTCTGCAAGGGATGCAAAGTCAGCATATTAGGCAGGAGTAACCCCAGAGTATGATTAGGGGAGTCCCTCCACACCCCAACAACCACCCCCCCCCCCCCCCCCCCCCCCTTCCCTGCGCCTCCCCTTTTTTCCTCTAATAGAGATGGATGAGACACAGGCTGGGGAGTTAGCATGTGGCTGGAGGTGGGTATGGCTATGGTTGGGCAGCTCATTAAGGCAAACACCCAGAGTCAGAGCCATGTTGGATGGGCACTGGAGCACTTCACTGTGACAGTAAACCACTTTCCCAGCCGAGTGGAATTTAATTGTGTGATGACCAGTTTTTAATTTTTTTGCGCAATATACAATCTGCTAATTGACTTCCAATCTTGAGATAATAGCTGAATGTAATGGCCTCTTTAGTGTGGGACTGGTTTTACAGACATCATATTTAATATCGAGAGTTGTGTTATAATAAATGCAGAGATATCACGAAAATGGAACAGTGCTGCACGGATGCAATAAATAGCAGAGCTGGTTTCTTGGCAACTTTTTTTCTTCGCACCTTTTCTTTTTTTTTCTTTCTTTCTTTTTTTGCACTTCAGGAACAAGAAGCTGAAAAATATTTTCCACGAACGCCCACTAGTGGCGAGTTCCTCCTTAGTATGATGCCCCCATGTGGTGACAAAGTGAAACTGCATAATTTCTGTGAACCTGATTCAACCGGATTCAACTCTAGTTACCATGATCGCTTACTCATTTGGATAAGACGAAACAGATCATGTTTCCCCATATTTTACCTCGTCAGCTATCTTCACCACTGCCAGTCCAATTTGGTTAATGTTGCATACCACAGCAAATATTAATTTTGATAAAATGTAGGTCAGTACACAATTTCCAAAGCATTAATTAAAAACACGGAATTAGGATTCCTCTCCCTAAACCCATGATATTATTTATTTTACAAGTTTATAAAGGTTTATAAATAAAAACAGCAATTTAGATATCTAATCTAGAATGTATTTCAGTTTTAAAAGCAACTAACAATTTTATAAAATGGAATATTTGTAATGGCTCCCCCATGACGATGACGTAATGCAGTTTTTCAGAAATAGGTTGATATTTCCTCTTCTAACACTTGGTGGCAGCAAATCTAAACAAATACTCCATTAACCACAGTTACTTTTATATCACCGTGTCTCACACTTATTTATATTCTGCGACCACTGGAGCTATGGAAGGCCTTCTCTGCAGTAGACAGACGTGTGCTCTGTTTTGTGCTCTCAAATTCCTCCAACTGCTCAGACGTCAAGGTCAAACTAATCACCTTAAGTTTACTGTCTGCATCAATCACAAAAGTCTGTTACTTTGTCTTTTATTATTTCCCACACTGTGTAGTGTCTCACTCCCAGACTGCCATGATTCAGCAGATGCATTGGGTCATCTCAGCTCCGTGATGGAGCGCGGTGTCATTCTGAGCATGGCCGTTGGTCATGGCCTTGGGGAGAAGCCAGTTCTCACTGAAAGGACCTTCAACTGCACCTTGAAAGTACAGTATCCCCAACTGAGAAAACCAACTTCAGCCCTCTCCTCCTCCGCATATTTTGCTGTTGTGTGAGAGATCCAGTCTCTCTCTCTCTCTGTCTCTCTCTCTCTCTCTTTCTAAAATAGTTTCAATCACTCACCATGTACTTTAGAAGAGAGCTGAGAGCTACTAGCAGATGCATCCACAGTTCTTTAATTGGTTCCATAAAGACACACTGAAGTGAATCAAGCATAGAAATATAACATTGCTAGCAGATGGTGAATGGTAAGAAGAGGAAGGAAGAGGCACAGACAATACACCCACTGGTGTTTTCTTTCATGCTGTAAATGAATAGTATTCATTACACTGGCCAGCTGTTGCTTGGGTACCCAGATAGTCATAATGACATTACCTGGCTCAATGGAAATATTACTGCGAATGGAGCCTGAAGTTTGGAGGTACTTTCCAAAGCAAATTGTTGTGCTTGTCTGCACGAGCCTGAATTCATACATTTACAGCTTGTTCATTTACAGTTATTCATTGTAACAAGGAGAGTGTGTGTATTGTAATCTTCTGCCATTTGTAATTGGCCTTTGTGTGCTGCGGTTTATTGCAGCAATAAAATGAAAACAATGCATGGACACAGATTGGGTTTAAAAGAAACACGGAGGCATAATCGCTTTTAAACACGCACACACACACACACACACACACACACACACACACACACACACACACACACACACACACACACATACACACACAGACACACACACATAGGTTAACAAACACAGATACACACATGCACACACACAGTCATACAC
>CM059266.1:18858780-18871280 GCA_030347295.1 Setipinna tenuifilis | reverse complement strand
TGCCATGCTCCATGTCTGTGTGTGTGTGTGTGTGCCATGCTCCATGTCTGTTGCTGCCCTGTACACGTGCTCAGAAAACTCCACACACACACACACACACACACACACACACACACACATTCAAACCCACCCGGAGAGATGAGCAACCGAAAATGAAAAAGCATAGAGAGAGGAACGCTGGGCGATTCCATCAAGTCCTGTCTGCTCCGATTAGACCTCCTCTGGATAAATCCTCCTGAAGCATCTGTCTCTCTTCCAGATTAATCCATCCATTGATCTAATTGACAGTGAGCGCTGGGAACCAATGTCGCTGGGAACCGCTTAAACACATACCGCTCGCTGCGTAATTAACAAATGACAAATGGACCGGGGTGCCATCCAGTACAATTTAGCGGGATGGGAGATCCGAATTGATCTCAGTGTGACTGTACATCAAAAGAAGGGGTGGGGGGCCCATGAACAAGAGGAAGAGAGAGAGGGGCTTCATTTCAGGAAAGCCATTGATTGCTCGCCGTGTGACATGGGAAAATTAGCATGTATTGTTATAGATGCGACTGCTGGGCTCATTTGCATCGGATGGCAGCTTCTCTTTCCTTTCGTTCATGGAATACGTGTTTTGTGAGAAATGCTATGGACTGTTTTATAAGATTACAGTGAGGGTGATGTTATTTTAAAGAAACACAGTGAATTGTATCATATGGACTTCTTTTGGTGTTGGTATTAGATATGCACTGATACTGGCCTTTAGTAAATTACTGTAAAATATGTTTAGCATTTACAATGATTAAAATGAGTTTATATAGCAAAATGAAATAAATTATGTATTTATAGAATGTGTGTGTGTGTATGCGTGTGTGTGTGTGTCTGTGTGTGAGTGTCTTAGTAAATATCCAGGACCATTCAGTCTGTGAAACCCAGAGAGCTACTTTGTAGAGGTGCTCCAGGGATCACATTTTTTTTAAGTGTGTCGCAATCGCACATATATATAAATCTCACCCCAGGGCTATTAGAGGGGGGGGGGGGGGGGGGGGGGGCGTTGGTGATGCAGTGTTCCATCATAGGCCTAAATGTCCCTCAAATGTGCCCCGCGCTGCTTTTTATGCGGCCATTACACAGCACAAAGACCACATCCATCACCTCTGGGAGTGACATCTCAACACATTACACATCCGCAGAAATGCCCTTTTGGGGCTACGGCAATGCCCAACAGGGGGTGTTTATGGGAGCAGGAGAACAGGGGACATGGGGGGTGAGTGTGTGTGTGTGTGTGTGTGTGTGTGTGTGTGTGTGTGTGTGTGTGTGTGTGTGTGAGTGAGTGAGTGAATGAGTGAGTGAGTGAGTCAGTGAGTCAGAGAGTGAGTGAGTGTGTGTGTGTGTGTGTGTGTGTGTGTGTGTATGTGTGTGTGTGAGTGAGTGTGTGAGTGAGTGAGTGAGTGAGTGAGTGAGTGAGTGAGTGAGTGAGTGAGTGGGTGAGTGGGTGAGTGAGTGAGTGAGTGAATGAATAAGTACGTGAATGTGTGAGTGAGTGAGTTAGTGAGTGAGTGAGTGAGTGAATAAGTAAGTGAGTGAGTGAGTGAGTCAGAGAGTGAGTGAGTGAGTGAGTGAGTGAGTGAGTGAGTGAGTGAGTGTGTGAGTGAGTGTGTGAGTAAGTGAGTGAGTGAGTCAGAGAGTGAGTGAGTGAGTGAGTGAGTGAGTGAATGAATAAGTACGTGAATGTGTGAGTGAGTGAGTTAGTGAGTGAGTGAGTGAGTGAATAAGTAAGTGAGTGTGTGAGTGTAAGTGAGCGAGTGAGTGAGTGAGTGTGTGAGTGAGTGAGTGTGTGAGCGAGTGAGTGAGTGAGTTTGTGAGTGAGTGAGTGAGTAAGTGAGTGTGAGTGTGTGAGTGTACAGTAAGTGAGTGTGTGTGTGAGTGTGAGTGTGTGACGATGTTTTGCACTGGTGACCTCTGCTTCCTGCCTATCCGACCATCCATGGCTGTTAGTGCACTCTAAAAATCAATGGGGCCAGTACCGTTTCTTCAGAGTGATGCCATAGAAGAACCTTTTTCAGCGCTTCAAAGAACCGTCGAGGCAACAGTTCTAAAGAAGTATTTGAGGCTGATATGACATAGCATAGCTCCTTATGATCTGAGGCTCTGAAGAACCATTTTTCCTGTGAAGAATCTTTACATAATGTCAACAAGGAGTTTTTACCCTCCGTGGAACCATCCAGAGATTTTTAGAACCATTTACGCACCTTTATTTCCTAAAGTGTAATTTGCAGAGACACAGGCACACATGTTACTGCTGGAGGGCTGTGGCATTGCGTATGATCAGTAGGATGGACACTGTATTACTGGAAGTTGTTTGTGTGGGGAAAAAAGGACGGACAGAAGAAAATCTAATGACTGCCCAACTGATGGGTCATTAGAGTGGTCACCAATGACAAAGGCACAGCTGCTTCCCACCTGGGCTTTCAGACCACTCCTGTGCCTTGTGGACTGTCCACTTTAGTAATCAAGAGGATGCTGTGTGCTTTAAAAAAAATACACTGCAGGAAAAGAAAAGAGGAAGATTGACGCTGAGAAGAGCTTTGGAGCACTGTGGTTGTTGATATAACTGTATAATAAAATAGTAAGACCAAGGACAAGCCATTTTTGTTGCATTGGTCTGTGTGTGATTAAGTGTCATTGTTCTAATAATGATAATCTTTACTTGCACACCACATATTTAATACAAAGGAAGTAGCGGAAAGTGCTTCAACAGGAGTAGGGTGTAAGGACAAGCCATTTTTGTTACATGGGTCTGCATGTGACTCATCGTTGGTTAGCATTTGATGTACTATCAATGTATCTAAAAATAATCACACCTAAATATGGGTCATTAATGTTTCAGTTAATTTAATGTTTTTAGTTTATGACACATCACAGTCATCGGTGAAACATTATTCGAATTTCAGCATTGCTTGGATAGGTGAGGCTTTTGCACATTTATGTTGGAAATGTGTTCTCTGTGAGACTGGCCAGACATACTGTGCACATGTACAGCCAGAGAACTCTCAAAATCATTGCACTTGAATTTTCATTCCATGGCATGTCGGACAGTCATTTAGAAGAGCCCAACTCAACTCAAAATATCTACTGTGCCTTAAAAAAACTTACCCAGCAGTGGCTTTTGGATGGCTGAAAAAAGCCACAGAATGTAGACTTTCAGTACAAATTCATGAAAGTCTCCTGTGAGCTGTGAGGAAGAAAAACACATCTTCATCTTGGACATTGCAGGGTCTTGCAACTGTATGTCACGAACGCCGTTGGCAGCCGGCCACAGTGGCGCTTTACAAGCCAGCTATTGTGCCTGCCGCGCAGATTAACTTTAATTAGTGACGACCCAACTTTGATTCATCGCACGGGGCCACAGCATGGTGCGTGTGTGCCCCCCCTACCCCCCCCCCCCCCCCTTCCCATTCACCTGGGTCACTTAATCTTCAGCTCCTGAAATACCTGCCCATACCACAAGGGGCTCGTAGCCACTTCCCCCCTTAAATGAGCGGTGAGGGAGCCGACACCAGCACCAGACCTGCGGAGGCCTCATTAGAAGCCGCTCGGTCCCGGCCCAAACTTGTTACGGGCGTAAGAAAAAAAGACCGACAGCACCAGAACAATTGCCAACATTACCATCACAGGTCACAGGTGACCCCTCCAGCACACCTCTAATGTGCAGCAGCAGCTTCCCTGTAAGTGGAGCAGTCTTTTGTGGTCTGGGGGGGTCGGGGTGGGGGTGGTGGGGGGTGGGGGGTAATGGGAGAGCATATGGTACAGGTGCAGGGCCTCAATTTGCCTTAATGTCTCCCCCCTGTTTCTCCATTTTAGAAAATTATGTACTTACTGAGTAACACTTCATTTTTTAACTGTACCCTGTAACAGCATATGTACAAGGAACAACTACAGAACTTTTTTGTGCTTACATGATACCTACCCTACCCTACACTAACCCTAATCCTAATCTTAAACCTAACTCCTGTAAGTTACCATGTAAGTACAAAAGTGTTGTTAAATGTTGTTACACACTTAATTACACTGCACTTCATAATGTAGATACACATATACTGTTACACAGGAGCTGTAAAATAACTATTTCCTGTACTGTAAGGTTCTCCTCATCCATGGGCAAAGGCACGGCTGAGGACTCAGGTGATGTATCTCTGATAGGGCAGCTGTGGCTCTGGAGGCAAGGGAGCCGTTTACAGTCAAGCCTGGACAGTCTCCTGGTGCTCTCTCTTCTGCATCTATCTCTTTCTCTCCCTCTCTCACACTTTTTATCTCTATCTCTCTCTTCCTCCATCCCTGTCTCTTTCTCTATATATCTCTCTGTGTATTTATCTGTCTCTTTTACACACAGACACACACACACACACACACACGTGCATGCACACACACACACGTACACACACACATACACACACACACACACACAAGTGCACGTATGCACCCACACACACACAGTTTTTCTGTCTCTTTTTCATCACTCCCACTTTCACTTTCCAGTCCCCCTTTTTTACTCATTGCTTAACTTCTCTTTGGTCTTCTTCTCTGAATCTGTTTCTCTCTCTCTGTCTTTCTCAGTCTTATTGATTCACTTCTCTTTGGTCTTCTTCTCTGACTCTATTTCTCTCTCTCTGTCTGTCTCTGTCTCTCTTTTGGCTCATGTAGTGAATGGTCGGACCATGTGATGGTTCAATAAAGAGTTTTTAAATGTCAAACCTCTCTTTTTCTGTCTCATTGCTTCACTTCTCTTTGGTCTTCTTCTCCGACTCTGTCTCTTTCTCTGTCTGTCTCTGTCCCTCTCTTGCTGTCTGTCTCTCTCTGTCTCTCTCTCTCTCTTTCTTTCTGTTTCATTGCTTCACTTCTCTTTGGTCTTTTTCCCCAACTCTGTCTCTCTCTGTCTGTCTCTGTCTGTCTTTCTCCCCTCTCTCTCTCTCTCTCTCTCTCTCTCTGTCTGCCTGTCCCCCTCGCTCGTAAGCAGACCTTTGAGCAGATGGCAGAGACGTTGGCGAAGGGAACAAGAGAATCCAGAAGGAGGAAGGGGAGTGAGCGAGTGAAGAGAAGAGAAGAGACGGGATGGGATGGCGGGAGGAAGGAGGGAGGAGGGAGGAGGGGGGGAACAGATGAGCGCGGGAGCTGTGAGGGGGCTTTTGCCAGATGTGAGGAAACCGCTTTTCTCTCTTTCTCTGCCGCTCTCCGACAGGAAGGGAGATTTAAACACTCGGCACTCGGCAAATCAAGTGTGAATCCTGACGGGCTACTTTGACGCCTAAGTAAATTTCCATTTTTAGTCATTTGAAACATTAATGTTTGAATTATATTCCCCCCGATATGTTAATAATTGTTTGAGACAACTCAAATTGACTGGTAAAAGAATGTGTCAAACATTACATTTAGGGGATCTAGTTCTTGTCCACAGTACAGCCAACATGTTTCCTAACCAAGCTGCTGGAATATAAGACACATTGGCTGCTGATCAATATGTATGACCACCACAACACACACAACGTGAAGACACACACACACATACACGCGTGCACACACACACACATACACACGTGCGCACACAGACACACACACACACACACGCACACACATGTGCGCACACACACACACGCACACACATGTGCGCACACACACACACACACACACACACACACATACACACACACACACACGCACACACACACACACACACACACACACACACACAGACACACACATACACACACACACACACACACACACACAAGCAATACACATTAACACATTTGACATTCCGGCTTCAAAGATTCATGCCCCTTTTTGCCATGCAGCCATAACTCCTGCAGGGGGACCAGTGGCATGCGCTGTTGGCATGTTCCATTTGCAACATGTAATTATGCTTCACATGTAATCTGCAGCACAGATGCCTTCGCCTCCTCAGAGGCCGACTGCATGGCACGGCACGACACGCCAGCCCTTGTGTGTGTGTGTGTGTGTGTCCGGCACAAGGAGGGGAGCTGGGAGCTGGACGACTGGTCCTGGACATAATCAAAAGGCAGAGAGCGGCCGAAAGTGAATGAATCAGACTGACGTTTCCATTACCTATAGCTTGGGCTGTGCCGTGTGGTCACATAACAATGCTAGGCCCGGGGTTCGGCCCATCTGTTATGCTTATACATTGTCACAGGCTCAGGTGCACAATCCATTATTCTCTCTCTCTCATTCTCACACTTTCTCTCTCTCCCATACAAACTCTTGCCCTCTCTCTCTCTTTCATTCTTACATTTTCTCTCTCTCCCATACAAACTCTCTCTCTCTCTCATTCTCACACTTTCTCTCTCTTTTCCATACAAACTCTCTCCCCCTCTCTCTCTTTCATTCTTACATTTTCTCTCTGTCCAATACAAACTCTTTCTCTCTCTCTGTCTGTCTCTCGCCCTTTTTTCGATAGATGTCTGCTACCCCTTTTCCATTCAAATGCTTTGCCAATGGCTGCTCTGTAGCACTTTGAGATGTGCCACTTTGAGATGCGTCTTTACAAAATGGTATTGGGTTCATCAGAAATGTTGCTACAATGAAACTGTAATTACTGAGATAAGGTCCACCAACATAAAATCTGACTCATTCTGAAAAGAATATGATTGGTGAAACTGGCATATATATATAAAAAGCATGTGACTTGAAAAAGTCAATTATACAACACAGTATTTGGAATAGCAGATACACTCAAGAGTATTATTATAAGACACGCACTGCATTTCTGTCATCAGTGTTAGATGATAATAAAAATCCTGAGATGTGACAGACACTTTAGGTCTAGGTGATATACTAAACGATAAAAGATTGTACAAGAATTTTTCACTGGCAAGTGAGATAAAACTATTTGTTAAAAAGCAAACCCTCAAAATTGGGAGGAAATAGAGTGTCTCATTGACACAGCTGCGTACTATTTCTAGTTACAGTAATGTATGCCTCTCAAAATCATAAAGTACGGAAATGTATATGATGCATACCCCATAAACGCACACACCCCAAAACACACAAATGTGCATGTGCCTATCTTCCTGCGCCAACTGAAAAATCAATCGGGTTTAATTGGAGTGCTTGTGTTGTAGTGAGGGGGGGCTGCTTTTGAACACCGATTGAAAACTGCTCCCGTCATTTGCAGAAACAAGCAGTTTTATGGCTGCCAGTAAAGCCTGTCTGAATTAAGAATTGAGTCTCGTAAATCTTCCATTCATGAGAAATCATTTCAATGAAAAGGAGTTAAATAGAGAGCGCACAGAAGCACACCGTATAAAAGCAACTGAAACTTCTCATAATAATACCTCTTCAGCCTCCATGCCACAAGGCAAACTGCTGAAGGTCGTCCTTTCAAGACGTGCTGTTTGACTAAAACTCAGGTATTAAAGTGGGGTTAAAAGGTGAATGCTCTTTTTTTCTCTTCCCAACAGCGGTTCACCCTTTAACACGGCAAACATTGTGGTTGTCCATCAAACCTCCCACCTATCTGAATACCTGTGAATAGAGATGTAGGCTTATACTGCAAGTTGATACAAAGACCTTTGGGGGGTGAAAAAAAACACCACTCTGGATGGATGTCTAAACACATTCGCACTTATTTGCACACACACATGCACTTAGCGATGCAGTTGCTGTTGCTGTTGTCGAAGTCATTCCCCTGTTATTCCATCGCGCTCTCGGAGTAAAATAGCAGGCAGGCTGACAGCAAAAGTCAAGGGCAGTAGAAGACCTGTTTCTGCAGCTTTGTATAAGCGAGAGCAGAGATCAGTGGGCGATCTGTCATTTTGACTGACAGGCCTCTTCAGGTGAGAGCCCAAGCACGGCAGTGCAGGATTTCTGGATCTCCAGGCATGAAATAAAGAGAAGAGAAGAGGCTGAAAAAAAAGAGCTGAATTGTAAGAGGGTGGAATAAAAGAAGCCCTTCTGGTGCATTTTCTTCACAGCAAGCTCCAAAAATGTTCAGAATAAAAATGTGGGCACAGCCACACACACACATACACACACACACACACACAGACAGGCACACACACACACACACAGGCACATACACAGACACACACACACACACCTACACCTACACACACACACACACACATACACAAACACATACACATAGTGTCAATGCCATCCAAAATAAAGATAGAAAAATGTTTCCTCATCTCACAAAAAGAAATGTGTGTGTGTGGCTCTTAGTTTTGTGAAGATTTATATTTATATTGATGAGCTGTCAAAAAAGGACTCCACAACACACTTTTTGAATCAACTTTTCTTTTGTCATGAAATGAAAAATGACAAGGGCAAAAGTGCATATACAGTTAAGAACTAATACATTCAAAGACAAGATAAGAGCCTGCTCTGGCACATGTACGTACATCAGTCAACCTTCTGAATCTAGCTTGTCACTGTCCACCGTTTCACAAACCCTGTAATGCTTACTGTACACACAACATAACACAGGCAATAATTAAGTGTGATGGCCCGGAAAGAAATAAGAAACTTTTTTTTTTGAACAAAAGTACCAGCCCTGTTTGCTGTTGCATCAGCACTGAGCACAGAGTAAGGGTGCGCCCACCTAAAGGCATGTTTAGCACTGTGGTGTGCTATGCTAACATCCAGGCTAATATTATTATTATTATTATTAATTAATTAATAAATAAAAACAATAATAATAACAATAATAATAATAATCAAGCCCATCATATTAAAAATTAAAACACTGCCCTTAACTGGATGTACAGTAAGACTGCTGATGGTCAATGACACTGCTACAATGTGATGGGCCCCAACGCAAACAGCTTTATATGAGACCTACTGTACCTTTACACTGCTTAACCAACTGAGAACACGTCCATGTTCAGTTAACGATGCCTGTTTCTAATAACACTTTTATAATAATAACTTAATTTCAAGTCTATTCTCCCAATATGTGTGTGCTCAAGCACAATAATTTATAATTCATATATATGTTTTTTATGTACAGTTACCTGGATAAAGAGAACAGTTTGATTTTAGCACACATCTGTGGGCGTGCGCACACACACACACACACGCACGCACGCACATTCACACACGTGCACACAGATGAGCAAGAGAGAATTAAAAACAAGGCATATTCTAGCAAAACCTCACAACAAGAGGAAAAGAAGTCATAAAAGTCCACCTTTGAAATGCTGGAGTAACTGTTGCCGGGTGGTGGGTGGTTGCAGAGACACATACCAATCCAAACCAGGGTCTGAAACAAGTTTTACAAGCAAACACAGCTGAGCTTCACTCTGAAGACTGGTAACAACAGAGCCAGGGTTACGTCAGTATGTGGCAGTGTTTGTGTATCGACTGAAGTTGCCGTAAGCATACAAACTCTTAGACTGCTGTTAATTTGACACTATCAACATCATCTCTATTGAAAGAGCACAGCCTTTGTTGTCATAAAACAAACAGTTTTTCGTACTCTATAATATATAAGTATATGTGTATATCCCTATCCCCCCATAAGCAATAAAATATGAATTCTATTATACTGTAAGATAAACTCTAAATTCAGGTTGTCCCTCTCTCTCCCCTTCCCCCTTCATCGATCCCCCAGAATTCCCAGAACATCAGTCCATCTCAGCTCTGAGAAGAAAACCCCCTCCAGTCTGGAGTTTGCCCACTGAAGCAAACAACAAGGCCACCCAGCCCTGAGCATCACCAGCCTGGTCATCCAGCCCCCTCAGCACTGCTCCTCACCCAGGGAGTCGCAGTTCTCACCCAGGTCCATGGTGCTGGAGGGGCCCCTGTGGAGCTTCCCTCTCCCACCGCTACCTCCTCCTCCACCTGCTCCTCCACCTCCACCTCCTCCTCCTCCGTGACCTGGGTAGACATCCACCGAGCTGGAGATGGACTGGACGGAGCGGTCACGGAAGTAGTGGAAGGCGTCGGGGTCCAGGAAGGTCTGCTCCTCGCGGAGGCCCTGCTCGAAGAGCTTGCGCTTGTGCCGGAACTCGATGACCGTCTTGGTGTAGGAGTTGAGGGTGGTGACGGACGCCGCCATGCAGCATGTGAACGAGCCCCAGGCCAAGCTGCAGGCAACAAACACAAGAGACAAACGGAAGGAGGTGAGTGATTCCCATACAAATACAGTCTCTGTGTCGTATGTAGACTTCATCTGCTGTTTTTGTAGCAGTGTAGTGCTGTGCAGGTGTGATAAGTGTTAAGTTGAATTTTAAAAGCCATGAATAAGCCCCGGGCCAAGCTACAGGCACAAACACAAGAGGCAAACAGAAAGAGGTGAGCATTTCCATACAAATATAGTCTTCGTGTCTTATGTAGACTTAATTTAGTGTTACTGCAGTAGTGTAGTGCTGTGCAGGTGTAAGGAGTATTAAGTTGAATTTTTAAAAACTATGAACGAGACCCAGACCAAACTGCAGGCACAATGCAAGTAAAGGCAGAGTATGAGTGTACGAATATATGAATATGACTAGTATTAAAAGGTAGTAAGCACTAGTATAGCATAAGTATTAGTATAAAATAAGTACTAGTCTTTGTGTCATGCCAACGTTGTCCAGTGTTATTGTGGTGGTGTAGTGCTAAGCTGATGCAAGGTGTATAAAACTAAATTTTAAAATCACAAATCTGTATGATTTGTTTAGGAGATCAAGACTTTCGCTGATACATATAATATGTTCAAGACAACCCTTTTTTTTCCACCTAGTGACTGATCTTCCAGCTTCCACTCATTAGTGTTAATCTTAAATTTTAATTCATTGGGAAAAGACACCACACAATAATTTTCCACCTCTTCCTCTATGGTTACTTTCTGCTCAGTGCGCTGGTCATCGTTTGTTATTGACTGATCTTGCAGAACCGAATACGGTTTGCAGAACTGAATGTGAGTTATAGGGCTCTAAATAAGACAACATATCCAAGCATCATTTCAAGGTTTCCCACTGAAAAGGAAACAATCGTAGCGATGTGTTGAGAGAAAATGACATTCATCAAAGTGTGTGACCATGACTGAGTATATGTGTGTGTGTGTGTTTGTGTGTGTGTGTGTGTGTGTGTATGTGAGAGAGAGTGAGAAAGAGAGAGGGAGAGGGGAGAGAAAGCGGGAAAGAAAGAGAGAGAGCGAGACAGAGCGAGTGAGAGAGAGACTAAGAAATCAGCCAGATGGTAGAGGACAAATGAAGCAATTTTAGGGTACCCTAATGGATAGCAGTCTAGCATCTGCCATGATTCAAGCCATGTAAATACCACTTTCCATCCTGTCATGGAGCTCTTTCCCCTTCAAGAGATGCACAGGCATTACAAGCCCTTTTACTCCACACAGCACTGTATGTATTGGCTTCACATCATACATCATACATCATACATCACGAACACACATGCACACACACACACACACACACACACACACACACACACACACACACACACACCAGCTGTGCTGGAGAGCTGACGCTGCTGAGTGCCTATGGTGGAATCTTCCTCTGTGTGTGTGTGTGTGTGTGTGTGTGTGTGTGTGTGCGCGCGCGTCCATGTGTGTGTGTGTGTGTGTGTGTGTGTGTGTCAGTATCACCAACACATTCCTCTTCCTGCCATAACATATCCCTTACATAACAGAAAAGAGACACTGCTGTGATTTTGATCGCAGCCTCGTCTTTCATCAGCTAGTATCCAAGAAGGCAGCTGATTCAGTGACCAATTACCTGCATTAGCAAGCAAATGGGGATCGTGTTACTAATGAAGATCTTACACAATATGATTATGACCAAATTGCACATTAATTTGTAGGGCATAATTCATATAATGATTAGTCAAAGGGCATTACTGTAAGATATCGCTGGGCACGTTGTGTGTGTGTGTGTGTGTGTTTCTGCCCAAGGTCCACACAGCCTTGCCCTTGAAGACCCATTTGTGTGATCCTTCTTCAGCCCCCTGCTTCTCTGGTCTTTGGCTGAGGTTGGTGTGACGCCATGAAAGTGGTGGGGGGTGAGGGGTGGGATGGGTCAGGGGGGGCAGGGGGGGTGGCAGTCCAATAGCCAATATAGTGCATCAAAATTGGTGACATTTGACAAACCTACTTCCCACATTTGCTCTTTTCTACTCTCTTTTCTCATCTTAACTGCTCTGTCTCTCTCAATCTCGCACTTTTCTCTCTCTTTAACCTCTCCTCTCTTCCTCTATCTCCCTCCATCTCTCACTTCTACTCCTCTTTAACCTCTCCTCTCTTCCTCTGTCCTCCCTCCATCTCTCACTTCTCTCCTCCTCTTTAACCTTTCCTCTCTGCTCTCCCGCTGCTGTCCGTGCGTAAGGTGCCTCCATCTGTGGGGAGAAGTGGACCTTAATATAATGAGAAGTGCCTGTGAGTGAGTGAGAGGAGTCTATTAGGGCCAGACGCATCTCAGCGGTCCTGGTTCCTCCTCCCCCTCCCCACCCCCCAGAGCATCAGCCGACCCGCCCAACCCAACCCACCCCAACCCGACCCGACACAC
>CM059266.1:18836280-18853780 GCA_030347295.1 Setipinna tenuifilis | reverse complement strand
TATAGAGAAAGGTCAAACGGATTGTAAAAGGGAAGACGGAGTGCATGTCTGGAATGACTGACATAAAAACTGTCTAACTGTTCATCTGGAATGTAGATTTATGAAATGATGACATTACAGTGCATTACATGACATGACATTGGGTTTAGTTACTCAATATCTTTAAACATAGTTAATTTTCTTACAGTACCAATATCTTCAAAGTCTGTACACTGTGATATGTGTGGAATACAATTCTGTGACTGAGATACATTTTGTGCGCTTTACATAAACACACAGGATTTCAAAGATGGTATACTTTTTTTTCCTTTGTAAATAAGTAATTCTATGTCCAGCCTCCATTTCTTAGAAATAATAACCTACACACATATTTTTAAAAAATCACCTAAATTTCCCAACGTTTGCTCAGCAATGGTGCCATCCATGGTTGGAAATGCTGGTAAAATATAAAAAGTGGCTGGTAGATTTCTGACACCAAAATAACAGCCTGCTGTTGAGTGGCTGGTGAATTTCAGCATTTCTTTTGTCAGTGGCTGGCATGGTTTCCCCATTTGGTGAAGTTCATTTCCACCCCTGGTGCCTACTCAAAAGCTGAGCTGCCATGTGAGAAACCTTAGCTTAGTAAATCCATACAAATGGCCTCTCTGCCTTGTCTCTGGAAGGGTTCGGCGCCGAGCGGCCAGTACCTGAGAGAACGGTGAAGACGGCGGCGAAGGCGTTGAGCTTGAGTCCATCGATCACGTTGCTGGAGTGAAAGAGCTCCAGGCACATGAGGCTGAAGCCAACCACCAGCAGCATGATGTATAGCACTTCAGACACCACCGACAACCAAAGGACACCTGCAGAACAATCATCACGCATGCAAACGCACGCACGCACACACACACACACACACACACACACATACACACACACATGCATAGATGCACACACATGCGCATGAACACACACACACACAAACACACACACACACAAGCACACACACACATCAGTGAGCAGAGCACCAGTGAGCTGTAACTCTGCTTGACAAGCCTCTTCATACACTCTGGTTAGAGTAGAGTTAGAATACAACAAGTCTTCCTCACTCTTCATCATTAAGAGCTGGCCGGCCGTTTGACAGAGTTGAGCCAGGAGCAATAAAAGGGTGTTTTCGTATTGGTTTGGCCACGTAGCCAGAGTGACCTCTCGTAGACTAGTTTATAAAGGATATAAAGCGCTCAGTGAGTCCGTGAGCCAGCCAGAGTGTGACAGCAGAAAGAACACCTACTCAGGATATAAAGAGCACCAAGAGACCGAAGCCATCTAAACATGTGGGGCTGACGAAAACTCCAGAAACCTACAGGAGTGAGTGTGGGCTTGGTGATCATAAAGGAGACTCTTGTGGCAGCTGATACTTGAAAAACAATGCAAAAAAACACACACATACATACACACACACACACATGATGCAAAAACATCCAGGTTGTGGAAGTCTCGTGAGTGTGGTGTGACAGATGTAGCGTAAAATGCTGCATGGTTTCTCATTTCACACACACAGAGACACACACACACACACACACACACACACACACACACACACACACAGAGGAGGTATGGGCCACCACAGATGTTAGAAAAAATATAAATAAATATTTTAAAATATATCCTTAGGCCTCATTAGTGTCGGTCAGAAATGACATAAAGATGAAGAACACCTGGAACACCTGTACAGCTACACTCATAGCAGATTTTTTTGCATTATTACATGTTTTTTTTTTCATGTCTGCATCAACTTTGGTGCACTGAGAATCTGGGAACAATGCAATCTGTTGTTTATCTCAAACGGAGATGGGCTCAGTCCGTTAGGAGTGGCTAACCCAGAAACTGCTGGCTCCACACGTTTCAGGAGAGTTTCCAGTCTAAAGATGCAAAACTGCAAGTTTATTTACCACAGCTACAGTATACTTTGATCTACATTCATCAAAGTTGTCTTGTTTCTGCCTCTGTGTGCGGTTCTCCCCGTAGGAACCTGTAGGAATTTATAAGATAAGAGACTGACTATGGAGAACAAAGCATTGGACTGTGATGGTATAGGAACTGAGCTATGATGGTTTGGTGAGATATTGCATGACATTTGAATTTGTAGTCTGAGTTTATGAGTATTGGGGGAAAAAATCCTGACTTAAAACATCGTCTTTTTAAAAAGACGATGTTTTTCTTAGCTTTCCTTAGCAGAGTAAAAAAAATACTGCCTGACATATCCAAGATCTTTTAAATCATGGGCAATTCTGCCTAGGGAGCTATCAGTCTGGGGCAGAACTGTATGTGGGATTTTCTTCCCAGTGGCCTGACAAGGAAAGCAGGAGACAGTCTGAGAGATAAGAATTCACAATGGATTCAGTAAATGTTGTTCATGGCTGACTTGGGGGAAAATTAATGGGCATATTATCCTCTAAAGTAATATAACCGTATATTAGCCATCTTCCTGAGGACATCTGCGTTAAAGTAAAGTGGACCGGCAGGTCTCCAGAGCTGGTGATATACAGGAACTCAGGGGCATGGCTGCTCTTGAGTGAATGTGCATAGAGCTACTTGACAGACAATAACAAACGCATAACTCCTCCAAAATGAGCACCGGTGGCAGACAGATTGGATTTGCAATGCGGTTTCCAATAAGATTTGCTGATTTGCCTGATTCCTAAATATTCATATTGCATTTGTCTTGTGCTAATACACCCAGTGTGTACAGAGATGTTTTGGAGCAGACAAGCAGAAAAAGTTGTGCCAATAAAATATCTGTATGAGGCAACATAAGGCTTCCTGAATTAACATAGGCAATTTACTAAGGGGAGTCAAAACTATTATTAATCTGATTTCTGCAAATGACTGACAAGAAGGAATTAAACCACTGAGGGATAGCAGTTTGAATGAACTACACTGATCATCAAAGGGTGTAGCAGACAAGAGTAAAATATAGTGCATACAACAAGTGCAAATACTGCAAATCACATATTTTCATTACTCCATTGGACAACCATATCACTAACCCCACAAAGCTTCATAGACAATATAGATACCGTAGTAGGCCACCACCAAGATAAAGCTAATTGTAAGGCCATATGAATCTTCCACGATTAGGTATTTGTCACATAAATCTAAATCTAATCATATATCTAAAAACAATGTTAGGCACAGATAAAAATGACTATGAAAACTCAATGATGCTCCTACAGTAAAGAGCAAGTGTTGTAAAAAAAAAAAAAGGTGCAAGTGAAAAACTAGCTTGTCCTCATGACCAGCGCCACATCCAGATAACAGATGTGTTTTGTGTGGCAGGACTGCATGCAGTCCACACGTCAGATCACAAAGCTAATGACGGAGCTATTACTCACCTCTCTCCGACGCCGGTGCCAGGTCGATAAAACTCCGGCATTTCTCACCTGGGAAGACGAGACGCAAGCAGACCACAGCATTAGCGTATGTGCACCAGCAAAACACACAAAAATCACTAATCACAAGCTTTTTTTTCTGAGTGGCTGAAGATAAAGTTTTTGCAGAAGGTTGCAGAAAAAGAATGGGAAAAAGTATGGTACACTGGAAGATGGCTGGACAGTCAGGGTGTTCCACCAAACTGTGAGTTGTAACTGATAGTTAATGTGATACGTGAAACCTCAAAAAAGCATTTAAAATTGCATTGTAAAGCTTTGCCGTCCATTTCACAAAACATCAGTGACTTCGCTTGTATTACCAAATTCCCCAAACTCCTGTTATTAAGTTGTAGTCGGTTGTAGTTAACAAAACTACAGAACCTATTTACAATAAACAGCATGAAACAATAATAGAACCATAAAAAACATTAGCACTGGATATTTCCTTTAAAACACACATAATAATATGAAACACCCACACACATACTCTCTCTCACACACACACACACCGCTTTCAGTTTGTTCAAGCTGCAATGACAGCTTAAAAGCTGTCTCAGTGAAGTCAGGCCTACACAATACAGTTTGCCGGGACACTAAAGCTGAATGACTGCAGCTAACGTGACAGCAACAGAGGCTTTAAGAGTGATGCTACAGCAGATGGCGATTCAGTCAGTAGACTTCCTCGTGCACAGGATAACTGCTACTATACACCCCCACTAATCATTTGTCACACCGCAGTTTCTCCTCCCGGTTTAAACTCTTCTAATTAATTTCCAAAGGCTAATGTGGGGCACTCAGCTGTGCGTTAGCAAAAGTTTAGTCTGACTTGCCTAATTGAGGAGTCTTTCGACAAGTTCCAGGAAGTGCAAGGCAGAACATGACAGGGCAGGTTCATTACAATAGGCAAAGGGGGCAACCAGGGAGAGCTTTAGAGGAGAGCGACAAAATAACAATGTTAATTGTGAGAAAACTCACTTCTCTTCATTACAGATTCATTAGTTGGCAAGTGTTCTTGTTTAAATGGACAAGCGGTGAGGTGGCAACTGGCATTCTATTATGGAATCTATGTCCAAAGAACTGCCTGCTACATTTTTTATCTGATTCACTGACAAAAGCATAAAATTGTCGCAACAACACTGCCAAGTTGCCATTCATCAAGAGAAGGGAACTTAAGTGATAATCCTTATGTGTGTAAAGGTATACAGGTAGCACTGTTAGAGCCTCAAAGAGAATAATTTACTGCAAAGTGCATGGGAATAGTGAAAAAAAAAACTTTTCAGTGCCTCCCCTCCTTTGGCAGAAAGCCTTGCTTTGATCAAACTGCACGAGAGAAGAGTAAGCCACAGATCAGCAGGTGCGACAGCCCATATAAATCCTCAGAGGATCCCACCATAACATAGATCCCATCCTCTTCCCCTCCCTTCACCTTGTTTTTTTATTCACCCCTGGTCTTTCAGGCTTCCTCTTCTTCTTCTTCACATCAAGACTCCCGCAAGTCTACTGCAACTGCACCTAATCAAAGACGAATATTGTACTGCTGGCTGGTTTTTGCAGTCCGCACGGGCAGTCTCTTGTCAAATTTACAATTGTTTGTACCCGCTGTTACTCAAAGAGAAAATAAACAGATTTTTTTCCCCCTGGTACTACAGGTTTTTACGGGAGCCCAGGAGCCATTCGCCATGTGCGATAACTGGAATCACAAAACAGCCCAGTTAAATTTGAACAGAATGCCAAACACTGTTTGGCATTACAAACACAGAGAGCAAGAGAGCAAGAATGCCAAGGCCATTGAACCTCTGCTCACTGAGCAGCCACTGAATCCATTGCCACTGATGTTATGGCGAAGTAACGAGACACAAGGGGAAGAGAGCAAAGACGACGCTGTCAGAAGTTGTAACATGGCAAGGCACAATTATCCTGGAGCAATTTACTTCCTTAGGCTCCTGTACTTTCTAATTAGTAAAGATTTCTGGCTTCTGATTGAGACCTTGTGTATTTAATCTCCTATCTGGGGTTGTTGAAGGCTAATTGCCCGGGCTAATGAATATGAATGAATTCCTGACTATTACCATCACTTTTTGATCATTTAAAAAGTTAGCTAGGAGTAAAGGGGCTCTGAAACACTAATTACTCTCACCCTGGAAGTTGTTCTTTTCTCATCTCAGCTGGGTGCTCTTTCTTCTCTTTCCCCAGTGCTCTCAGCAGCACTGTTCCCTATGCTAGGTACAAAATGTGACTGTATGTGGTGAGCTGTCCTCCTACAACACCCATGAGATTCTGACTTAAACCAACACTATATAAAAACCTCCAACGGTTGCTCATAAAGAACCTTTTTGGTGCCTGATTTGTATCAAAAGATGGAACCTACCATGCATTTTTTAACAGTATACATAACTTATTAACTACTATTTACTACCACTATTTCTGGTATCGTTTTTTCTATCCGACAGTTTGTTTTGGCACAATATTGCAAATTAATTGTAATGGCATAAAAAATCATATGAAAGATGGATATGTGCTATTCATACCAGCCATCTAGGATATACACTGTGCACTTCTGAGGGTAGGAGACCACCACAGCATTAAAGAAAAAGCAGTGTGACATCAAACACCAAGGGGCAGCTTCTAGCAGTGCCAATAAGGCTAGGAAAAATGTTTTCTAGAAGGTTCTGTGACATTTTGTAAAAGGTTTTGTGCCTTTTGGGTTGCTGGAGCACTAGTTTTACACCAAAGCTGGAGTGTTGCTTTAGGAGGCTGACTTGAGGTATCCTTCTAAAAGGTGCACAGACACTTTAAGGACTGTCCAAAAGAAAATGGCAGCTCTACCGCATCTTAAGAACCACAGAGGAATCAGTGACATAATGTATGTCGAAATGTTTTTTTTTTAATGAGAAGGCTCTTAATTAAAGAGCATCTCCAATAAAAGACAAATGAAAGCAGCGTGGATCGTGTCTTCCACACAAACCAAAGTGCCACAATCAAAATGGCTCTCTGTCTTGACTGTATCTTAACAGGATTACACAAACCAAACATCCCTTGATGGGGATAAAAATCTCACAGATCAGAGCAAACAGAAACAAAAATGACCTGCTGTGGAATTGTTGATATTGGATTTAAAATCAGGCAGTACACACTGTTCTGTTAGCATCATGTCATTTCTGTGTGTTTTAAACATATAATCAACATTTTACGATTTCAAATATATGCCTTGTACATGGCTCTCAGCTACATTCTGCACTAGATTTTGTAATTAAATACATGACATGCTCTCTCCAACTTTCTACAGACTGTGTTTACTCAGTGTGAATTTAGAGTTTGCAGACCTCGTATTAGGCTAAATTGTTTCTGTGTGATGAGGTGTTGCAAAAATATTTTTTTTCATAACTAAATATTTATTGCTGTGGACTTGATGTAGTGACAAGAAACCAGTTCTGTAAGTCTTCAAGTCCAGAGGTGAGAGAGTGAGAGTCCAGAGATATTTTTCAGGACCTAAAACAAATCGATTGAAGGGCTCTATTACTGTAGTCAGGCAAAACTGAACTGCATAACGAATAAGAGCTCATTTGACTATCATAACACAAAAATAATTTTGCCAATAAGAGAAGTTAACGGCTGAGGTACACGTATTTACTCAAAACGCATGCAAGTGCTCGCGCCCACACACGCACACCAAATGTGAGAATTTTTAATTTGAGTCACCACCTTGGGTGCCCTCTGGCGTTGAGTTGTAGTAGTTAAACTGGATCAAGTCACAATTGAGGTTTTTAACTGCACACTGAGCCTTTCCTCTCTGGTTTAAAAATAATTAATTCTTACATGTCGAGATCCCTGGAAATTGAACTTATTCAGCAGAGAATCATTCTCTTTATTAAATGCTGAATATAATATCAGGAGCCTATTTAATGAATTCAGAGAGGACAGTAGGTTACTATTCCCATATTTTTTCTGTCAAATGCTGTGCAAACACGACGACGTTCCAGAGCGTTGCTGTAAGAGACAGTGTTTACAAAAATGAACAACTGACGAAAAAACGACACAGTATTAAAGATATTTATTGGGGATGCTGTATATGAACATTTCTCTGCCACCTGTTTTCCACAGTCCGCGGACTGCACTCCGTGAGGTGAACGGATGGTGCGTGTAAACACCACCCACCCTCTGACAACAGCAACTTCACTTGTAAATCGATGCTACCTGTCCTAATCCGTGAGCCAACCTAACCGGAAAAAAAACCCACTGAAACTGTACTGACGCGTGTAACACCACTTAGCAGACTAGGCTATTCCACAAAGAAACACGGATATTGGGGAATATAACTGTGTAAGATGCTGTTAACGGATAGTTTAAACTACCTAACCAGTTTTTCATTTGAGTGTTTATTTTTTACTTGCGACAATAAAGTCCATAGTCCAAAGTCCAATTTCGCCAAAAGGGTCTACTGACATCGCCTAACACCGTAAAAAGTCTATGTCTGGACGATTAACTTCAGACAATGATTGGTCTTCACGATTATTGTTTAACCTCTAGTGACCTAATCAATGATACATACTGATTTTGCGCTTTGGTTCAGACTTTGCTTATGCCCTTTGGTGGTCTCCATCCTCTTTGTAACATATTTTAAGGTAGAATATCATTTCCTTTAGGGAATTGTTCTCTGTACTATTCGACTTCACTCAAAGTCGTCTTTTAACCTGTTACTTAAAAGAGAAAACAAGGAATATACAACACGACTAAAACAAGTTTACAATTTAGGTGTCTATTTCTACAGAACGAAAGTGGTCGTGTATATTTAGATAGATCTTGTATATTAAAGCATAAGAAAAACAAAGTCAGTGAACTAAGCGGAGCATCAAATTATTTTTTGCTGTACTGAACAGCATCTCAGCGGGGTATACGCGGTTAGCCACACAGGTAGGTTAATGGGTACAGTATGTAGGCTAATGAATGCGGATGCTCATGCCTCACCTGCTCCATGGATGTTCTCCTCACAGGAATACCAAATTCCCGTGTGGAAATATCTGAAGAGGAACCTGTCGTCTCCCGTTTCCCAGCTGTAATGCACTTTGCTTTGGTCAGTCTCATTGACCCCGTAGTCAATGCAGTTATGCCGTCTCTCTTTGCTGCAATTGGGCTTGGGGACTCTTTGAGTGCCCTCGCACCAGTACGTAGTGATGAATGCCGTTGTGGAAAAGAAAAGGGCCACAAGATTCAAACTCACGGACAACAAGGCACGGCATTTCCGAGTGGTCTTCATCGTCCGCTGTTTGAAACACTTTCTCCGACGCCTGCCCCAAGTTCATGAAAGCAGCAGGTAGACGATGCTGCTAACCCGAGGAACGCGGTGGTGCAAGTAAGTGGCGAAAAAAACACCCAAGACAACCAGGCAGTCGTAACATTCGCTGAAATTTGGACGAATGCAGTTAAGCCTGAGCAGACATGGTGAGAATGCCACTCTCCCAGTGACTACACATGTGTCCTGATCTAATTAAAGTGCGCACGAAGCGCGCTGCCCACTGAAAGGTGTGATTCCAGTCAGTTGTAGTCCATACTCACCACCGTTACGCGCGCGCGCGCACTCTCTTTCTCTCCATCCGTCTCCCCCTTTCGTCCACTCAACTGGCCAACAGATTCTTGTATTTTTTGTTGCCATTATAGAGCTTTACAGGCATCACATCTATATTTTCTGTTATGTTTTTATTATGAAAAATCACTTACATTTATGCAAATCATACAACATCAGAGGCAAATGTAAATGTATAGTTCATCTTTATTTAAAAAAAAAAAAAACATCACGTCAAAAAAAGTTCAAACATCATTATGTCATTTACCACAAAATGAAATTCATTACGATGTAAGAGGGTAAAAATTTCTTCAGGTAGACGTTCAGTGAAACCTTACGGCCCATTATCGATTAAACCACCGGAGCCCTGACACAAATAACCCGCCCACAATAAGAATTCATCACATCACATTTTATGGTCCCCAAAGAATCAATACTTCGCTCAGTGTATTAGATGAAGGGAGTGTCATAAGGAGAGGCGTGTTTCCCGCTCAGATAAGAATGTCTTTCATCTCAGCGTGAGGATGGATGGGATCTTTTGATTGGCAAAGCAAAGGCAAAGTTTTGACTGATAAATTCACTTCATTCAAAGCTCTCATATACTAAAGAAATGAACAAGTGCTTTTGCCCTTTAGCCAGAGATAACACAGATTATAGGGTATGTAAAACTGTGTTGCTACTAAGTTTTATTTTTGCCATAGATGCTGTCAGCATCATTCCCCTTTCAGTAGGAATATCCCTGCACTGACAAGCACACATTGCATTCTAAAGCACATGTCAAGGCACTCACAGTGCTTTACAGCATAGGAAGCGCAATTGTTTGATTGAAAATTGTTTGGAAAATTGTTTTTTGTTTTTTTTGTTTTTTTTTTTGCTATGTGCTGGCATTTCCCATGCTATTGACAGAAAATAAAACCTTCACCATTTTTTTAACCATCAACACTGTCTCATTGCTCTGCTCCAAGGCCAGCTCAGCAACATTTGGTCACTCATGCCTGATGTTAGGGGATGAATGGCAGCCATTATGCACCAAGTATTCACCACACATTGGCCTCCGGTACTACTGCTCTTGGACAGAAATTCGGTGGGATTCCCATTTGTCATTGTGATTACACCGAACACCACATCACACAGTGCATGCAATGAAATTTGACAGGCAGCACCTAAAGTTAAGACACCTGCACAACAACAAGCACAGAATTCCCCAAGAGATAGCATCTTATGGGATAAACGCAGTGTTCCATATTAGGTTGTTAGATGTTAGATTTCATTTATGACCAGTGAACTCCAAATAATCTGAACACCAAATATATATATCCCTCTTTCTTTCTTTCTTTCTTTCTTTCTTTCTTTCTTTCTTTCTTTGTTCTTTCTTTATCTCTCTCTATCTTTCTTTTCCTTTTGCCTCTTTCTTATGTACCATATGAAGAGCTATATCACCGATGCCTATAATCAGCGTTATTCTGCAGACTTGGTTCGTCCACCCATAGCTGTCTTGGCCATGGCCCTGCTAGCCCCATTAGAGGAGAGAGAGATGTCCAGCTGGCCACTAATGTTCTCGATGGTATCAGGGGGGCACAGGGCCTTCCCAATGTCCTGTCAACACGGCCAGAGTTATGAAAGGCCCATTAAAGTGACAAATGAGCGCACAGCCACACATTGGGAGCTGATTGAGAGCGTGATGATATGGGGATATGTGTGTGTGTGTGTGTGTGGCAGCCAGGGTCGGAGGCAACAAAGTTTGGGCCCCCGGGCGCATCACTTCCTGTGTGACATCATCATGTAGGGGTCTTTTCTTTTGTACTCATTTGGACCGAAATCAGCTGTTGTTTTTTTAGGGGTATGCTGATTTATCACCATCATTATCCCTCATCATTCTCAAAACCCCTGGCTTTCCTTCATGCTGTTTATATGTTAGGTGCCATTCCATACCTTTATTCACATCCAATATGATGAAACATAAGCCATGCATGGATAAGCAGGCATATATGCGCCATACATACATTTATATATATGCATAAGCTTCTGACAACAGGAGATTAGGAGAAATTCAAATGTGGATGCCACTCTCACTTTGCTTAAGTTTGTTATAAAATGCATAGTCAGTCTTGAATAGAAATTGATTTTAAATAGCTAGCTATTCTTCTTATTCATGAGCCTTGTCACCTAAAATGAAGCTTCATCCCTAACATACAATGCTGAGAGTCCTTGAGCCAGAGAAAATGGAAGGTAGACTCTAAATATCTAATAAGGTATATAGGTATATATACTTGTGTATCGGAATCGTATCGATTCAGAAAATCCGTATCGATACCCAGCCCTAATAGGTATCATGTTTTTAAATTGTTGTGTATTGTTGTTGTTGCATTATGTTGTTACATTATTTTTTTGTGGTTTTGTTTTAGTCACATGGTTCTGTTTCAGTTAAACCAAACGCCACTCCTTTTATTGACTGGTGAGTCAGAGCAGGCCATGGGTGCATCATTCAGTGTGACAGCCATGTATGTCTCCCCCCATGATGCAGGCATGAAGGAGACTAGCAGGGTGACAGCTCCTGACCGCCCTCCAGATATCCATCAAAGGCACTGGAGCAGAGCCTTGAGAGATCAAGGAGGAAATGCACTCCAAATCCACTCACACACCCACACACACACACACACACACACACACACACACACACACACACACACAAACATCTATACACATATAAACACACATACACACGCACTCCACATGCACACACACACTCACACACACACAATCACTCACTCACTCACTCACACATACACACCTGTCTTCATGAGAAACAAGAGAGGCAGACTTGATAAGTCACAACAAATTGCCGGGGACTTCCACACGGGCAGGAGGCAATGTCACCGTTCTGGCTGTCACTTTGGGTAAGACTGTGCTCCGTCACCTCTCAGTATCTCTGGAGCACACTCATACGGCCATGTGGGGAGCAAAGCAACGTCTTGGCATTGCTATTGTTCAACCATCTGACACAGTGAGATGGTCCATCCGGAGTGCAGACTGCAGGATGCGTTAGGTTAGACAGCAACTATAAGCTTTGACCTTCCTCCTCCTCAACAGTTGCCCTGATGGTCAGAAGGGCTGACTGTGGCTCTGTTTAATCAGAGCTGATTGCGTTCCGCTCTCTTCATTAGCGTCATCACGCGTCTGCTACGCTGATTTTTCAATCTGCATTTAGCGTTGCCACTTCACACAGTCTGGCAAGAAGTCAGGTCTTGCAATGCTATGCATGTGGCAAAAACGCAAACATATGATATGCCAGCAATGCTCACACGCTCAACAGATCAGCTCACACTGATAGCAAATGAAATTTCATTTACTCTGAAAGTAATCTAAGGCGCTGTTCATTGGTCAGAAGTGCTTTGGGGGGGCAGAATTCCCCATTGTGTGTGGAAAAGAAAACGGCAAGGCAAGGTTTCATGGAAGAATCTATTTTGAGGGGGCTAATGATGTTTATGCAAATGCGTATTTGATGGATTTATGACACTAAGAGGGCGATAACCATAGCTGACGGTTGCCCGAAGGCCTGGAAGATGTCTCTCCTGGGGCCAATGTGTCAGTGATAACAGTGCAATACACGCTGCCCCATCAACCGCTAATAGACTAGAGAAAATGCTACTGTATGTGGGGGAATATAAATCATGCTGTTTGTAGTCTGCGCACAATGGCAGAAATGCACAACAAAAGGAAGTTATGGTCTTCAGAAGAGAATGGCCTTGGAAAAGTTTAATCATATCTATTTGACCTATAAATGAGAAGGGATTAAATTGCACCAGTAATTTCAGTATCACCAGTGAAGATAATGGTACTCCAAGGACCTGGCGCAATACAGAATTGCTTCAGTATGCCAATGCTGAAGGTACAAAACAGCACAGCCTCAGGGAGTTCAGGCAGACTCTTCAGTGCAGAGAGCACATTTGCTAAAACTGTGCTTCGCATCTCAGACAAACAACCCTCTAGACAACTCTAGACAAACCTCTAGACAATGCTCAGAAGGGGGTTCTAGCCCCCAGGGCAATGCTGAAAAGGTGGTATGAACCTACGGGATATACAGGCACCACAGCCTGGTCATTAGGATGTTTTGAAATATTCGTAGAGCCTTTCCCAATCACATGAAACATCATAAAGCCCACACAGATATTCAGTAGGTTATTCTAGCGGCAATGACATCAGGGCCTTCACTTGTCACAGCAGCAATGGCTCTGAACACTGCAACTGCATAAGACCCACACTCTGAAGAAATGTTATGTTGAAATATGAGAAGGAAGAGCAAGCCAGCAGTAGTCAAAAGTATGGGAAATGAGTGACACAGCATGACACAAAAGGTTTAACCAGGCTATGATGTACATGTACAAAGTACCTTATTTAAGCAGTGGGCTACACATAATAATAATAATAACAATAATAATAATAATAATAATAATAATAATACAAGACAAAGATACACATGACACATGGTAAGTAGAGTAGCAAAGAGGCAGTGGCAGGAGTAGTTGTTGTGTCATGATAGGCACAGTGATCTAGCTAAACAGTGTTGTGCATTTGTTATCTGGGCTTTCAGTACAACAGTCCACCAAATCCAAGTGTTTTAATACACCAAGAAAGGTTAGGAGTAGGAGTATGTATGTCTGTGGTGTCCCTGCTCTGGGAAACTTATTCAGACACATGCACCTCCCTGTATGTATAAAGGTTGCCTGCTTACTCTGTGTCCCTTCACACCTCTGTCTGCTTATGTCCTCCTTTTTGTAAGTCGCTTTGAATAAAAATGTTCCTTTTAAGTATAACATCAAGGAATTAAGGATGTTCCACTGCTTCTGAGTTGGTCACAGGAGACACTGGAGATGAGGACTCTGTATGCAGTCCATCCTCACTGTGCTCTCTCGCTGTAATTATCACATCATTGATTGATAGACAGCCCTCCATCGATCCCTAGCTCCATAGGAAGAAGAAGAAGGACATGAACATCCCCTTGACAATTTTCTGAGGGGGAAAAAAAAAACACAAAGTCAACAGAGCCAGCAAATTAACCTCCGGCCGTGAGCAAGCAGAAGCTGGTTGTGTAGTGTTGGTAGTAGCTCTAATCTGGGATCTGTAGGCCCCCTCTCGGGAGGTGGATGAGGTAGGGGCAGCAGAGAGGGCCAGGGCTGGCCACATCCTAGTGGGCTTGGGCTTGTAATCTGCAGCAGCAGTGGCAGAGGTGGCAAATCCTCAGTGAACAGCTGTTGTCCCGTCACCCTTTGTAGCTCCCACAAGGATATGCTAAAGGTGCTGACAGCTGTTTGTACATCAGACGTGCAGTCCCCTCTCTCTATCTCTCGCTCTCTCTCTCTCTTTCTCTTTGGCTCTCTCATTCTCTCTCTCTCTCTGTTTCTATCCCCCCCTCTCTTTCTCCCCCGTTTCTGTCTCTTTCTCTCCTCCAAGGATATGCTAAAGGTGCTGACAGCTGTTTGTACATCAGACATGCAGTCCTCTCCCTCTCTCTCTGTCTCTCTCATTCTCTCTCTCTCTTTCTTTCTCCCCCCTCTCTGTCTCTTTCTCTCCTCCCCTGTCTCTCACTCTTTCTGTCTCTCACTTTTTCTCTTTCTCTCTCTCTCTCTCCTTCTCCCCCCCTCTCTATCTGTCCCTGTCTCTCTCTCTCTCTTTCTTCCTCTCTCTCTGTCTCCCCCTCTCTCTGTTCCTCCTCTCCCACATCCCAGTGGGACAGAAGCCCCCTCCCCACCATCGCCACCAAAATAAATCCGATCGTGCACAAGCCTCCAGGCTGGAGCATCCGGCTGCCTTGATTGAGCCCTTGGTTTATGGTTTCTAGTGGTGGTTACAGCAATTGGATTGGATCTCTCATGCTTTTTCTCTTTCGAACAGCTCTCTCTCTTCTTCCTTCTTTTCCCAATTTCTCACATACTATAGCTGGGTTTAATATATTCCCGTTTCATTGGATTGGATCTCTCTCTCTCTCTTCCTCTTCCTGTTTCTGTTTCTCTCTCATCCTCCCTTTCTCTTTTATTCTCTCTCTCTCTCTGACTGTATCTTATGCTCTTTTTTGTCTCTCTGTCTCTGACTCTATCTCTGTCTCTTTCTGTCTTTTCTCTCTCTCTCTCACTCTCTCTCTCACAGACACACACACAGAGACACAGACACACACACAGACACACACACACACACACACACACACACACACACACACACTCATGCACACACACACACACACACTTATGCGCGCACACACACACACACACACACTCACAAGTGCTGCCATTCGGGTTCATCTCTTGGGTTCGTCTCTGTTTGGATTGCCACCATATGGTGCGTGGGGTCATGCAATAATATCAGCAAATCTGTTGAACAGATTTCAGGCGGGCAGGGTTGTATGTGCGCAATGCCCCCTATCTGAGCTGCACTGCAGGTTGCCAGGAGCACGCTATTACACGGCAATGGCCAATAATGTTTGTTAGTCAGCATATTTTTGATGTGGTATTTTGGCAGAAAAAAATAAGTCATTGTTCACGTCCTGCTTGCTTGCCTTGAAAAGCATAACCCTCACATATGGGAACTTACGGGGGGGGGGGGGGCGGGGGTGTTACTTTGACGAGCCTCCATCTTTGGCAGTCAGAGAGGTCTGCTTCAGACAAGAAAACTGCCTCCCAGAAATGCTCTCGTAATTCCTCTAAAAACAGCTCGCAGAAATGCCACAGAAAACAATCTGATCCCCCCTACTGGCCATCGTTCTCTTCTCTCCATCTGGCCACATTCCTCTACTACTGCTTCCAACATTGCACAACTCCCCCCCCCCCAATATACAGCCCCCACAGCCCCACACACTCACTAAGACCTGATACCCCCACTGCCCCCAATATACACCCTCCTCACACTCAACAAGACCTGATACCCACATTCCCATGCCACCCCCCCAACCCCGACTGCCAACAATATCCCTCCTACTCACCAAGACCTAATACCTTCAGGGGCGCCACTAGAAACTGTGGATCCCTTGACAGAAAATAATTTTGGGCCCCATCCCAACCATATCATTGTCCTCTGTTGGTCTCAGCCCAAACATATAATAGTCCTCTGTGGGCCCCTGTGAAGCTCTTGGTCCATTAATTGTCCTGAACACACACACACAAACACACACACACCTACACACCTTCCCTAGTGTGCCCTCTTAGATGTGACATAATGCGAAGGTCTGCCAGGGCACTCATTTTCATTCTTGCAGTAAAGGAGAGCAGCTGAGACCAAACAAACAGTTGGCGAGGGCATCAGTCAGCGTGGCGGCAGTGGCAGTGGCGTCAGGGGCAGCGGTGGGGGTAGCGGAGCGGGATAGGGGTCCGGTGTGAGAGGCGCCGTAAATCTGACTCTGCTCGAAACAAGGCTATTACAATACCGGCCCCACACTGATTGATGCAGGCAGTTGAAGTTTTTCGCTGTCTGCGTCTCTTGCTTGTCTATAAGTTAGGAGAGCGGCCAAGCTGATTGATTGTGGCCACAAGGCTGAGTGACACTTCATGGCTTCTGTCTGTCCATCTTCTCTCCCTCCGTCTCTCTCTCTCTCTCTCTCTCCCACACTCTGATTTTATTTCCAACTCTTATGTTTTTCCTCTCTTTGTTTACCTCTCTTTCTCCATCTCTTTCTATCTTTATTTGAGTAGAGTGTTCAGTTTTGCCCGGGAGATTCATTGTAAATCATGAAGTCCATTCAGAGTCACTCCTGTGCACATGCTGTAAGTACACAGATAAAATGGAAGACATCAGACATATGTATTGCATTACTGTGATTTAATATAGTTTTCCTGCTCAGCTCCATAACTGTGGACCTCCGGGAAATTCAAAGTCTAGCTCGGTGAAAGCAGAATGTTGAATAGGGGGAACGTACAGTATATAGACAGGCAATGGTGAAAACAAACCCACAAGCGATTAAAATCAGCCATTAAGCAGCTGTCAAAATGGCATATGGCAGTATGGTTCCCTAAAGGAGAAGCAAAACAGAGATACAAATTTAAACTTCATGCTGTACGATTGGGATTATGCTTATATAAAACACCAGCAGGTGCCTGATTTCAATGGTTTGCAGTTGGGTTGCAGTTTTGTTTTTACCTAGCTAGACTTGATGCCAAGGGAAGAGCTCCCAGATGTCCATGGTCCGTGGTATATATATATATATATATTAGAAAAGGCAATAGTATTCCCCTTCATGCCTCTCTCTATACATTTTTTCTATCTGTTAGTATTGTACTCCATGCCTCTCTCTATACGTTTTTTTTTAAATACCTTTAAAATCCCTTTGTCGTAAGTGAATAAAATGTGATTAATGGTACCAAGTCTATCTGTCCAATCACTCCAGCCTTTCACTTTGTAATGAATGGATCTTTGATGTCTGAATGTCTGACTTCAATCCCACATAGGAATAACACTGAATTTTACAAACAGTTCGAGCTGAAAATAATTCTGTATGGAGTCTCTCTTGCTTTGTTAAGCCATGTTTTATTCATTTATCAGCTTGTAA
>CM059266.1:18823780-18833780 GCA_030347295.1 Setipinna tenuifilis | reverse complement strand
AACAAATGTGTAAGAATAAAACACACTCTAAATCCAGTGTGTTCCAAGTGTATACATACAGTTTAATACTTAAAAAGGTAATTAATATACTTTTTAAATAGAATTTTTTGACATCTTAAAATCCTAAAATCTAAATTAAATTTTTCTGTCCATTTCTCCCATTGGGGTCGAGCCCAAGCCCCATCCTACATGACTAAACATAGAGCTTTGACCAAGATGGCGACGCACTGCCTGTCAATTCCAATTATGGTTTGTCGTTCTGCGACCGGAGTTTAGGCAGAGAAATCTTTACAAGCCATCAGATGCTTGTCTCAGTCGTTCTGCTACCCCCACCACACCCCCCCCCCCCCACACACACACACACACACACACACACACACCCCACCCCGCCAGACTCCAGCTGGCCTGGTTGAGAGAAGATAGTAAAAAAAAGGTAATAGATCGCAGCACAGACGCCCAGACAGCCTGACCGACCCCAGCCAACACACACACACACACACACAATCACACACGTGCCTGCCTTACCAAGTCTGTCTGCCTTACCCTGAGAGGGTCTAGAGGTGTGTGTGTGTGTGGGTTGGTAGGAGCTTGTTTTTTCAGGGATAGGGGTGAGAAGGTAGGTTGGAGGGGGGGAATGACACGCCATAGAACAGTTAAAGATCAATATTTAATCTTTAATGTTCCTCTGTGGTGAGAACTCCGGCGCAAGACTTTTGTTTACAATATATTACCCACCCTGAAGCCCCCCCAAACAAAATCAGGAGCCCACAGCTCATCTCAGGGCGCTTATCGACTTGAAGGGAAATAACTCAGAGACATTATACACGCAGAGGAGACTTGGCGTGGCAACAGAATCACAACCACACACACACACACACACAAACACACACACACACAAAACAAGCATGAGGATGAAGGGAATCAGCCTATTGATCAGTTTTGCGTCAGTGTTTCAGCCGGAAAGTTCCCAACACGTTCATAAAAATGTGTCTCGCCTGAACAACCTTGTTGAGACAGCCTGCTTTGCCTGTGGAGTTATCACTACTATTTTTCAGCTCCAGTGTCATAGGCGGTGCAGTATATGTGACAAAAACGTTGAAATCCAAATTGGAAAAAAAGAGATTATCGTTTTAGTTGTCCACATCTACAAGTTTACAGAGATAATGTTTCCTGTTAATCTTCTTTAGGCTTGTTACGCCCCCATGTGTTGTCAGTGTGATTACGTCTGTCATGTCAATCTTCATGGTAATCCTCATACTGGAAAGATCACATGTAATGTTTCCCATTAACACATTATCACATGCTGATGACGATGGTGGAAAAAAAGACTAAAAATCATTCTGCCTCATTGTGATTCCTATCACACCGTCAAGTCAAAAACAGGGAATGATTTAGTTTGTGATAATATAGCAGAAATATATATAACAGATATCAGGAAGAAGCCTAAAGTTTGATGATTAGCCAGCTATTCAAGGCTAGAAGTCATGGTATGGCCATGTTTATTTGAAATAAAAACAGTGTCTCACATCTTCAACAGGAGCTTTCAGGTAGTTTTTGGTAGTCCCAAATGCCTTGACATTTGTATAGCTTATTTTTCACCCATGTAAAAATCATCACACATCATGTAAAACAGGGAATGATAAAGTTTGTAGTAACATAGCAGAGATATACTTAACAGAGATCAGGACGAAGCCTAATGTTCAACCATTAAGCAGCTATTCAAGACTAGAAGTCACAGCTCATGTTATGACTATTGTTTATTTAAAAAAATAAATGACCATTGTTTTTAAAAAAAAAAAAAAAAAAACTCTCACATCTTTCAACCTCTGTGTCTAGGGCCTGTCAGGTATTTTTTTGGTAGTCCCAAATGCCTTGATATTTGTATGTTTTTCACCCATGTAAAAAATTGTTGATCCCTAACTGCTTCATATCGTTACATTCAACACATTCTTTACGTTAATCAGCGCTACTGTAGAATCTTTGGTTTTAACTCTACACATTCTATTTTAGAATCCTGTGTCCAGAGGTGCTGAGAGTAGAGCTGACAGCAACGTAATTGGGATGAAACACACAAGGTGCTCACTTGAGTGTCTCCAGAGCAGCGGTACCCCTCTCTCCCAGACACACACACACACACACACACACCCACACACACACACACACACACACACACGCGCGCGCACATGCATGCACACACACAGATACACACACACACACACAAGCACACAGACACATACATACATGTACGCCCACACACACAGATACACAGACAGACACACACACACACAGACGCGCACACACACACACACACTCATCCTCACCACTTCCATCCTCAGTCACCGCGACAACAGGCCAGGCATTGCACGATAACTCCAGTCTGCTGTGCCACTGATAGAGATGGTATCCACGGGAAACAGGCCCCCTCTCCTCTCCAAGCTGTCTCCCGGGCTCTGAAGAGAGACATTGGGTGAGGTGCTCACCAGGGCTTAGATGTGGGTCTCCATGGACCAGATTGCACGTCTGGTAAAACACTCCTCGGCTACATTCATAAGTATTCATAAGCGGCAGAAAAAACAAGACCATCTGATTGCACGCGATGCTCGGCCCATAGAAATCGCACAGAAGCATTGTTGAGCGCTATCGTATTTTTTATTATTTATTATTTTATTTTTTTTACAATGGACTGGTACCCCTAACTGGAGTTCCACACGTGTCTTTCTCATTCAACTGACTAATGGTTTATTAATACAGCAGGAAGAGGCCACTTTGACAGGAAAGCCATTATCCACGGAAGCCTTGAAAAACAGGCTCTCAATTGGGCTGGAAAAAGACTGAGCCTGCACCACCATCATCAGATTGGAAAGCAAATGCGTTCCTGCAAATGATTAGTTTTGAGAGGGCCCGTTTGCATGGCAGCCTCTCGTGCTAAATAAAATGTGTCCTGCTTTAAATGGGATTGTGGAAGTATAATGGTTTCCCTGGTTACTTCCATAAGTGATCCGCTAATGTTGCCTGAATTGAATCAAATGAATCAAAATTAACTGCTTTGGAGATTTAGTGAAAGCAAAAAAAGAGTCTTTTTTTAACTAAACTATGTGAGCTACTCTTGGTAATGATACGTTACTCACAACTCATTCCCATAATGTACCAAAGTCTGTTTAGTCCATCTCTTAGTAACAAAATTCAGAATATAAGCTTCTAACTTAAAATGTTTTATGGAGGTAATTCACAATATGTGTACAAGTACAGAAAATATTGTCCTTATATACAAAAAACGGCAACTCACAGTAGCCTACCATACAAAATAAAACACTCAGCTTGCAAATGATGAGTACATTACAAAGTCATGAATGAATTATGCCACACAATAACACTTTGTGCTCCCCTACAGGCTCCCATAATAAGCCAATTAAAAGCGATTAGATGGTTTGAAGTCAGTAAAAAAGGATAATATATGTTTCCAATATTGATGCAACCACTCGATATGATGAAAGGCTACTGTACCTGAGAGATGTATTTCAGCGTCTTTGATGTGGACGTTTAGACAGGCGACTCTTCCCCCCATCGAAAACCCGCTCAGCAGGCCAATGGTGCACCGCACGAAGAATGGTTATGTGACAGGAAGCTTTTACACACCTTTTCACAAGCTCTGTCCACTCTCCCTTGACCATGCCATACCAACCCTCTGTTTATTCAGCTTTTTCATAGCTTAGGAAGTCCAATCCTCTTTCTTTCTCTCTTTCTCTCTCTCCATCTGCCTCTATCTCTCTCTCTCTCTCTCTTTCTCTCACACACACACACACACACACACATACACACACACACACACACACACACACAGGCATACAGGCATACAGTGTGTCATACATGTCTGTAACACCAGGGCCACTATGGAATCCATTTTGTAAGTTAATGACTTGTGACGTGTTTTGAGCCCTATTATGTCGTGGGCCTCTACAAGTACAAAATGATAAATCAGTTAGCACAAAAAGTCAGTACATTTGACATGTAGCAATTCAGGCCACACACAGGAGGCCTTGCAATATAACTCCTGGTTATGTAATATGTTTTGGTTTCTTGGGTTCCTGCATAACCACTGTATGATTCTATCGTAACCCAACCAGCGTGTTATTGCTTTTTGGGGTCAATTTAAATGTGCACTCTATGTTTTGTGGTGGCACCATATGGCCTGTTTTCTCCTGCTAAGCCAGGGGAGGTCATCAGATCAGATAGCATCCATGTTTGGTCTCTGAAGAGAAGATTAAGCAGTAGGCCACCGAATACATCGCAGAACAGTAAACAATGTTTGTTTAGGACTAAAGGTATAATCAAATTATACTTCAATACATAATTAAAACAAAAACAAAATGTCACTTAATTACTAAACTATCTCTCTCTCTCTCTCTCTCTCTCTCTCTCTCTCTCTTCTCTCTCTTTCACACACACACACACACACACACACACACACACACACACACACAGACATGCACAGAAAGAGAGAGTGAGGGGGATCACACACACAGGGTAGCAAACTTTCAGACAGATGGTGTCTAAGTCTAGGAATGGATGCTTTATCCAAAATCAATGGAGATGAATCATATCATGATAGGAGATGGTGCTGAAATTCTCTTGAAATGTTTGACTGTAAAGCCACAACCAGACTTTTGGCAAGCAGAGACAGAGATGCTACCGTGATGATATCACATTCTGGATAAACAAGTTAGTTAACAACAAAGTTGTAGCAGAGCTAATTATTGTCTTGTGAGTAGTGTTAAGTATAGAGCTATCAACCACTGATCTAAGATTAAATTAAGTAAGTCATAACAAAACAAAATACAAAATGAGATTTCAGGGTTTTTTTTCCAAAACTGAGCTCTAGTCAAGACCAAAAGGCATATTTTGTGTGTTTCCTCAATTATCTTTATTGTAGCAATTGCATGTTCCACCTTAATTACTGTATGTCTCTGTAAGAGTCAACTTTTAGTTCAGTATCACCATGAGCACTGTGGGAGTTTTCTAAACTCTCTCAGAGGTGTCTGTATTCTGGATGATCTCAGCAACGAAATGAGAGTTAGCAAGCTCTTAACTGATTCTCAACATGATACTATCATGTACATGCAGTACTTATATAGCAGAGAATAAGAATGTACAAACTGCTATACATTTAGACTATCTGTTCACTAAGGTTTGAAAAAAATAATGTTGAAAATGTATTTGGCAATAACTGCATCTACTACAATTTGGCACATAAGTGGGAATCAGGAATCATTAGGATTTAATTCAGCCATTAAAACAAACACTTAAAATAACTGCCAACTCGTGTTTACATCAGCTTTTGGGGACCTCGCAGGCAAATTAATCAAATTACAACAAGATGGACAGGCTGAGAAAACGACCCAGACTTTACCCTTCTCTGGCGGATGACGGTGTAGAGGACCTAATCAAATTGGCTGCCAGTCCAGTTATTAGAGTCTCAGTCTGAATGCTACTTTGGCCCTAGAGCGTATCTACGAGGCACACTAGCTTGGTCTTTGGTCTTTTAAGTGCAGTCTACAGCGCTGTCTGATGTCTCGGCCAGTATACTTCCCCTGCGGTTGCACCCTACCACCACCACAGGCCAGAACCGGACAGACAGAATGGGGACAGTTATTGTTCACTGAAACAGCACACGCTTTTGCTTAAAGCTACTGTCATGTTTCTAGTTATAAAAATCAAAATGTGGCTTTGCTTTACTTAGCACTTTTAATGGCATACACACAGTGCTGAGTATTGTGGATTTATTTGTCACCCCGAGGGAGGCTCTTGTGACATTTTGGTTGTTGTTAGTTTGGGGATTTTTGACATGGAAAAACAACAGTGTTGGTGATGTCTTACAAGTTCAACAACTTTCTTCACTTCTCCTTTTTCCTGAATGGCTGATTCAATATGATTTGTTGTGCTTCCTACTGCATGTAGAGAGTCAGGAGTCAGGATTACTAGACTTTGTGTATAGTGTACACACACACTGCACAGACAGAAACTATTTAGTGAATTTCATAAAAATTCAAATGGGTTACCATCAAAGGCTCCTTCAACAGCCTTTTGCAAACATTTACCACAGGTGGTTGTTGGGTGCGCTGAATTCTGGGGCAGCATTTTTTACGAATAAACAGCAAGAAGTGGGAGTCACCCGCAAAAGGCCTACAGCCTCCTTAAGCCGTTGATTAAGCGCTGGGCTTGTCCACCCAAACACAGCTGTCTGAAAAGCGGCCGGTCTATCTCTGACCCCAGGTTCATGTCAGCGTTGTTTGTGTCTGGGCTTATCTCCCTCTGAGGGTCGCGCTCAGATCTTCATAGCCAGTTTTTATGCCCATGGCAGAATATTGTTCTCTTGGTTTAATCCTTCGGGTGTTGATATGATTCTTTTTTTTTTTGTGTACTGTGTGTATTGTGTCTGTGTGTGTTTTTGTTTGTGGGAGTGAATGCACGAGTGTGTGTGTGCTTATGTGTGTGACGGTGGTGGTGTGATGTGATGGGTTGGGGTGTGTGTGTGTGTGTGTGTGGGGGGGGGGGGTGTTTTTACATGGACATGAGAAACAAGAAAAAAAACTCTAATCCTGCCTGTTCAATAAAGTGACAGTTTCTAACAGCACGCTTCTCTCTCTCTCACATACTTAAGGGATTTGGTCCTCCAAGGGTTTACCACAGTGTTCTGGACTATACTGCGTGCTTCCAACACCGTTTCCCTGTTTAATCTCATGCACATGGTAGTCACAAACCCTATTGAACCGACTCCATTTTTAGTCTTGGCTTTGCACTCTTTCTTCTTCAATTAATCAGCAGGAGTTTTTTGGCACCTTGTTAATCAAAGCTGATACGAATCAAACAAAATCAGGCTGTAAATTATGCAAAGCACAAAATGTTAATTAGGTTATCAATCTCTCTTAATTAATGCGAACGTATTAATGGGTTGGTAAAAAAATACCATTGAGCTGAGAGTTCTGTGGGTCCTCACAGATTCAAATAAACAACTTACAAAATCAGTAAACATGACACTAGAATTACATCACTGTGGTAGTGCAAAATACCTACAAGTTGCTCGGCAATTACTAAGGCTTTCAGAATTGGAAATTCTTTCCAAGATGTTTTGTTTACGTAATTGTTTCCTTTTTTCTGGCTGCTGTTGTTTCAGTTGCTCAGGAAGCTTAATTATAACAACTTCCTCAGCCAAGAAAATGATGCATAAGGAGCATAGCCCTTATACCATACGAGCGGTGCCAGCTTTTTATCAAGAGTGGCCCGTCGGCACACAGCCACTTGGCAGCAGGCTGATTCATCGCAGGAGGAGCAGATGTTGATGAAGGCCAGCGTTTGACCATCAGGATCACATGGGCCTGACCCCAACGCCACTCCGCCGACGAGGTCAGACCCTGGCAGCGCCTCTGATGGCCAATCAGGACTGAGACAGTGCACTTTGACCCCTCCATCCCAGCACCCTAGGGGTCACCTGTGGAGAATGAGGAGGCTATGAAAGAAGTGAAAAGTGCAAAGTAATTGTTCCTTTTTCTTTTAACTTCAAAAGTGTGCAGGTCTGAAAAGAAAGTGCAGTGTGTGTCTTTAAATTGAAACAGAAAGACAGACAGACAGATAGGCAGACAGACAGACAGATAGACAGACAGGCAGATAGACAGACTTTATGGATCTCGATCTCCTGGGTGAAGAAGAAGACATCCTTGATTTTCCGTAAACATTTCAAGGCCTTCAGTGAGTAATGATTATTTCCATAATTTTTAATCATCGTAATCATAATCAGGATCACCTCTATTGGCCAAGTTTGAGCACACAAACAAGGAATTTGAGTCCAGTTTCTTTCGGTTCCAGTCCATACAGACATTAGGAGCTCAAGTAAAGAAATTCACTTAATAGATATGAAATATTAGATTAAAAAGTAAAAAAATATATACAGGACAAAGACAACCAAATCCAGAGTTCATTTTTTAAACAAAGCCATAGTGTCATAGTGCAGTTAGAATAAATAGCAATAATAGTGTGTTCCTAAGATTGAATTTGTTTCTGTACATGACACTGGGAGTGGTATATGTCCCCCAGTGCAAGAGGTAGACAGGATGAAGACTGTATCCATCTTCCCCCCCCCCCCGCCATCTTGGGCGGCTAGCCTGGGGGGCGTTCAGAGACCAACGGAACAGTGGGTGGGCAGTCTGACTGTGATGCAACAGATCTGGATTTGCAATTCTGATGGGATAAACAGCGAGGGGTCACCGCCAGCACCTCTAAAGGTGGCATCCCCACGGTCCCCCGTGACGTAATACTGACAGCACGATTTGCTGAAAGAGTCCCCAAGCGACATCTCCATATGAGAAATACCCTTTCTCATCATGGCCTCCAGGAAACACACACACACACACACACATACACACACACACACACACACACACACACACACACACACACACACACACACAAACGCTAATGTGCTTTACAGCTCCTGTGAGTCTATTTACCAGGTAGATTCTGTTTTGATGATAATGCTCTAGAACCTAAAAAATAGTGCTTATAGGAGAATATTGAGTTTGAAGCAGGAAAACATGCATCTCGGTGTGCTTGCATGTCAGCATAAGGTGATGACCTGTCTACTTTAAATGAAGTATTGGATCAATATCAAGTGTCTATTGTTGCAACATGACGTTCAGGTGTTGAGGTGTTTTTCCTTTGTTTTGAATTGTTTTCTCCTTCATTCACTAAAGGTAATAACTGTCTCATATTTGTAGTATGATATGTTTGAGTGCAGAGGTTGAGGTGTATGATGTCATGAAGTAATACTGTCTGTGTTTTCTAAAATGATAAAATTTTCTTAGAATAGGCAGGGCCCTCTTCTCTGAGTCTTCTTTATTATTAGTCACACTGACAGTTAACTAACAAACTTTTTGACTGTAAACTTTTAATCAGCTTGGAAAAGAAACAGTTATGCTTGACTGCCCTAGTCATTTAGCATGTCTTAAAGTGACCTTCATAATAAGGTCTAAGGGTGCTGCTGCACCTAGCTGACAGGCTCGCTAAATGAAACACTTCATCCGGACTCGTGACTCTAACACCCCCATCGACAGGACTCGGGCACAGGCTGGGTGATATTGACCTCCCATCACACCACACACACAAACACACAGACACACACACACACACACATGCACACACCACACCACTCCTCACACACACGCACACACACACACACACAAACACACACACACACACAAACACACACAGACAGACACACACATGCACCCACACACACACAAACAAACACACACAGACACAGACACAAACACATACCACACCACACCACCTCCTCACTCCTCACACCCCACATCCCACATCCCTTAGTCTGCAGGTCCCCTCAGGCAGGAAGCATCTGGCTCTCTGTCTCACTGTTGCGGGTGATGGAGGGTGACACCTGCCACCTGGCACCCCGGCGAGCAACTTTCACGGAGGCACCTTCCAGGCCTCCTGCCGCAGTGGGGGCCTTAGATCTCCCCGTATCAACCACCTGCTAGATTGGCTCAAACAAGTCAAACAGGTGCTCTCAACCTTATCCGTCAGTGCCAGAGGTGCCTGCCTCAGTGTGACTCAACTCAGAGCTGCTGGGAGCAGGAAAGGTCACAGGTACCATCCAGCCATGAGGAACTAATGAGGAACCGAGAGGAGAGAAGGTGTAAGACGACCCATGACGTCGGCGTCATCGCAGTCACAGTCGCCACCGCAGACGCTGTCCCTGTCGCCATCACCTTCACTGGGGCTTTGACCCACATTTCCTCCTCAAACTTTTCCGGAAAGGGGAGGGGTGGGGGGGGGGGGGGGGGGGGGTGGCACCCGTGCCCATGCAGGCAGGGCTAATTAGAAGCGCTCAATAAAACAGTGTCTCCACCAAGTGTGTGCCATCACCCCTTTCGCACCACCCGTGATAACCAACAGATGGTGTGACGATTTCAAAACAACAGCACTGCTT
>CM059266.1:18753780-18818780 GCA_030347295.1 Setipinna tenuifilis | reverse complement strand
AACCAGGCAATTTGCAATTGAGTTCCTGAAGAAGAAGAAAATTTGGGGAAATAAAATAATCAGCTTCGTGTCCTTATGTATTATGGATGCAGACCCTGGTTTCTGTTTTAATTCAGCACTTGGTGGTGGTGGGAGGTTAATTGAAACTCTGACATTTACTTCGTTCAGGAGCATTGCGCGCTGACTGAAAAATATGCCGCAATTATTGATCAGCAGCAAGATGGCTCACACTAATTGTGTCACAGGCAAACAACCTTAGATGCCAGTGCAGGCTATACGCCGTTTAACCATAAGCTCCTTTCTTTTCACACACAAAATACATGCCTCAAAATACATGCATGTGAGTCTTTAAAGAAATGCATCAAAGGGAAGTGACCTCTGTAGGTTTTGTCATTTGATTTTTGGCACAGTTTGGGGCAGCACAGACTCTTTCCACATGCAAACTACAAACACAGTGAAGAGAGGAGCTGACGGAATTACACTGGCCCCTGTCTGTGACAGACATGTAGAAGCACCGGGTGCCAAAACCATCGCGATCAAAAATGTATGTAAAGCCGTAACGCTGTCAGCCAGAGCTTGATTTGCACAGACAGCAAGGCTCATAGACTACATTACCGGCAAGGCAAGGCAACTTTTTTTGAATGATAAGATTAAAAAACGAGAAAAAAAACACAACTTTTTAGATTTGCTGTCAAAATTCCACACTGCTGCAGTCTCACGCCCCAGTAAGTAACAATGCTAATATGGGACCCTTATAGCATAAAGCGGCAGAATATTTGTCATCCCGCAAAATCAATCTCTCCAAAATAGAGCTCACTTTTTGCTTTCTTTCTTTCTTTCGCCGCCGGTGAGAAATTGGAGCAGGGAAAACACCTAAGTCTGTAAAGTGCAAAAGTGTTTCCGGGACTTCTCAATCAGTCCGGGCCCTCTCGCCTCTCACCAAACTCATTTCACGTGTGGCTACAACGGTAAATGAAATAGGCCTTCCCTTGCACCCTGATGTCCCACTTCATTTCATTTAATAGTGCCATTCAACAAGCTTGATGGACTTTGAACACCCGGCAGCAATCTGTATCCCCCTCCTCAAGTATCCCCACTGCAGCTGACCGACGTCAGTCAAAAAAAAACACACACACCGGCCGATTTTTACCTGCAAGTGCAACAGCCTTGGCAACACACTCTCTGATAGGAACCATGAATCCAACATGACTCCTCCTGTAACTGAGGCTTTTTTTTGAGGGGCGGTGGAGAAGGGGGTGAGGTTGTGGGAGTTCATTATGCCCAAGGCTGCAGGAGAAAGAGAGAGAGACAGGGAGAGGGAGAGAGGGGGAGGGAGATAGAGAGAAAGAGAGGAGAAAAGGAGAGAGAAACAAGAAACAGAGCAGGAGGGATAGACTTTTTTGCAGGTGAGGTGATTAGATTGTTCATGGCCCAGTGGACTTCATCTGGCCAGTGGTGCAGCGCTGCACTGGAGAGAAATGACAAGTCATCAAGATGCATCTCTGAGCACAGGGGAGGGGATGGGGATGGGGATGGGATGGGATCAGACCGGCTGTCTGGCAGTCCCGGCGAGCAGAGCAGAGCAGAGCAGAGGGAGCTCTCCAAGGGAACAGCATTATTGAAAGAGACAGCCAAAGACACAGAGAGAAATGATATTACAGAGGTGAAAACAGGTACAGAGAAGAGGTGAGAGAGGTATAGAGACGACAGACAGACAACAACAAAAAAGAAAACTACCAGAACAGAACAGAACAGAACAGAAAAGAGAGTCTTAATGACAGAGAAAGGGACAGAGCGTGTGAAGAGAGCTGCCACCATCCTCTGCATCAGCCTGCCAAGAGGAATTAATACCTGCACAACTATCAAGGGACACGTCTGCTTTCAGCCATTTGCCCATCCGTGTGTTACAGTGGGAGTTCAGGGTGCACTGTGTCTCTCACAGCGGTCTCATCACACAGCATATCCAATCAGAAACAGGATAACTGTGAACAGCACACTTTAAACTCGGTACAAACGGTAGGGTTCTAAATTAGGAGGATATATTAATAAATAATATATAAATAATATTCGGATGTTGTCAACATCATGAGTCCAATACCCCGCTTCCTAAAGCCCACCGTCCCCAGCTATGACTGGACAGATGCCCATAATGAAGGCCTGTTTACTGTCACATCTCACACGTGTGCACTTCATCTTTGACTCTCACTCTGACAACAAGATAGATAAAGACAAGGACAGTTTTGGGGCTATTTCATTACAAGATCATGTTTTAAGTGTTTTCATTCTAAACAGGAGCTATAATGGACATCTAACCCTAAAGCCTTAATTGTTTAGTGTGGCTATATCATCTACAAACTACACTCTTCCTCTTGACCTAATTAACTCGGAATGGCCAGACGATGTAATTGAATGTTTAGGGGTCAGGGCAAATACTTCAGACCGTGTTAGGTCTAAAAACCATCGATGAATTGACAAATGAATTAACTGTGTCAGGCTCTTATATGCAGTCAATGGTGTCAGGCATTTTCTCGGTGACTTCAGAGCCCTGTTTCTTTGTTTGTGATGTGTGTGTATAAATTAGCTTTTTTTGCTGTGTATAAACTAGAAGTACAGAAAAGGAAACCAGACAGGAACAAGAAACCAGACAGGAATCCTTTATTATTGGCCACACCCACGCAGCACATTGTACTTTCCTGAAATACTTCAGCACAGTCGTATAAACAAGTCAATACTCGATAGGCTCCTGAAACCGGTGCAATCTGACCTTGTTTGTAGGTTGCACGTTGCAAATAAAAAGATTCAGTTTGGGAGCTTTTAATTCCAGCTCATAACTCTCAATACAGTACAAGCCTGTATGTGGTCCCATAATTCATTGGTCATTACTTCATAATTAAGACCCATGAGGCTTCTGGTAAGTAGGTGCACTCTACCACCGTATGTTTATCATAGCCCCAATTTTCCAGCCAAAGCCCAGATTTTATGTTTTTTACCATGTATGCCAGCACATGAGATATGGAGCATGTTTTGCATGTTTCAGAGATATTGAGCATGTTTTGCATGCTTCAGAGCACAATGATAAAAGATAACAAACTGACACTAATTTCAATAACGGTTTCTTCATGTACCATTGTAACAGGAATTCATTCAGCTGGCTATGAACGAGAAGTAAAATGACTTATTAGAGAGCAAATATTTTAGAATATTTGAGCTTAATTTAAGGTCTTAAATATAAAGGAATGTAGCTGATGGTTACAATCTTATAAAACACAAATGATGTAGTGCCAGTGTTGGCAGTCAGGCTGAAGAAAATATGTTCATATTTAATTAACATTTGCATTATTATCTCCGTTTTGTGTCTTAGTGATTTCAAAGTGTTTTTTTTTTTGTTTTCTCATTGATTGCAATCAGAAACAACACAGTCATTTCCAAGCACCACTTCTGTTTAAATATTTGAAAAATAAAAAACAATAAACTTCCTTATGTAACTACTTGTGCTTCAGCATGCATGCACTTTATGGATCTATTGTGAATTGGAGTTATGCTGAAGGTCTCATAATGCAAGAAACAACTGCATTATATCTTTCCACCACTGGCATTGATAGGTTAACTTGGTGTTCATGTTCAGACTCTACAAGTGGGAGTTAGTCAGCAAGTTCTGCCAGATATGCTTGGCATAGCCAATTTTTTTGTGAACTTTGGGTCTCGGGCTCTAAAATTTGGCCTGTGCCCATATTCCAGTACAGGGAGTTGTGATAAATATTTGCACCACAAGTGGGGGGATAATGTCATGAATTTTAAAATTTGTGGTGATTTTTCATGGACTGACCCTAGGATATAAAAATTACTGCTAGTTTTTGCAACAAATAAAATAAACACACACACACACACACACACACACACACACACACACACACACACACACACACACACACACACACGATACAAACACTCTCATACTATCAGTTTGATTGATTGATTGACATCTATTCTCACTGACTTGGCATCAGTTCACTCTGGTGGCTAGGAACCCTTTTTCTCTCTGCCACAAGGTAACAAAAAGCAGAGCCTTCTTTTGCGGATCAGCATGAAAAAAGCTCAAGCAGTGACAGCGCTTTGTCATCTGACATCTCCCCTGACATCAGCCACAGAGCCAGAATCTGCAGTCATCACGGGAATGCACAGCAGTCAGTGGAGAAAGTCAAGACAGAGAAGAGAATGAAACTGGAGGACACCAAAGGGGTGTCACTTAAGCACCTGAAGAAAAAAAATTGCCACACGATGATGATAATGATGACCTGGAGGTTTTTTTTCTCACCAAGTGCAGGAAATGTGAGTATGTGAGCATCATGGACCACCTGCCTGCTCATCTCTTCTCTGCCAAATGTTCAGAGAAAGACCTACAGTATCTCCATTTATGGGCAGAAAGGTTAACAGCTAAATGATGGAGAAAGCAGCTTAGAGTCTTGGATCAAGGCCCCCCAATAACTTCTCTCCTGTAAGGCTGTAGCACTTTAACTCTGGGCCCTGTCCAGAAGCAGTCTATGTGGCCCCCCTTCCTTTCTTTATTTCTCACACTTTACACACCTAGGACCCCTACTGCCATTTTGGCCCTGGCTAATCCATCCCACCCCACCACACCCACCAGTTTGATCTTTTCTTTCTGTCTCCCCTGCTGCTCTCTCCCTCTCTCTCTCTGCCCTCTCTCTCAGTTTTTCTCTCTCTTGCCCCTGCTTCTCTCTCCTCTCTTCTCTCTGCCGCTCTGCCTCTCTCTCTCTCTCTCCTTTTCTTCTTCGATCTTTTAGCATTGCCCTGTGAAATGACTGTAGTCTTTAGGAGATGCTTTAGACGATGAGAGAGAGGAATGAGGAGTTGAAAAGGCCCCCCCCACCACCCCACACCCCCTTGTAGTCGCCTCTCTATCCCCACGTTATGTTATTAATCTCCACCACAGCTTCCTGGAGACTTGTGTTTGCTTGTGCACGCAGCACAGCCATCTGTCACTGGGCAGCTCAGTAACTGTAAAATGATAGGTGGACCCCATCTCCCTCCCCATCACTCAATCACAGACGAGGCTGTCAGTGAAGGAGGAGAGCCGGGGCCTGTTGGGTAGCTGGCACCTGAGGACATTGTGGGGTTTTTTTTTTTGGCATCTTTGGCTCATCCACCTGCCATAGGTGAGCGAAAGGCTAAAGAATGGGATGTAATGTGAATTAAATGTTTTGTGTGCTTTGAGAGTGGTTGAAAAATACCCAATTCATGACGCTAGTTTTAATTCCAGCTCGGTTTTTAGTGTTGAAAACAAACACCTTCACTTCATCAGTAAGACAACACAAAAAAAGCTTCGGGCTTACTTGCATCCTTCCGCTCACGTACGGCAGGTCCGCTCAGTCACTAAAAGCAATGATTGCTTTTAATGAAGTACATCTCCCTTGCCTTTTACTAAGCATGCCTTACCCCAACAAAATAGGCAACACAGTGAAATGTGCCATCAAATCTGATGAATAATTGATGTCTCCCAATAACTTTAATTGCTTAGCTTTGATTAAAACCATGAATGGTACCATATGCACAATTATGCAAACAGAAGCTGCCTTCTCACCCACCTTCCTTCATAAATCAAATTTGGGGCTCTGATGGAACACATTACTGAGCCAATTAAATCAACACTAGTGAAATTATGATTTTTTATAAATAATGCATCATTCAACGATTCGATTTGGAAGCATTCATATTTTGATTTTTGTTTCTCTCGTCTGTGGTGGTAGCCCCAAGCAATAGCCAATTGGCCATTTAATAGCCAAATGGCATATTATTTTAGTCACGCTTTCTTGTCATTAGCATTGCCCACTGTGCAAAATGTGTGTGTGTGTGTGTGTGTGTGTGTGTGTGTGTGTGTGTGTGTGTGTGTGTGTGTGCATGTGTGTGGGTGGTTGTGTAGTGCATTATCAATATCATTACAGTCTTCCTGTCATTGTCGGTCATCCATTCCTACTACAACGATGCAGGACTGAATATCACTTCAATCTGGCCCAGATGCTATGATATTTGACCTGGGAACTTGGATTGTTCAGAGCTTAGGTCAATAAATAAAAGCCCATTTAAATATTAAATCTGATGTATAAAACTTGACTATCGGGGGCAAAGTAACCATAAGTCACAAAGCTGGTGGAAGCCTGGTGAGTTGGAGAGAGGTCTACATAAGTCGTCTGATTGTACTGTGTATTGTGCTCCATTGCAAGACCTCCTCTAACATTCTGTGAGATTAAAATCTTAAACTTGAGGGCCTTGTTAAATCTTCAGGCAAGCTGTGTGTCTGATTGAGTCAGCGACTCAGTCTGAGCTTGATGCAGTGACTTTGCCTTTCTGTGCGTCATTGTCTCATAAAAGTGGACAAAATTCTCACGCTGTAAATGCATGGAAGCTGTTTCAGAGAGAATGGGAATAAAAGGCATCTTGCCAAGCTTGAGAACAGCGCAGTTATGAACTGAATTGTATATTATATTCATATTATGATGAGCTGAATAACTTTTTTTTAAAGATTTCCAGTATTCTTTTTTGAAACAATACACATGGAGATATACATTTTTGAAGAATTGCTATCTTTACTGCGCTGACAACTTTCCTGGACATTTTGACATTCATTTTAATTGACCTTGGAAGTTTTAAACTTACCCAGGGTACAGTTGCACAAGTTCAGTCCAGACTCTGCATGTACAGAGGAAACAGCAGTGTGCTGATGACTGTAGATAATCAGAGTCAATTAAGGTTTAATTAATTGCTAATAAAGGTTATTCTCTGGGTCACCTATGTAGACATGGCTTCCTATGGTTTCCCATTGCCTTCACTCAAAACAAAGCTAACATTATGTAAAAGAGATTATCTTAATATTTTGTTTCAGTCACATCACATCACGGAACATACACCCATATCAGCTAACTATATGCTCCCAATCTGATGCTAGAGAAAAATGGTCTGTGTGACTTAGTTTGCATGTTTGTTGTGCACTGAAATTTCACACATGGTCTGTGTATTTAAATTTTGCATGTGTCTCATGTATTTCAATTTTGCGTCATTTTAAGAGCGGTTGTCTGTAACTATCAAGGATGTCGCGCGGTTCGCAAAAAATCGAATTTTTGTTTTTGTACCCAAACAATAGCATTTGATGACTTATATCACCTGTGAAAGTTTGAGTCTGATCAGATAAATATTTTGGGAGAACGAGGGCCCAGAAGTTTTGGGCAGAATCGGACTGTATTTTACGCTAATTTCACCATGCTTGACATTTTGACAAAAATATTAAAATAGAGCAAGAATCTTAAAACCAAAGAGTTCCACAACAAAACTAGAGATATTTGTGAGTAATTTGAGGTGTTTTATTAGTTCGTATGACAAAATCTGAATATTTTAGGGATTTTTACTTTATTGTCATTTTACGCTTAGAGTTTTCAGCGGTCAAATTCGAAGGCTTATAAATCCAAAAGTACCCAGAAATTGTCAAATTTTAAACTTTGCAGTCGAAGAGTAATACTTTTACTTGGTATTCGTGAAATAAAATTTTTGGGCACTGCAAAAACAAATCTCTGGGAAGACCCGATTAAAGTTGCGTTTTGGACGATTTCGGCACTCTAAAAGCTTTGTGGGGTCACGACCCGATCGGACATGGATCTCAAATACTAACTTCCCAAAGACTTACAAACCAGTTCAAATACTTAAAAACACTTTTAATAAGCTACTGTTTCACTTACAAGCCTCATTGTATGGTACAGAGTTCAATTTTGAGCTTAGCATTCCCTGGGAACTCTACAAACAATAACAAAGTGTACATGCTTATACCGTTCGACACATAAACATTGAAACACGATGGAAAATAGCTACATTTGAAACTAGATAGAGGTAAAAATCAATGCCAAACAATGTCTATACCTTAAAGAGGACTATCAATGGGAAATCTAGCTGTATTGTAGGCCCATTCGTGAGTGATATTGTGCCGATCTCCTGCGTGATGATTTGAATTACAAATGAATGATGGAATCATGTGCCTTGGAGGAATGCGTGACCCTGTCCACAGGGTTACCATGCTTTTGGAAAATCCCAGCTAGCATGAAGAAAAAGAAGCTAAAATCCAAATCGAAATCCCAAAACAGTGATTTTCTTTGAATAAATATCAAGCTCGAAATTATTGTGGGTTTCGATTAAAAATAATTGTTAACGACCTGTATCCATGCTGTTGAAACCTGTCTTCACGCGATTCCTCTTTTATAATGGAAATCTCCTGCGAGTACTCAAGGTTTGTTGATGGGCCATGTGGCGCGAGTTCGTGGAATCCTTCCTTGCTGGAGATTGTTTCTATAAGCGACTGCGGCAAGGATATTTCCTCTCACAAAAGGATGCTGAAGATTAGTGATGGAGCTTTGTCTACTGAAGCCGAACTTCTCCTAGCTCGTGCAGTTAAGTTACTGCAAGTTCACTCAGTTTACCTCAAGATACGAGTCCTGGATCATCTACCTGCTGTTAATTAATTTCACTAGCTTTTTCTTTTTGTGCGCTCACTTTTGGGCCTTTGATGTGAGGCGTGGGGGTGGGGGTGGGGGCAAATGTACCACAGGCTGAAACACGAGCCTAATTTGTTAGATGTTTATTAATCATTACACTAATTCAATCATACATGTATTTCTCGACTGAAGACGGTGTATAGTTTTATAAAATAATGAGAAAATAAACAAATACTGATAAACCCGAGCCGCCAAAAGCTGCATCAAACCTAATTATTCAGTAGAAATTGTAACAGACATGATCACCTGCATAACGCCATTTTTTTTTTTTTTTTGCTTAATCCATCAGGTATTTTCAAGAAGGACGAATCCCTGTCACTTAGCGTGTGTCCCAGACATAGGGATGTGAATGGGATTTATTTTCGTTTGGGTTCAAAAAAGTCGTGTGCAGTCCCACAAGAATTCTCCCAACACAAGACAACAACCCCTGTCGGAGATAGAGGGCTAACTGTAGCTCAGTCTGAAATGCTTTTCCTCTAAGGCACATGATTCCATCATTCAGTTGTAATTCAAATCATCACGCAGGAGATCGGCACAATAATACTCACGAATGGGCCTACAATACAGCTAGATTTCCCATTGATAGTCCTCTTTAAGGTATAGACATTGTTTGGCATTGATTTTTACCTCTATCTAGTTTCAAATGTAGCTGTTTTCCATCGTGTTTCAATGTTTATGTGTCGAACGGTATAAGCATGTACACTTTGTTATTGTTTGTAGAGTTCCCAGGGAATGCTAAGCTCAAAATTGAACTCTGTACCATACAATGAGGCTTGTAAGTGAAACAGTAGCTTATTAAAAGTGTTTTTAAGTATTTGAACTGGTTTGTAAGTCTTTGGGAAGTTAGTATTTGAGATCCATGTCCGATCGGGTCGTGACCCCACAAAGTTTTTAGAGTGCCGAAATCGTCCAAAACGCAACTTTAATCGGGTCTTCCCAGAGATTTGTTTTTGCAGTGCCCAAAAATTTTATTTCACGAATACCAAGTAAAAGTATTACTCTTCGACTGCAAAGTTTAAAATTTGACAATTTCCGGGTACTTTTGGATTTATAAGCCTTCGAATTTGACCGCTGAAAACTCTAAGCGTAAAATGACAATAAAGTAAAAATCCCTAAAATATTCAGATTTTGTCATACGAACTAATAAAACACCTCAAATTACTCACAAATATCTCTAGTTTTGTTGTGGAACTCTTTGGTTTTAAGATTCTTGCTCTATTTTAATATTTTTGTCAAAATGTCAAGCATGGTGAAATTAGCGTAAAATACAGTCCGATTCTGCCCAAGACTTCTGGGCCCTCGTTCTCCCAAAATATTTATCTGATCAGACTCAAACTTTCACAGGTGATATAAGTCATCAAATGCTATTGTTTGGGTACAAAAACAAAAATTCGATTTTTTGCGAACCGCGCGACATCCTTGATAGTTACAGACAACCGCTCTTAAATTTCCCATGTGTGTGCAAATGTTCATTTGAAATATGCATGTGTGTTATGAATTTGTATTCCACTCTGAAGAGCCTACAGCAGGTGGATGCAGGCAGTCCTATGGTGCACATAGAAAACTAACTGGAGGTCAGTCTATGGCAGTGGGCCATCAAATAAACCCCGAGGATTCATCACCTCACTCTGTTAACTCAGAGGTCTGTGCTGGCGTCTTTCCAAGCCTCATCCTTTTTAGTACCAGCATGGACATTTTACAGTTGGGAGTTTTCATTACTAACTGTAAATGTGTGTGAAATCAATAACAACACCGCCCCACACACACATGCACATACACACGCACGCACGCACGCACACACACACACACACACACACACACAGCTGGCTCACCTCAGAACAGCATGAGTGACCGCTTGCGGGACCTCACAAAATTCAAGGTTAAGGTACTAACGATAGATCACATTCTCGTTTTTTTTATATTTTTCATCCGTATGGAGTGCCATAAACAGATGTGTAGAAATTACCACTCTCCGACTCTGCTCTGGAACATCATGGGTGAGCAAGTGTGTTATATAAGTGCTGATAAGAGATTGCTTTTTGACAGAGGTCAGGGCAGGCCAGCAGAAAGTGATGAAGGTTTAACCAGTGAGGTCACTCCTGCACTGTTCATCCTGGCTGGGGGCACGCTCGGAGTTCACATCAGGTCTGCCGGAGACATTTGGTGGGCACTCCCAGCTCGTCATGGGCAAGCTTTCCCTGTTAGCAGTCCTATACGTTTATTTATATGTTGTGCTGTGATGGTAGCATCAATTTTGGGCAAAAAATTGTTATCATTTTTGGAGAAAGCAATATCAGTTTTATCATGTGGTCAAATATCTTGAGTCAATTTTGTTGTTTTCTGTGGGAAAAATAAGATGTTGTCTTTGCTGTAACATTGAAAACACATGCAAGTGGAACATTTTTTCTCAGTTTCACACTCTGGTGAGTTAAGATCGTTTGCCTCTATAGGGCAGAGCAGCAATGGCGTGCAGTCTAAGTGCTTATGATCGATGCAAAAGCTCGACCCAGAACAGAGGGAAGACCCTCAGAGGCCTGGCTGTCATGACTACTAAAGAACATGGGGCACAGGCTCTATCTAAGCAGAACTGCCCTACAAAGGCAAAGTGCAGCAACTACATGAACACTGAAACTGAGAAAAACATCTTCAAAGTAGTCATAATGCCCAGTCAAACATGTAGGTATAATGGCGGTGAAGCTTTTATGGACTTTCTTAATAGGAAGAAGTAAGAGATTTCCGTCACAAGACAAAAGAGGTGTTTGTAGTATGCAGTTACTGCCTTTGGGTTTGTAGGGCAGAGAAGATTATCTCACAGGACTTCTGCAAGTCATGAAGGGGTCACCACATCTTGACAGACTATTATTCTTTCTGATTTTAAATTGGTTGTTTGAAAGGAACTTTTACTTTGTATAAAAACAGTTTTTGTGTGATGTGTCATAACAAGTCATGACATGCAATATTTGTCTGAATCAGTATTATTTTAGTAATAAATGGGACAGATTATATTCACATTATATTATAACAGATTATGTTCACAGAACAATCTTTCTTTAAAACACACATGTCCCCGTCATGTAGCATCAAGCTGTCAAAATTTTCCAGAAACCTGGCAACAACTGATGATGCGCAGAATGGCTGGAGATGCCATACTTACAAAACTGAGCAATACACAGTAAAAGCAGAAACAATGTAAATGATCCCATGATGGTTCTTGACTTAATCTGTCACACCTTGACCAGGCCTGTCCTGAACTAGGTAGAAATGTTCTAATTAGGTATGACAAGGATCTGATAACCATTCATATATGTATAACCATAACTGCAAATGCACTCCTCTCGGTTTCATTGGGTGCTATTATCCTGTGTGTCCCCCTGCTGGCTAATCATTGCATTGCAGTCAGAGGATCACAAGCATGTCAGTTCTAACATCCCCAGCTACCCCTTGCCAGTAAAAATATATCACTCATGTATACACGGTGTAGTATAGTAGTATACTGGAACTGGTTAAGTAAACCTTGTCAATTATTGAAACCTGGCACAGAATTTGCATGATCAAATCAAGTTCCCAGTTTAATGGAACACCATATGGTCAAGTGGCCATAAGTGGTGTGCACACTAAATTTGACAGTTGGTCAGCTCTGTCCATTCCAGTCAGAACATCCTCCTCCTTAGGCACCGCTGCCAGGCCCCAGACACCCGGCTCCTGTGCCAGGACTGTCACTGTGTTTACAGATGGGCAGCGGTCCTCAACTGTCATTGGCTTGCCCATCAGGTGCTCTGTCTCGGTGCCCTGGACCGTACCTTCCAGACAGAGAAACGAGTGTTCCGAGAGGTTCTATCTTTCATTCTCTGTCTGCCGCTACCTCCACACTCCACCGCAAAACCACACAAAAAAAGAAAACTGTGAGAATCGCATTTACTCATGTCTGAACGGGTCCCAATATTCTGTGCTCCTGATTTCAAGTTTCCCTAATTTTCTGTCTCCCTCTGCTTTTCTGCCCACCCCCCTCTGTGTGTGTTTGTGTGTGTGTGTGTGTGTGTGTGTGTGTGTGTGTGTGTGTGTGTGTGTGTGTGTGTGTGTGTGTGTGTGTGTGTGTGCTGTAGTGTGTGTGTGTGTGTGTGTGTGTGTGTGTGTGTGCTGTAGTGTATGCTTGTCTGCCTGCCTGTTTGTATATAACAGATAGTCTGTCTGCAGTACACAGAGGCTATCCACCGACTCCTCAGAGCAAAATAATGGAAAAACACCTGTTTTCGAAAACTGCAACTTTATAGGGCAGTTTGCATTTGCGCTTTTAAATGTTAAATGTACTATCAGCACCACCAATGGGTATTAGATTTCCAGGTTTGTATTTATGTTTACATTCCTTAACAGATGTTTTTGTCCAACATAACAAATTTTATGTGTGAACCAAGTACCACACCCCTGCCTTCGAGGTTCTCTGTTGTTTTTTAGTCCACAGAGTCTTAACTGTGTAGGATGCAATGTGTTTTTTTACATATTACTGAAGGGAGCATGTGGATCATGAGATATTAATACAAAGCTATAACATTATGTTCTATGTTTGCAAAACACATAGAATCATTTTTATTTGGGTGAAAAATTGTGAGATGTGAATGTCATTCCAAGAGTAGAGCTAAATTAAACATCAGTATGTTTTTTTGGTATATGTGAGATTTGGCTTTTTGCCGGGGGCTCTTAAGACAATCGAAAAATGAAAACAAACATAGCCAGTGTATAAAAAATGTATGCAACAGATTATTGTTTATTTGTTGCTGACAATAAACTGCAGTATGAACATATGAGCCAGATAGATAGGAAGCAGCAAGTATGAGCCAAATGAAGTGAGGCACTCTTGTAAAACTCTTACAGTATCGTGTGCGTACAATTTGCGTAGCAATCACATTGCATTTCTTAATGCTATTCAAAAGGGGTTTGGGTTATATTTAGGGGAAAGAGTTTGGCAGCCGTATTTTGTCCTGTTATAGAAAGACAATCGTTTACAAAATATATCACCACAATGTCAACATGTGCTGAGTTACACTGATGATCTAATCAATTATATAAAATGTTCAGTACATTACACAATCATTGTCTGGTTCTACTTATCTAAATTGGCCACTAAATGGTCTGTCGAAGAGGATGTGAACTATGAAAAGCACCATTGATTATAATGTATAAAAAAGGCTTTCCCCTCCAGTTCTCTAACCTCATCTGCCTAAACCATTTCCCTTGTAGACCACAGCCTCTCTGATGGCCTCTACCCATGGTCAGCGTGGTACACTGTGTATTACCTGCTTCCTAGCAACATGCAGAAAAAAAATATGAGAGTAATTTTAGAGGCGCTCATGGAAATGTGCATGAATCAATCATGGCTGTTTCCTGTGAACAGACGCAGAGTGCCTGCACTGTTACGCTGACAGTGAGGGAGCTCAAGAGGTTGTTGTTGTCGCTGGTTTCTTCTTGAGGATCCTTCTCCGAGTAGGTGGTGCTGCTGGGGCCGGGTTGGCAGCGGCTGGGTCAGCCTGAGTAGAACCGGCCCGTGCGGTGCCAGCCGACGCCTTGTCCGCCTTCAGCTCGTCAATGAAGGTCTCGATGGGCCCAAACTTCTCTGTCAGATCGCCAAGGTGCGCCTTCAAGGCATTGAACTCTTTGTACAGGTCATCCAAAGCCTCCGACAGTGGCTGAATTCTAAAGAATAGCGTAAAACAAAAACAGACAATCAGTTTGAGATTGAGAGAAAGAGATAAAGACAGAGAGAGAGAGAGAGAGAGAGAGAGAGAGAGAGAGAGAGACAGGGAGAGAGAGTGAGAGAGCGAGAGTGAATGAGAGAGAGAGGGAGAGAGAGAGAGAAAGAGAGAGAGAGAGACAGAGACAGAGAGAGAATGACAGAGAAAGAGAGAGAAAAAATGAGACAGAAACAAGACAGGGGCCCTTACAGAGGAAAAAAACAGAGAGAACAGCTGTGTTATATTGTACATTTGCTGAGAGTTTTAGTTGCAGGGTTGACCAGAGGTATTTTGGTTGCTACTGGACTGGTGTTCTGAGGCCAGAAAGTTGACTCCTTTCCAAACCAGAAGGAGTGAGAACAGTCCCAGTATGGCATGAAAAGGCATCCAGCTGCTGTTTTTCATTTCTCTGTAGATTATACTTCTACGTATACTATTTGGGCAGCCCATGTGGATTTTGTTATAGTCAAACCAGATATAATACAATTTTTAAAATAAAAGGTTTGTTTAAAAATATATATCTAAAAAATACCTGGCATAGTCCGGCAGCAGTGATTGGTGGTCATTCTGCAGAAGGTTCTTCATCTCTTTCAGGATGTCATATCTCCAGTTGTCCAGAATTTCAGTGAGGTTGGCCACACCTCGCATATTCACTTTCTCAGCTGCAAAACCCAAAAACACAGCTTACTTTATCAATGCCACTGCAATTAGGCACAAATATACCCTGCTTCTCACATATTCACTTCTTCCATAAGGCAAATCTTCTTTTTTTTACTTTAGAATACATATCTTTCTGCACTAGCAAAGCAATTCACTTGCACGCTTTTAATCAATATTTTTTTTCCTTTAAAAGTAGAACATTGCCAATCTGAACACTAAGAATTACAAAAACTGGCAGCTTCAAAATACAACTTCATGCTGAACATAAGGAAATACAGTTCTTACAGCCATCACGGTAATTCCACTCATTGTTGCTCGTTGTTGCTGCGCTGGTGCGTCTTCTCTGGGCCATCACTGTCACCATGGCCACAGCCAGTAACAAAACACTCACCCTAAGGCTCATGGTGGCAAAGTCACTTACCTGTTGAGATGTAACAACCAGGTATAAACAAAAATTCGCAAACAGCATATTCATGTTTTGCGACTTACACTGCAAGCTAATAAACAATTCATACAGCTTGAAAGACAATATTGCTTACATGGCAATCTGGCATGTCCCATTCCAGTGGTACATAGGCTTCCGTTTGAAAATAAATTTGACAACCATACTGTGGGTGCACTTCCAGTGTGCAGTAAAGTAATGATATGTGAAAGCAAAGGAATGTCTCCCACCATGTTCAAGGGTTTTAATTTACAGAGTATACTACTGACACAGCTTACAGTAGCTTTAGTTCAAAAGCATTTTATTTTGCAGAACCAAATGTTATATTATGTGTGTCTTCTTCAACCTTGCAGAAAATGAAAAATTGTCCAAAAGATACACGTGACCAAATAGGTGCCAAGAGAAAATATGTCCTGCTTGTGTAAGCTGCATAACAAAACAACCAATAATGTCTTGACAAAAAACAGCACCCGCATTTCTTGATTAATATAACTGTGTTTCTTCTAGCTATTACATTTGTAACTTACACACACAGCATTATTTTAAAAGCTAATAAAATAAATCAGAAGCTTTTAAATCACCCCAAGCCTAGGTGGCAATGGAAGTGTCTTACCTCCGCTGAAGTATCCAAGAATTTGATGAACTGTCTACTGAACAGTGCACACTTCAGAGCACACAGTATATACAACTCTCCTTTCTCTCTCTCTCTCTCTCTCTCTCTCTCTCTCTCTCTCTCTCTCTCTCTCTCTCTCTCTCTCTCTCCTCTCACTTTCTCCACCTCCAAGCTCTCTGCTGCTGATGTAAGGCACACAAAATTTCTTGTTGGAGCAAGCCAGTGTGGGTTGGATTATGAGCTACCCTTCAGGTTGTCTATGTTCTTAAAGCAAAACTTTCTGCTGTTCAGAGGCGATTGATTCACTTCAGAATAGTTTCCCTTCTCTAAGTAATAATGAGTGTAATCTTTTATTAACTTAGAAAAAAACGTGATTCTGTTTGTTTTGATCATGTTCCTTCAAAAAACAAACAAACAAAAAATAGACAAATAAAAAAACAGACCTGTTATCAACTTTGTTAATGACTTTAGTCCTATAATCTTGTGAATTCAGGAGGGAAAAAACACTGCTAGGCCTATTTTATGACCATATGGCTTTATTATCATGTTAATTCAGAAAACCATCCGTTTTTTAAGCTCAGTTAATTAAATAGGTGTAATATTATTAATGTAGGGGAAAGGGCAGGATTTTCTCCTCCCTAGGCTAGCAATTGGCCACGTGAACTTGTCCATCATTTTCCACATCCGTGTCCGGTCCGGTTGCCAAGGTTACCACGGCACAGCAGATGTAGCACCTAAACATTGCTTGGGAGGCAGTGCTCTTTTTTGTACGTTTGACTATTTTGCAAACGGATTTTTGGGGGTTTAACAAAATCATGGCACTTACAACGATAAAAGACGGAGAGTACACGGCTACTGTCTACAAAATGGTGAGTAGAAGCTAAACAGCTTTCTGTAATTAAGCAACTTCGTTGGCTAGAGTTTTGTGTAGCTAACATGATAGCTATCATAACGTCATTTTAATCATGCATCGGTAAACTAGCTAATCCTGCATCGTTTGCTGATTACAACTGTCTGTCTACAAAATCTCCAGAACGTAGATGAGCGTGCACGAGACTAATTGTACGTTTTGGTCTTAGAGACCGCTAGACAAGCTAAGCAATTGCTATTACTCCAGCGATATGCTAGTACCTACCATAGGGATAGTTGACTAACAGGATAGCGGTCGACCTGTAAGTTTGTGGTAAAGTGATTGGTTTGGCACTTCAAGGTCAACGTTATAAACGTCATATGTATTTTTTTAAAGATCAAAGATGGGCGTTATGGAGATGCCATCCAGATCCTAAACAACGAACTGGAAAAACAAATGAAGGTACGTTTGGCTGAGGATAGGATATCCCACTATATCGAACTATATATTCACGTAACATAATTTGAGGTAGAAACAGCGCATAGATATTTGTTTTTGTATGGTTATTATAATCGTTTCTGTGTGTCTATTACTGGTCCCTTACAGTCAAGGGCTGCACTATCGCTATTGGGTTACTGCTACTACCACATTCAGGACTTCACCAATGCTGCAGAATGCTATGAGCAGCTCACTCAGCTGCACCCCGAAGTGGAGGAGTACAAACTGTACTATGCCCAGTCACTCTACGGAGCATGTGCCTTCTCTGATGCCATGAAAGCCACGTTTCTCTTGGACAATCCAACCAGTCATACTAAAGTATGTATAATAGCTGACCCAAATACCGCCTACCCATCAGTATAATTCCACTAACAATATTTATTCTCTGTTCGGTGTCATCAATGTTACTAAATGGGCATCACTAAACCGAGCATAGATGGAATGTTTGGGGTTGTTCTGCAGAAACAACTGTGTTGGCAGTTTTAACATAATCCATATTTTCTTCCAGATGATAAAACTGCAAGCTGCTATAAAATATGGAGAAGAGGAGTATGCTGGAGCCAAGGTTAATAGATATCATACATCATATGCCACAACTTGGTGATTTTTTCTACACCTAGGGTCTGTCTCTAATCATGCACTGCCAAAAGTACATTTCATTAAAGTGCACTGTCTGTATGCACTGTGTACTTAGATAAACAGTCTGTGAAATTTGACAGTTACTGCTGTCTCATATTGAACACGCAGAGATCGTGCACTTCAGATGACAAGCGCAACATTTGACTGCAATCCCACACCCAACAATGCAGTAGTGTTTGTTAAAGAAATTCAAAACACTGTGGGTGGATGTCTAATGTTGTAACTTACATTTGTAAGGTGCACCGTTTTTATGAGGTGGGAAACTGCGTGGTGGTCCTCCCCTTTAGTTGCGTAGCCAAGATGGCGACCAGGGAGTGAAAGAAATATCTGGCGTTCCGTGCTTGACATGTTGACTGTTATGAATGCATCATCTACATCTAGGTTGTTACAGTGCGCTTTATGTTAACACGGTTGTCAGTGTGAACGCACTTATGCACTCGAAATGGGAAGTGTTAATGTGCAAGTACTTGACTTGAGACAGACCGCTGGACCTCTAAGGGGTAATGTTTGTGTGGTGTAGTTGGAGTTATGTTGACTGCTGGCAATATGACACTGTGTCTGGCTCCTTAGACCTTAGTGGAGCAGTTGCCTCAGGATGATCCTGACTACGACGTGGATCTTGGCTGTCTGCTCTTTAAAGAGGGAGAATATGAAGAGGCCTGTAAGAAGTTCATGTCCTCCATGCAGGTGCTGGGCTACCAGCCAGGTAAGGAGGGAACATAATGTCTTTGTTTGAACAAGGTAGATGTGACCTAATCCCGTCATTTAACATACAGGCCCACCTACAAAAACAAGCATGCGTCATATTTCAAATCACTTTTGGAAACTGCTCAAGACGTGACCCATTTTACCGGATTTGAATGCACATCTGTGCTGTTATTTGCCAGTGCTTAATCATACGTTATTGTATGGTTGTATATTTTAAAACAATGCTCTGTAAGCATTACAGGCACAGACTGCATAAATCAAACTGTGTGTGCAGCATGTTGCATTGAGACCAGTGAAAATATGCACTGGGAAAAAGGACTGCTCCACTTAAATGAGCCCTGTCCATACCTTGCATGTGAAAGGGTGCGGTGTGTAGTGTTCCCTTTTCCACCCTGAAACCACAGACTGTGGTGTTTACGAAGAGTGCAGAGGAAGACACAAGCACCCACACCCTTTCAGAGCTGTGCTTTGGTGTGGCCGGTGCCAAGGAAAGCATTTCCCGCTGGCCTCAGGGTAGCAATTCCAACAGTTTGTATGGTTTTGGATGTAGAGCAGAACCCTGTGATCTGGGGCCTCTGCTCAGAAATAGTGTACGCTAGAAATACAGATGAACCCCGGTCTTAACCTTTGTTTGGTTCTGCGGTGTGTCTGTGTCCTTCTCTGTGTGTTTCAGATCTGGCATACAACATCGCCCTCTGCCACTACAGCTTAAAACAGTACGCATCAGCTCTCAAATACATCGGGGAAATCATAGAGCGTGGAATTCGAGAACATCCAGGTATGTGTCACACACCGAGATCTGCAGTAATATCATGTGATATTCTCTCTTCCCTATGTTTTTATATTGACAGTCAGTGCATTATATTATTTCAGTGTCAGTCTTTTAAAAATAAAAAATGATAACTTGGTGATGACATTTCTAAGCATGCACATTCTCTTGTGCAGACACACTGCTCATTGGTTCGTGCCATCTCGATGTTTCTTCTCCACATAGGTTAATTAATTAATACTGATTGATGTTTTTTCCCCCCTTACCCTTCTCTGTCAGAACTTAGTGTTGGCATGACAACAGAGGGTATCGAGGTGAGAAGCGTCGGCAACACTCTGGTCCTTCATGAAACCGCCCTGATTGAAGCTTTTAACCTGAAGGCAGCCATCGAGTACCAGCTCAAGAACTGTGAGTGTGAAAAACACATTCCACTGCGTCACGTGTACCTGTCACTCATGTGTCAGACCAACTGTGTGTGTTTTAATTTTGACTGAAGGCCACATGTGCTCTGTGTGTGTTCAGATCACCAGTAGCAGTAGAGTAGTTTTTTTTTGCTTTCCTGAAGTGATCATTATTTTGATTTCCCAATGGTACAGTGCAATATTGTAGTCAGGACATGAATGTATTGGGTGAAATGAGAGTAGACTTTATCATACTATATCACTTTTTTTAGTTGATGTTGTTGTTTTTGTATTGTACAGATGACGCAGCCCAAGAGGCCTTGACTGATATGCCTCCAAGATCCGAAGAGGTAACTTGACACATTCCGTCACTCAGCCTGATTTGTCACAAGTCCGCTTGTCCGCATCTCTAACCGTTAAGCACCTTATCCTCAGTTTTCTCAGTACTTTTCCTCTTTGACAGACGCTATCCTCTGCACACATCTGACTTTGTTTTCTTCACCGATGACTCCTGGTGTCTGCGGCATGTCGAGATAAGCCAGCACTGCCTAATCTGGGCGTCATCTCTCCGTGTCTGCTAATTAATTCCCGGTTTAGCTCGCAACTTGTTCACCGCTGCAGCCCAGGTAGCCTTAGTGGCTTGTCATGAGGGCTGACATTAACAGACAGCTTGCATTGACATTTTGGGGAGTGGATACAGACAGGCGAGGAGGGGACGGCGCTCCTTCAGACAAGAAGATTAGGAGGGCTGTAAAAGGAGATTTTCATTTCACATTTTTAAACGATCCTTGTGCATCGTCCCCCTCGAGTTAACTCAGTTTACAGTGGCCCTAAATGTGCATCTCTGAAGGTTTCTTTCATTCACTCACAGGAAGACAAAAATGACACCTATTCAGTGTAACAGCAAGCCACACGGTAGTGTTGTTTTTCTACAGTATATAACACCAAAAGTCGATACATGCATCCTTGGCATGTCCATGCTCTGTGCTAGTCTAGTCTGTTGTTTTGATGAGCTTTACCTGGTTGCTTCTGTCCCTTTTTATTCCCCCTCCCTGTGTGAAATGGCCCGGGGTGTGTACCCTTGACGCGTAGGGAGCATACCTAAGCGTGATAAGCTCCTCAGGGCTCAGGTGCTGCGGCAAAGGGTATTTTTCCATCACCTGTGGGGGAGCACTGCTGGGGCTTGCCGGGGAGGAGGAGAGTCCCACACCTGTCTGCCGGAACACGCCGGAATGACAGCAGACTGCAGGAACATGTCCTAGTTAATACTGGCACTCACGGCCAAATAACGAGAGCAAACAGAGCGTGAACAGCACCCCCGAACACACTCACACACACACACACACACACACACACACACACACACACACACACACACACACACACACACACACACACACACTTTCTCTTTCCCTCCCATAACTTCTCATTAAACTCAAGGAAAGAAAAGGTAAGTCTCCCCCAAATAACAAAATCCACAAGTGCTTTTTTTTATTATTATTTATTTAGAGTATGCAGAAATACAATACTGTGCATTGAACAGCACTGTGAAAACAGTCCAAAACAGTATGCGTGCACAGTGACTGACTGTGACAGGCAGGGTTGTGGATGTTTTCAGGACTCTTCTCAAATGCGGTGTTATTGGACAGCTAAGTGTTCCTCGTGTGAGTGATATCCACTGTGGCACGAAACCAAGTGTCCTGTGTTGTATTATTCACCTCACATAAAGGGTAGACTAATTCTGCTCTCCCACTCTCCCAAATGAGATGTGTCACATCATTCAGAGGCAAAAGGAGGGTAAAACTTCTGTGGCAAAATTGGAGAAGTGAACTACTGCCACCTGCTGTTAAGTTCTGTTATACAAACTTGTAAGCCGTAACTGTAGGTTATCATTTCCTGAGGATTTTGGTTGATTTTGTGATTTATAATCAATTTTGCCATTGCAGCTTTCAATACCAGATCACACTAAAAAGTGACTGTAGTACAAATGTAATAGAAACATAACCTGTGGTGTCTGAGCATCCAAAGATTTAGTCATTTATGAACAACTCAGTTCATGCCATGATCATACATTTCATTCCAAGATGTTTACTGTATATTTTATAAACTAGTGTTTGTGTGTGTGTTATTGTGTGTGTGTGTGTGTGTGTGTGTGTGTGTGTGTGTGTGTGTGTGTGTGTGTGTAGCCATCCTTTGCCCTAAGTGATACTAAATCATGCGTTGTGTCTTTTTTATTTGGAGAATCAAGTGTTGCCTCATCCATATTTTTAATGATTGCAGGAGCTGGATCCAGTCACCCTGCACAACCAGGCCCTGATGAACATGGACTCGAAGCCCACTGAGGGCTTTGAGAAGCTGGCCTTTCTCCTGCAGCAGAACCCCTTCCCTCCAGTCACCTTTGGCAACTTGCTGCTCCTCTACTGTAAATTTGAGGTGAGCCATACATTGCATTGCATTGCATTTATCGAAAGAGACTTACAAAAGAGGACACAAATTAAGCTACAGAAAGGCAGAGAAGAACAGCAAGCAGGAGTGTAACAAACTACAGGGCAGTGCTGGTAAGTGGAGGTTAGCATTGTTAGGATGGGAAGGGCTAATGGTCAAAAGAATGGTCTTCAGGTGCTTCTTGGAAGGTAGAGAGGGATGACCTTACTGTCGTAGCAACTGGTAGCCTTTGTGGGAATAGGGACAACAGAGAACATGAAGAGTTGTGTAGTAGTGCAGACCTCATAGCCGCCATCGCTCTATTCTATCCATGTTCCGTCTGCTGTCTTAAAAAAAAAGAGTGAAAGTGCACAAGGATTTGCTATTAAATATAGATGTTTATTCTCCCGTTTTGAAACCAATGTCGGAGGCCTCCCGTCTAAATATTGCATGACAAGCTTTTTATTTTCCCCTAAAAGTTGTTCCCATGCTGTGTGTTATTGCTATTTCAATTAGAGCCATGCTTTAGAAGACCCCTGCTGGTCTGGGCCTAATGAAAAACTACTATGTTGGACCTATTTTTGTTTTGGAAAGTAATGCACAAATCATTAAAACTGAACTCGGTGTCTCTCTCTCTCCTTCTCTCCCTCTCTCCCTCTCTCTCTCTCTCTCTCTCTATTATATATATGTTCTGCTGGCAGTACTTTGACTTGGCTGCTGATGTTCTGGCCGAAAACGCCCATCTAACATACAAGTTCCTGACGCCGGTATGAAATCTTGTACACACTCACACTCACACACAGACACATAAACATACACACACACACACACACACACACACTATCAGTAATGTTTGCAATTTTTACTGTGGTCTTGAATCATGTATGAGCGCATTTTCCCTCCCATCCCAGAGAAGGTTTGGGATGTTTTATCTTCTTTTTTGTTCTCCCCTGATCGTACTTTATAGTGAATTTTCTAGGTGAGGTGAGTGCTTGTTGTCCCTGAGCCCAGGCTAAGTCGGGTGAATATAAATGTGAATGAAGCATTCGGTTCTGTCCAGCAAAATAGTGCCATCAATTAATATCAATCGATTGTCCTGTCTGGCTTTGGAATTCTCAATTGGGGTTGCGCTGCGTCTTCCATCGGTAATCGCATTTGAAGCATTTAGGCATTTAGGGGTGGGTCGGACGTGGGGCAAAAAATGCTGTTTCACTGTTTATCCCCCCCCCCCCCCAAAAAAGCTTGGGTCAGCTGTCAGGGCACTCTCGGAGCTTATTTATGAAACCTGTGAGAAATGTTAATGGAGGCTGCAAATGCAAGTCTGTTTTTTTTTGTTTTGTTTTGTTTTGTCTCCCCCCTGTGCAGTATCTCTATGAGTTTCTAGATGCCATGCTCACATGCCAAACCGCTCCAGAGGAGGTAAATAAAATTAAACTTTAATGTTTTATGTATGTGTGATGTGTTACAGTACTTTTCTTTTTTTCCCAGTGCACTAGTTTATTTTAATTTGAGTGTGAGAAATTGTGCTACATTAATGGAGTCAGTTTTGAATACATTTAGTAAACTTGTGTAACAGGAGTGTGTGTCATGAGTTGATGTCATTGTTGTGATCCTTCTTCTGCAGGCTTTCAGGAAATTAGACGAAATCGCTGGAAAACTAACTGACCAGTTGCGGAAGGCGGCTAAACAGGTGAAATTGGCACCTGTTTTGTTTACTTCCTACAATTATAAAACACTGCAACTTCTTGCAATTTAACACATCACTGCATGTTGACAGAGGTTGCTGTAGTGTGTGGTAAGAGTTTAGGTATTGGCCAGTGGGGCCTCCTAGTGGAGGCCAGGAGAAAATGGCTTCCTTACAATGAAATGACTTCAGACGTCAAAATCTCTTTAATAACACACATTTGACATCTACTTTAGTAAAACATTTTTACCTCTAGATTAATCTTTAAGATTTATTTTCATTCATGGAAATTATATATCAAGTTATAGCTTAGCAAGAAACCAAACAGGTGAATTGATTTCTGTCTTGTATTTTCAGCGAGGATAGACATTGTATATACTTGTGACACAAAACTCACTGACTTGCACTAGTCATGACAGCACCAATACAGATTTGTGGTTCATTTAATTTCCCTTGACTAGCATACTAGACTGCACATGCATGCACTGAAACTAGTAATGTCTAATGAGTTAACTCTGAATAAGTGCTTAGTTACGCTTGTCAGTAAAGTATAGAAACTAGTTAATAAACGTCCTCTAGTTTTCATAGTTGTTCTATTCTTATATAGGAAAGTAATCACAGTTACTTGTTCAGTCACCTGACCCGGTGTTAAAGTGTAAATGTTAACAAAACTATATTAAGATTTAAGATTCAGTACTTTGCTGCAGTGCAACTTGTGCAAGTTAGGGATTTGCTTCAGTTTGCTCATGACAGAAGACAGAAGGACACATAACAAACATGACAACATGAATAAGAACCATAATAGTAAAATAAATGTAGAAGTCTTTATTGTCACTATACAAAGTATAGTGAGATGTAGTTCGGAACAGCCCACAGATGCACAAGAAGAAGCAGTAAATAAGAATAAGAATAGAAATAGATAGGTTTGTTACTAAAAGTAAAAGTAAGTTTGTATGAAACAGTTACATCATGTACAGGCCAGACTGTTTGGCTAATGTGATATGGTGGTCACCTGCAGGTCCAGGACGCACGGGTCACGAGGGATGATGACGGGCTCAAGAAGGCTTTGCACGACTATGACGAGGTGCTGGAGAAGTGAGTACCCATTTCTCAGTGTCCACAGTCAGCAGTCTCTACACACGTTTACTGTAGCTGCTGGAGCTAAAGACCAACAGAAATGTGGCGCATGCTAAAATAACACCCATTGACAAAAGCAATTATTTACATTCGAGAAATAAATTTGCCACATGTTTAGCTGAAGGTCAAGTCAAGTATAATGATGAGAATCCCTGGTGATCAAAAGCAAAGTCAAAAAACAGACACGACAATGGGCATGCACTGCTCGTCTGATGAAGGGTTCGTGTCCGAAACATCATGATTAAAAACATTTTGTGGAACCACACTGGTGTTGCAGACTTTGTTTCTGTTCTTTGACTTTCCTTTTTGGTCCAGCACCCAGACCACTTCAGGCAGATGTGAGTGCTTTAGGCCTACACAGGTCCCTGGTGAGGCCATGGTGAGTGTAGGTAGACTCCTATGAGATCGGTATAAACTGTGCAGATGTCTCCTCCAGGTACATTGCTGTGCTCATGGTGAGTGTAGGTGGGCTCCTATAAGATCGGTATGAACTGTACAGGTGTCTCCTCCAGGTACATTCCCGTGCTCATGGCCCAGGCAAAGATCTACTGGAACAGGGAGAACTACAGCATGGTGGAGAAGATCTTCCGCAAGTCGGTGGAGTTCTGCAACGAGCACGACACGTGGAAGCTGAACGTGGCCCATGTGCTCTTCATGCAGGAGAACAAGTACAAGGAGGCCATCGGCTTCTACGAGCCCATCGTCAAGAAGCACTACGACAATGTGAGAGCCCAGCACTCTTAAGCATTTTGCCATACTGTTTCTTTAATAAGGGGGTGGGAGACATGATTTCAGTGGTACTGTTTTGGAGTTAGGAGTTTTGGAGAATGGCAATGTCTGTATGTAGTCATAAATGCTAATTGTCATATGAAAAAAAGACAGTATTTTCATTTACCAAATTATTTCTCAGTGGGATGCTTGGACCAGAAAAAATGGCTTTTTTACTGCCAGAATGCTGCCTGTGTCATTGGAATTCAGCAGTATATTTTAATCATTTGTCAGACATCTGTGTATACATAGTCCATAGTATCACATCACACCATCCTTTTATTTCAAAAAAGGCTTTTTGAAACTTTTATTACAAAGAAATATTAGAAATACTTCAAATAAATGCCACTGTTCTGCATCTAACTGCATCTAGCAAATGTGACTGAACTGTTTGCATTCCTAAAAAGGTGCAGGGAGAGTCAATTCCTTGAATTATTTTAAGTATTTATAATGCTCTAATGGCTTTGTAATAAATCTTGAGAGAGAGAGACAGAGAGAGAGAGAGAGAGAGAATTAACAGTGTTTAATAATTTAGGTGGTTTGTTCCAGTACAAATGTTTTGTTATCCCTTCCTCCGCCGCTAGTTGGAACAGTGTAACATTCAGGAGTGCCCCTGCAAACGGAAACCCTCGGTAACGAGACCTGTGCCTGCTGGTTGCAGAGTGTTTTGTCTGACCGCATGGGACTTTTGTGTGCTGTGTTTTCTTTGTTTTCTGTAGTTCATTTGGAAGATTTTATCATTACTACTGACTTGGTGTGCAACCTTTGATATCTATATCTCTTAGTATTCCTCTGCTCAGATTAAGTATTCTACTTTTGTGAGTTTGGAAGATTTTATCATTACTTCTGACTTTGTTTGCAACTCTTAATACCTATACAGTGATCCGCCGTATATGTCGGTAGTTACGTTCCAGAACTCCTGTGATAGGTGAAAATCTGCAGTACAATGAAACCATATAGAAAATCTTTTGTTTTATAGTTAAAGCCTTAAAATAGCCCTTCCACACTCTGTTTTAATAGATTTACTGTATGTAAACAAATCTGCGATATAGTGGGACCGTGAAAGGTGAAAGTCGATATAACCGGGGATCACAGTATCTCTTAGTATCCCTCTGCTTAGACTAACTATTCTACTTTGCTCCTCTTCATCTCCCAGATTCTGAATGTCAGTGCGGTAGTCCTGGCCAACCTCTGTGTGTCATACATCATGACCAGTCAGAATGAGGAGGTGAGTAAATCCTAACTGTAACAGGCTCGGGCGGTATCCTATCCTTCATGTTTTCCAGACATGATACCCTGGTATACTGGTTTGTCACATATGTGTCAGTAGGTATGGCCCATTTATATTACTATTAATCAGACAACTAGCGCAGTACTCTCTAAAAAATAATTCATCGATGCCATAGAAGAACCTTCACTCTCCATTGAACCATCCAGATGTTTAAAGAACCATTTAAGCATCTATATTTTTTAGCATGTATCTAAAAGGTACTTTACATTGGAAATGGTTCTTCATAGCCTTCTTTAAAGAACTGTTGTCTCGGCACTTCTTTAAAGCACTGATTAAGGTTCTTCTATGGCATTGTTCTGAAAAACTATTACTGGCCCCATTTTTTATGTGTAGCACAGAAGGATTTAATATATTGCAGTACTGTTTCTTTATTACAGCTTTTCATATGGAGTGCAAAAAAAAATCTTCTTTTGTATCAGTCAAAGCACTTCTCTACCATTCTGAAGCAAACTAATTCAGTATGTCTCACTGTGACTGTAGTATTTGAAAATACCCCGGTATACGGTATATTCAAAATGGCACCCAAGCCTAAACTGTAACATGTATATTATCTATTTTTACCCACACAAACAGTGATGACTGTACTGTTATGTGGTAACAGTCAGCATTAATAGATGGCAGTCTTGCATGAGATTTGTTTGCATGTTGTCTTGCAAGGCTGAAGAATTGATGAGGAAGATCGAGAAGGAGGAGGAGCAGATATCGTATGATGACCCAGACAAGAAGGTGTTTCATCTGTGCATCGTCAACCTCGTGATTGGGTGAGTACCGCATCCCTGCTGCTGGGATCACTGGGACTTGGGATCATTAGGATGGTGTGGAAACTGCTGAAAACAGCTATTACTCAGTGTGCAGCATAAAACTGTGTTCAAACACTTGATCTACCAAAGGGATGCCAGTGAATGTTATTGGGTCTAATTCTCAAATTTAAACTCATTGTTTGGACCATTGGACTGTTCGAGATCTTGTTTGATAAAATAGAGAGGTTGATGGAAGATCTTAACACCGTTACACACACCATACTGATTTACCATTACGCACAAAATACGCATGCACATAAAGCCTTATCTTATTTGCACAGTTGTATGTCTTGAAGGGTCTTGTTGTTGTTGTATCTCAGATATGAGAGAAGACAGTAGAAGAGAAGAGAGTAGGTGGCCATTAAGTAATCTAGATAACAATGCTATTTAAGGTAGTCGGTGTGTCGTAACAGAGTGGGGGGAAAAAAAGGATTTAAACAAGAACATCTTGTGTTTATGTCTACAGGACACTGTACTGCGCCAAGGGGAATTATGATTTTGGCATTTCTCGCGTCATCAAGAGCTTGGAGCCTTACAGCAAAAAGGTTTGTGCACAGTCAGGCATTTTGCAAAAAAAACTCTGCCCAGATAAGTCCAGCTGCATCATTTTTTAGTAACCAGCCCACTGGACCACCGTCACACCCGTAAATCACCAGCTATCTTTAAGCGGCTCTTTTAAGCCCCGACAAAAGCACGGGGCTTATTTTCCTGATGGCGGCGTAGGATCCAGCCCCTATCCCCTGCACTAACAGCTGAGCAAACAGCATCCAGAAGGCCATTTGCATTCCTATATTCTCCTGAGTATCATGTGGCTCTGCCAAGACAAACATGCATGTTGTTTTCACACACTCCATGGTGGGAAACACTGATGTAACACATGTTGTTTTTATAAGTGAGCTACGAGCTGCAGGGAAAACCTCATGTAGTATCTACGAGCAGTTCCTTTAGAAATGGGACAGAGCAAACAAGATTAAGAGTGGTGTCATAAAATCATTTGCAAACCCACTCAAGCCAGTCTTCTGAGCTAAACCCAGCTGAATTGCATCACCCTGGCGAGTAGAGTAGTGTTATTATCCCTGAGGGGTTCGACTCCCCTCACACACACACACACACACACACACACACACACACACACACACACACACACACACACACACACACACTTATAAACAGACTGTCCAGGGGCTGCAATGTGTCTGCCTAATCACGGCCACATTTCTCTCTTGTTTTTGCACACAGCTCGGAACCGACACATGGTTCTACGCCAAGAGGTGCTTCCTGTCGCTGCTGGAGAACATGAGCAAGCACATGATCATGCTGCGGGACACAGTGGTGCAGGACTGCATCCAGTTCCTGGAGCACTGCGAACGTAGGTGGCGGGTGGGGTTCTCTAAGCACTTTTCGTGAAAGACATATTTCTTGAAATGCATAAAATTTATGGAAAAGCAGAAAAAAAACAGAGAGGAGTGCAGAGATGGTGCAAGAAGTGGAACCATGATTTATAGCAGATAAACGTATCACAGGTCTCTTAAGGAGTCCTAGAATAAAGAGGTGTAGCTTTTTTTTTCTTTTTCATTTGGTTTGCATGCCTGTTTTGATACGTCTGACTCATTCTTGAATGAACTATTTGGGAATAGTTACCAGTCGGCCATTGAAAGGATTCATTGAAAATAATACCAGTGTAGACATACAGTCTGTAATCTGTATTGATCGTTGTATTTTAAAAATGTAAAACGCACATCCATGACAAAGATTAACCCATCCAGATGTCCTAACAATAAATACAGTCAGCAGGCAGGTTTTGATAAAAAAAAGATTAGCATGATGACTCTATGGCAGAAGCCAGATGGTGCTGTGTTTTTTAATGCTGTTTATAATAACGTCTTTTCTCCTAAGACTACTACCACAGCGCCATTGTTACGGTCTTGTTTCACCGGGACCCAAGTCATATGTTTCTTTTTTCCAGGTTGTAGTAGTAGTGGTGGTGGTGGTGTGTGTGTGTGTGTGGGGGGGGGGGGGCTCTGCTACAAGGTGATAATTAAATTTGAGAGCTGACAATCTCAGCGGGGATAATTAATTTTCCCTTCCCTCCCTCTGCAGTGCACGGGAAGGATGTGCCAGCCATCATCGAGCAGCCCCTGGAGGAGGACCGCATGCACATTGGCAAAAACACCGTCACCTACGAGTCCCGTATGCTCAAGGCCCTCATCTACGAAGTCATTGGCTGGAACCAATAAATCCTGCGCAGCTTGCTCTGTTTGGTTTTTCCTAAAACAAAAAAAAAAGTGGTTTTTATATCATCTCCGGGGGAACTTATCTTCCCTGGAATTGACTGAAGGTGTCATCAGCGTCAAGGATCAAAGTCACTCTGTTATTTTGGACACGCGTGACATTTCAAAGTCGAAAGGAGACAAATGTGGTGTGTGGTCAGGACCAGTCTGCTGTGAGACAGTAACGGCCGCCATGGACAAATGGGTCATTAATGAGCCATGCATCACTCTTGATCGTGTTTTGTACAGGCGAGTGTCAGCCGGTGAGATATGGGGGCTTAATTCCTATTCATCTTTTCAACATCCTATTCAATATTTTTTATGTTGTTATTATCCTGTATTGCTCTGACAGCCCTACTACATCAGCACCTAGCGTTTGAGGTGCAGTCGAATATCTATTATTTAGAGTCCTCTCCTCTTGTCTGAAGCCCAGCAGATTCGTTTGTGTGTTCTTTCTGGCTGGTGGGATTTGGACAGAGGAGGAAAAAAAGGAGAAAACTCAATATTTACACATTGAAAATGCAATTATTTATTACTCTCGGAGGTTGAAGTTTGCTCTGTTTTAAAAGCATTCCTTCACTCCTGTTTTTAATGTGCTGTATGCTTTTTCCTGAAACAAAGAAAAGCACAAATCCTTAAAAGTACATTATTTTTTAAAAGACAAACAGTTAAAGTAAAAAAAGAGTCTTTTCTCAGATCTCTGTACATTATATCTTTTGAGAGAATAAAAAGTAAAAAAAAAAAAAAACTTGAAAATCTGAGTAGTTAATTTTGTATGCATTTGAAAATGACCAAGTTAAAAAAAAATCAAATATTAGTTTTAGGGCAACTGAGAGTGCCTCGTCAGAAGGGTCTGGTCAGGTGATCAGGAGAGGGGTCTCTTTGTGATGTCCTGCTCAGATAGGTAGAAGTTCAGGTAGCCACCCAGAGCACTCACGGCAACCCCCGTCATGTGACTTGAACATCCATCTGCAGGAGGAGACATTAAAGACACTGAAAATCTATGGTGATACATAATTGAAGAGCACTCAGCATCAGTAATTCATACAGGAGGCACAGGAGGAATTTCTCTATTAGTATTTAAAGGAGAATGCACAATAAGCATATTATGGTGACACATTTTTTATTAATTATCAGCTCAATGATGAATCATGAATCATGTCTATTTACATTTAAATGCAGTGTACACAAAAGCCTGCAAACAATATAAATGCAAATGCAATATGCAGTATTGGTGCATAAAATCAGATCTATACAATTCTCAGTGCATAGAATGATGGAATTCAGCAGATCTATACAATGCATAGAAATGATGGATTGCAGCAGAATTATACAACACAGAAATGATGCACTTTGGCAGCCTCATACCTCTGAGCTTCTTCTCCCTCCTCTTCACTCTTTTGTGAGGTTGTGGTTCTGGATGTTCTTCCGGGAAACCAAATGAGAAGTCGTCTAAAAAACAAACAGGGTGCAAAAACAATAAACATAGCTACTCTTTCCCCCTAATGAGTACCATATGGCTTAGTCACATGCTCCTAAAACATCACAGGCATGCGGCTGCCTTAATGGATATTGCCTTTTAAAGTTATTACTGTGCTGAGTGTGGGAACGCACTTACACTCTTTCCCAAAACAACCGTCTTCGGGATCCTGCCACAGCAATATGTGCTCCAGCCAGTCCAGATTGTAGAAATCCGAGAAGCCAGCCAAACCACACAGCAGTACTGCAAAATATCATGGAAGTTTTACTCAATACTCAACCTCATTAGAACACTATTTTTTTCATCCACCAAAACATAGCCTATAAAATATGAACCCACTATTTTCCATAAAAATGTCCTGGGTTTGACCAGTAAAACCATTTTTAAAGATCTCCTTGTTGCTCTTCATCATGTTGGAGCAGAAGATCCTCTGGTAGTGCTGCACGGTCATGTTTACCCTCGATGGTCTCATCTCACCTTTTAGCATCTTTGAGCAACCATTCTGAAAGAACACAACACTTTCTAATTATTATAAGAAGCACTCTGTTCTGTTGTTCTTCTGACGTTTTCAATGGTGTAGCTTGTCAAAAAGCAACACAGGCCACTGCTGCAGGCACCAAAGCCTCATATAGGGCCCTGACAGCTGACAAACTGTAAACTATAGTTTAGGCCTAGCCACAAGACAATATACAATCATAGACAGTAAAAGAAATATAGTATAAGTATACAATAGACAGTTTCTCTTTTTTTACCCAATGGACTCTATAATTGCCTCTGGACATTGAATTCCACAGAAACAATGCTGTAGTATAAGAAGCTTGCTGGAAATGTATAGTTCACAAAGAGAACTCTTGCTCGAGGAGCATATGGCTTGAGTTAACTGAAGAGAACATCCACCCGTTACACAACTCCTTGAATCAAAAGAGCATTGTCTTACAAGATGGAATTAACTAAGTAAAGTCATTTGTTGTGACTCAAATGTTAGTGGCATCTGTGTTAGTGCAGGTGCATACTTAACCAGTTCCCCAATCATGAAATAAAGCAGCTGGTGAGACAAGGAATAGTGGGGGCACCCAAATCTCGTCATGGTATCTCTGCAGAGTTTTGTTACAATGCATGGGGTTCCATTATCTTTCCTTCAAAGGACAGAAAAAGAAAACAGGCGTGTTCATCCAACCACACCACTGATTTAAAAGCATCAACAACATCTGGCACACATTAATGACAACATACTCTCTCCATACCATGTGCCTAGTAGCAGGGTCATGCACTTGTCACTGAGCTGTTCGTCATAACACTCAATGAGTCTTCGAGTCCCATACACAAGGGAGGGGTCTGTGGTGGTCCAGCCATGAGGTAAGGACCAAAATGATGTAACCATCAGAGGTTCAAACTCTAAAAGAAAAACATATGTCCACACTTCAACCGATGCACTGTTAAACAACAAACAGTTCAGAAGTCTTAAAGCCGAGAACATGATCTTTCACCTCTGTAATATTTTGGTTCTGTCTCCTGTAGTGCTTTGGTAGCCAGGGTCAAGCTGTTGCCTAATTTTTTTACTAAGGAGGATGCTGTGGAGCGCTGGGCAAGGCTGTCAAGATCCCTGGGCCATGACCGAACAGCTTCCACAAGTTGAGCTGTGCGAGAGAGGAGGACCATGTACATCTTTGCCTTTACAATTAACATATGAGACATACTCTGCGTAATGTCACTCTAAGATTTAAGGAAGTTGGTAAATTCGTCTACATGTCTAAAAAATAATTAAAATAAAATCAACCAACGTGTAGACTATTTTTTTTTATTGTAAACGCAAATGTATGACATGCCAAATCAATGAAATAACATTAAGAAAATATATGTTACTTGCCATGAAGAATTTTGTATCCAACAACTCCATCGAGATTAATATTTTTGGACTGTTTTTCCAAGTAAGTAACTCCTTTCCTTATGCTTGTAAGTACGTCTTCGATAACCTCTTGCTGTGTTGGGAGAATTATGGTCACAATAAAAAGAGCCAGGTAAGACTTTGTCATCTTTGATCTCACATGTAAAACAGCGTTCGGAAGGTTTGTATTAACGCACGAATGAGAAAAGAGATTTTATCCAATCCAGATCCCGGGCTCTTGAGACCCATAGACTTTACGCACGCGCTCTCGTTAAGTCCGCAAGCGCCCAGACTCTCCTAATATCGAATCAAGCAAGCCCACAGGGACTGTTGTGAGAGCTTCCTGCAGGCGTTCGGAGAATCCTGTGGGTGTGTAACAGACATACCTTCAATGGTGCAATCAAACATCACCGTCGTTTTTGGCAGCTGATTATTGCTCCATATTGTAGCCTATTGCAACGACACTTTTAGTAAATTAAGTATACAGTGCAGCTATACGATAAATGAATATTACCATTCTTTAAAAACTAACCTGAACCATCAAAACGTCGATTTTACAACGGAATTACGAGTGTCTCAGTACATCTTTCCTCCATATTTCCAGCTGAAATCCAACGACTGCAGTGCAGAGACTATAAACTGGCATACAATTAGCTAATTGGGCTCAGTCCGAAAGAGCGGCGGCGACTCAAAACTGCTGACATTTAGAATCAGCAATAGTGCTCATTCAATCACGTTCGAGGGTAGTCCAGTCTGGTGTAGAGAAAGCTGCAGAAGCACTTGAGAGGATGCCCGCGCTATGCACTAGTCTATAGCATATGCATGCACTGTGGAAGTCCAACCATTTATTTAAAATGCCATTGCCTCTGAGTCTGACTACATCATTACTCCTACAACGTCAAGCGTTTCATTTTCACACCAGGTTTTGTGTTTTCAGATAAATTGCAATAAAATGAATTATGTATTCCACTCATTAGTGCTTGCTTATTCAAAACATGTTTGACGTGTCAAATCCTTTAGAGACAGACACTTTTTTGTAATGCTGATGTATAGCTCTGTACTCTCCCTATTTTCCTTGACTTTTATTATCTTTTCAGCTCCACCACCTCCTGCCTCCTAATTACTATTTCTCTTCTGCCTCCTATGATACATCCCGCTTAATGTACCGAAGCTTGTCAAAAGAGAAGCAAGTTGTTAATGCACAGAGTTATTCAAGCACATAATTAGTACATACATCAGAGGGGCATGATGGGAGGGTACCATCAGTGAATGTTTGTAATGTCACATGGCAAAGCAATGACTAGGTCATCCCCAGATTCACTGGTGGCTGCTGGTGGTTAGGGGATCATCATGACTCAGTGCCGCCCATTGAGGAGGCCTATTCACGGGCAGAGTGATGTTGGTCTCAGCTCCAGATGACTAGAGACATTCTACTGTTATCCTCACTGGCCCTCCACTATTTGAGATAAGGAGTCTTTTGTGGATGAACTGAGGTGCTCCTTGAGCAAGCTTCCAAAGGCCCTGCCCTGACCTTTTTATTAGCATTATTATTACCACTTAATTAGCATTGACATTACCATTATGGAAGGGTGTCAAAATATTTATTTATATGTTCATATGCTCAGTATATTGTTATTGAGCCCCATCTCAAGCAGTGCTCACTTGTGGCATTCAGTGATTTTAATGCTAGACAACTACAAAAGTCTAAACCTTGCATTTCAACAGGTACACTTCAGTTGCTACACTTCAGTTAAACAGTTTTGATACCTGACTCATTTGGTGACAATTTATAGCATGAACTTGTATATTCAAGGTGGAAAGCCTGTCTTTAGAAAGTAAAAGTACAGCCCATGTATTTTTTAAACTAAGCAATTAATTAAACAGCTGTTTGTAATAAATTAAACTGTAAACTACTCCAAGTAGTTGAGGTATTTGCTAAGCTCTTAAGTGCATAGGGGGACCTGTTGAGATATTGGTAGAACCCTGGCCTAGCCTACAAGGCAGGATAATACTGTTTAAAGTTGGGATGTTTTACTACAAGCCTTACAGAAATACGGAGATTATGACAGGGACACCATCTAGTATCTGAAAGACAAAATGTCCAAACTGTGACGTAGGCATGAGTTGACACATAAGTTTTGCCAAAATAGGGTTACCAGCAGCACCAAAATGCCAAGATATGCATCTTTATCACTCAATGCCAGAGTGTTCTTCGAAGGAAGCTTCGCTAAATGGTACATGTCCCCTTTAAGTAGCTATCTGAACTACCACGTCATCAGATAAACAATCATGGCGGGTGTTCTCACATCCTTGTTAGCTGTGTTTGCAGTTTCATTTATAGCCGTTATCGTAGGTGTACATGTCACAGAATTAGATACAAATTGGTGCCTTCTCTTGGTCATTGCCTTATGTTTGGCTGTTTTGAGTGTATATAGTTTCATAGGGTGCCATCAGGGAAATAATCGCCATGTTTGTGTACTTGTGTTGGGTGATATTGGACGTAGTCCTCGCATGCAGTACCACGCAATCTCCCTTAGCAAGCATGGATACAAAGTATCGTTTGTTGGCTTCCTTGGTAAACACATTCATAACTACTATGGCCGTTTTTAAGTGTATTGAGATTGAGACGAAATGATCACCATTTCATGAACATGGCGCTGCTACTGTCATACTGTTAGCTAATATGTAGCCTACCATCTGACCACAGGTACTAAACCCCACGAAGACGTCAGTGCAAATGAAAAGATTACAATCATTCCAATTTCCGAAGTTAAAGGACTTGGAGGTAATTGGTTCAGTTTCCTTCTGACTGATACGCCTTGCAGATGTATCCGGTGTTTCTCTAAATGTCCATACATCTTTGCCCCTGGATTGTATACGGGGATGTTGGTAAACTTTGACACGTCTCTGACTTTATACGTGTATCATAGGCAATTGTCATGTGTGACAATACCACAACTATCACCTCTAAAATGTTGTGTTTTATATTCCCCAGTTGGACCCAAGATTCTAAAATATGTCACCAAAGTGGTTTTGCAGTCTCTGCAGCTGCTTTATACGTTGCTGAAACTCAAAGACCACTCCCATGTTCTCATGCAGGTAATTCCTTAACTAAGAATTAGACACTATATGTATATACTGTATATGTACTGCATCATGGCAGTTTTTCATTTCACCATTTTTTCTTATTCTTCAGAATCCTCCTGGATTGCCAAGCATCGCTGTTACATGGTTAGTGTGTGGCTTGCGTGGGACCAAGTTCATTATTGATTGGCACAACTATGGTTACACAATAATGGCCCTCACCCACGGACAAAAGCATCCTATTGTACGGGTTGCAAAATGGTGAGAAGAGTTGCTCTTTTGCACATAGGAAATAGGATTTCTTTATTCCTGAGAGAGCTGTCAATAGTAATAATCCTCCTTTTCTTTATTTGTAGGTACGAGAAGTTCTTTGGTCGGTTTTCTAGTCATAACCTGTGTGTGACCAAGGCTATGAGGGAAGACCTCCTCAAGAACTGGAAGATTACGTAAGATAGATTTACAGAAGATTCACCTTCCTTAAAGTGTACCCGCATTGCAGTAGCAGTCACTGTAGTTGTAACACTATCTTAACTTGCATTTTTAGGGCAACAACCCTATATGATAAGCCTCCATTAATATTTAAAGAGACACCACTGGAACATCAACACAAGCTTTTCATGAAGATGGCCAAGGTTTATCCACAGTTTCAGGCTAGGTATGTTTTTTTTGCCATTTAAAAAAAATATATACAGTCTTATTCCATAATACAGTTTACCTCCCAGACAAGTAGTGCACATTTTACATTTGTGTGCCTTATGAAATTATGTTGATCACCCTGTTTTGCTGATGAGTTACTTGCTGATATCCCTTCAGCGGCCAGTCCACGAGTGAAGACGTGGAGCTGACTGCCTTTACCCAACGCAGAGGCAACACTGGTGCCGTCAGCCCCATTGCAAAGCGGCCTGCCCTACTGCTAAGCAGCACCAGCTGGACAGGTTTGTGTTGTCCTATTGGGTTGACTAGTACCGGCTTAGCATTTACCAAAATGAGGAGACGTTTGTTAAATTTCTTTCAATTAAGAGAGGAGTTTCTTTGTGTTAATAGATGCTACATTTTTCTCTCCATATGTACATTGTGGACACAGATGGAATTTACGAGGCCACTGTTTGGTCTCTGAAGTGAAACATTTCTATGCTTTTTTTCTCTTTAGAGGATGAAGATTTCTCAATTTTGCTGAAGGCCCTTGAGGGTAAGAGACAGTAATTTACTCACACAATACCAATACCGTAATGTTAAGTACACTTGTCCGATAGTGATGCTCATTGTAACTGTGTGTAAATCATTCTTCATTTAGATTATGAGGAGTTTGTGAATGGGGATGAGAGCCTTCCAGAGCTCGTGTGTGTCATCACAGGTGAAGTCCGTCATGGTGTAACTAAACATTAGTAAAGAAATGAATACACAAAAAAAATCATTAACAGCCTATAATTCGTTATTGAAATAATGTCTTGATTGCCACAGGTAAAGGCCCTCAAAAGGAGTACTACAAAAAAATTATTGACTCCAAGAGTTTCAGGCACATTAAGATTTGCACCCCATGGCTTGAGGCAGAGGACTACCCTAAATTGCTTGGTAAGTTCTGAATGTCAGCATTCATCATTTGACATAGAATGAAAACATACACAGAGAAAGTGTATTCAACATGAAGAGTTTGATGACTGTGTTCTGTGTTGCACGGGGGTGATCTTCACATTAGGTTCTGCTGATCTTGGAGTTTGCCTGCATAAATCTTCCAGTGGCCTTGATCTGCCGATGAAAGTGGTAGACATGTTTGGCTGTTGCCTCCCTGTCTGTGCTATACACTTTCAATGGTCGGTGTTGAAAACAGCTTTTGTTTTTAAGTACAATACAATACAATAAAAAAAACTTAACAGGTGCTTACTTCTGTTTTTAGCTTACATGAATTGGTGAAGCATGATGAAAATGGATTAATATTCCAGGATTCAAAGGAATTGTCCACACAGTTAAAGGTAGGAGAGCAATGAACATGTCTCTTCCACCTCAAAGTTTAACCACCATAATATTCTAGTAGTCCAAATAGCAAAAACCTGTGTTTTCAACATTATCTACCTGGAAGAAAGACTGGTAAACATCTGCATTTGCACACTTTCTGCATGCTGCTTTAAAATGCATGCCGATTTATTTTGTTGTTTTGTCCCAACAGTTGCTGCTGTCTGACTTTCCAAGCAGTGAGGGCAAATTGGGTCTGTTCAGGATGAATCTGAGGTGCAGCAGACAGCAGCGCTGGGATGAGAACTGGGATCAAACTGTTCTTCCTCTACTAATGGCTAACAACAGATGACCAAACCAAACTCTAAATTATCCTACTTTGTCCAGGAAGAATGTTGTTGTTTTGTTTGTTTGTTTCAATACATTTAGTTTTTTTCAATGTCAACATTCCAGTGATTGTTTTCATGTACGAATAAGACACAACTACTATGTTTACATACATGTAAATAAATGCAAATAAATGCTTTATATATAAAAAATAATGAAATATGTATCTTTTACAAATGTAACTTTATTAACTCTATAGTGGACAATCTGTTGTATGGGAAGATTTGAGTTGTAGGACCTGCGATGACTGAATGTTTCACTCCAGCACCAGCTGAAAGAAAAAAATACACATTTTGAGGCACTGCAATGGGGTTTAAATTAGATGAATGCAAAAAATAATACAATTGATGAACTCACTGAGCTGCTTCTTGAAGAAAGAATATGTTTCTGGGTTGCGGATTGTTGAGGCAATGTAAACATCTGGTTGGGTGCTGTTTTTGGAACACTTAAGTATCCTACTTAGCAGCGACACCAGACAATCCACAATGTCAGGATCATACACCACATCTGTATTTTAAGCAAACAGAAACCATGAAAACTAGTAAAGGTCATGATTACAGTTTCAAACATTTTTTTGAATAAGACAGTACATTAAGCCCACCTGCTGCAATGACAGTGTTGGCATCGATGTCTCTTAGCCTATTCTCAGTGACGTTCTCCCAATCCAGCTCCTCCACACGTACTGACACATCAGACAGATCCTGGCTGTTGAGTTCTACATTTTCTTGCAGTTTCTGTAGTACGCTTGGGTGAAAATCGCTGAATATATACTTTTCAGGCTTACAGGAGCGACACAGTGCTATGCCTGTTAATCCAACTCCGCTACCTAGCTCCAGCAACGTCCTGAAGGGAATGGGGCAGAGTGATTAACGACCCAATGGTGCCTTCACAATTCTTCAGCTACATCACATTTTACAGTGGTGCTGTGTGCCTTGCTGAGCACAAAATATCAGCTGCTGCAACCTGATTTCAAGCAACACCAGGGATAATGCTAGAGACTCACCTGCCACTGAACATGTGGGGGTTCTCTAAGGCCCACTCGGTAAGATACATAGCTGCCTCCCACGTCACCAGCCCTGTAGTGCCTTCAGAAATAACAGCTTGGCTCTCGGCCAGACTTACAGTGTCCCCTGCGGGCTGCCAAAACCAAAACATATATACTAAGTAAGCAGGGTCTGAGTCAATAGAGGGACAAGTTTGCTGAAATGAGAAGGTCTGATATATTCGCAAAAAAGTGTGGCATGATATGTACCAGAAAATAATTTTTGTAGCAGATGGATTCCTCTCCAAGGCCCAGAACTTCACTCAAAGCGTCATAAAGTTCATCCAGTGGTTCTGTTGTGGTAGACTCGTGCTGTGAACATCAACAACATTTGATATCAATTGACATAATTCAAAACTGTCCAATGTGATTACTAATCAATAAACAACCTCTGAAGACAAACACCCCTCTCCAATGCCTACACACTACAAGTAACTGTAAATATGTGCAATAAAAAAATAACAAACCATTTTAATCAGTTCTTGCAAAAACAGTCTCCTGTACTTCACTGATGGAGGGTGTTGGAGACAAACTGTATGGAGACATGTCTACAGATAGAAAATGTGAGGTTAGGTGTTATACAGTGGTCCATGACAGTATAGCAAAGGGTATTCCAGAGTTATAAATTGAGCATACAAACCTGGTTTAGAATGTCGAGAATAAGTTCTGATGACCGTCCATGTTTGAGTTCAGTCTCAAGCAGCTAAATGAAGATTTTCAAAATGAAATATTTGCATAATATACACAAAATACCAATTGAATGCATTTTTTTTCCAACGCTCTGCAGATGCCTTTACTTACGGTCCATGGCAGGGTATTCAATCGACACATAGCTAGGAAGTGTACCCTGAAGGTAGAAACGATATCTTTTACTTGATTGGTATAATCTGTTATATTCGTTGAATTACTAGTTGTCTCGGTCATTATTTACCAAACGGTGCATTAGTTATAAGATATAAGTGATTATAAGATACTGGGGCTGAGTTTGGGAGGTTTCACGTGTAGCTACTACAGGAAAAACAGTCCCTGATAACCCGGAACAGTGTCGTGGTACTCCACAAAGCCGCGTTGCTGCATGGTTAGTGTAGTTTTTATATACAATTCCTAGCTCTGTCAACTTGGAAACTAGTTTTTCCCATAGACTGTATAAGAACGGTTTTTTCATAATTTGTTTTAGAACTTAAAATGGGCACATCGCCATTTTGCATTTGGTTACGAGATTGTTCTCCCAGCCTCTCATGGTTTCTGCACTGTTGGGATATGTCTAGCCTCACCCTTGTTATCAGCCAGCAAGGTCATTATCTGAGGTTGAGCAGCAGTGGTCTTGAGGTCATTTTAAAGCCCGCTCTTTTCTTCATGTGTCATTTGAATCAGCCTCTCCAACACAGTTAGACTGCATTTCAAGTTAAAGACTTTGCTGTTCAGGGCTGGGCACTGCTGAAGGAATTAGAGGGTAAGAAAACCATTTCCCCAGATGAACAATGTTTTCAGTATATATTTTATTATTTTTTAGAAATTAGAAATTAGAAATTATGGAAGAAGTGTGTCCATGAGCAGCTTTAAAATAGCCCACAGATTGCAATGTTTTTTTTTTTTTTTTCAGTTTAATATTTCACTATTCTTTTAAATATTGAATTGAATCCACCAGACCATAACCCATACACTTCTTAACATCTGAGCCATGTGTTACTCCGAAACCTTTTTCGGCTGGTTAAAAATTCCACATGTAAAGGTAGGCCTGTGAGTCAATTGCGGCTAGGAACTATATATAAGTGAGTACAGCAAACAAGCCGGAATATCTTTGCGAACGTACTATCAACAATGAATATGGCGATCTCCTTTAGCATTTGAGCAAAACTTATTAGTATGCTAGTCTGCTGGATAAACCTTGCTATGAGACGTCTTCATCAGGGATAGAGCTTTTCGTAGAGGATTTCAAGCGATGGTCTAATACTCTATACTGTTAGTCCCCTTACTCTATTTTCTAAGGTAGGTCGCTAAACACCTAAAGTCAGGTTCGACAGTCCCCTGTCTAGGTATCCATTCACAGCTCTAGAGAATACTATAAATATAAAGAATACATATCTTACAAAGGCTTTATAACAAAATTGAAAACATTACTTTCATGTATGGTGAAGTTGTGGGATTGTAGTAAAATGAAAATCATGTCATTTGTAGAAGGATGTTGTTGTGACAAATCAATACAGTCCACAAAACTAATTTCGCTAGGGGGTTGTAGTTACCATAGAGATGTAAGCTCTGGTCAATACAGCTGAACAAAAAGTGGGGCAGCAGCCGCAGATCAACTATGTGGGTCGGATGTCGTGCATTAGCCATGCCTGTCCCATTCAGTAGAAAATAGACGTAAGGTTTTTTTGCAGTGTAGTTTGACTGTGTATGTTATGGGTCTGTTATTGTGTATACAGCAAAATGTAATTAGATGTGTACTGTTCATTGATTTCTTGGTAAGGTTTTAGCGTTGTTCTCTCAGCGATTGGTTTAAAGAGCAAGAATTTGGTAAAGTGTCAGTTACCAAAGTCTTTATCCCGTGTTCACACTCAGGGAGTCTTTCTCAGTCCACTGGATGACCCTTAAACGGCAGCTATGGTGCTGAAGATTTTCTTTCCTCAATGCTGTAACACGGCCGACAGTGGCCTTCTGGTTGGCCGCTGGCTCCCTGGCCATGACTCTGCTGTTGTCCTGGCTGTTGTCCACTACCCCTTCATCCCCGGACAAGTCAAGAAGTACCTGAGCGAGATACGCAGCCAGACGGACGTGGAGCTGACGGTGCTGGGCTCCTGGAGCATGCCCAAGGAGGGCCAGGAGGGCATGGACAGCTTCCTGAAGGACCTCAGCACCATTTTCCCCCACACACACTGGCTGCAAATCAGCCGTGAGATTGGCAAGCGAGGCTTCATCTGCGACGTCATAAGCAACGAGGGAACGCTCTTCGCAGACAAATCCAAAATCAACAATGGAAGCAGCTGCAATGGAAAAGAAGATGGCGATGGTGATGATGACGGCACGAAGAGGATCATCTTCATCCACTATGACCAGCGCAAGGTCATGCTGTCGCAGCTGCACCCCGTCCACGAGGTCGTGCAGGACTCGAAAGCGGACGCGTCGGAGCTGCGCACGATGTTCCAGACGGTAGCCGGAAGCCAGCCGCTCTTCTTCCTGGACAGGTATGATGACGGGCCGCTGAAGACCACGCACTGGCAGTCAGATGGCAAGGAGGCCAGCATCATCGTGGAGTTGATGAAACAGGGCTCAGTACCCCTCTGCATAGTCATCACGTGGATGCTGTCTGTCTGGCACTGGGTTTGTGGCATGAGGTGAGTTGGAGTACAAAACACACACACACACAAATGCACACATACACATACAGTCCCTATAATACGGTATGTGTCATAAAAGTCTGGACCAATGGTCTGGACTGCATGCATTTTTAAATATTTTTTATTATATTGCAGGTAACCCATGTCACTGACTAGAGATGAGAGAGTAGTTTTTTTTCTTTGAACACATTATGTAATAGACTTTGGACTCATGTAATGAATTTGTAATAACTGGCACTATATGGTAATTTTATCATTTTCCCATATGGGTCCAGATCCATGGAACACCCTGTCTGTTTTAGGGTGTTCTATAGTGGTGCACAACTGACAGTGGTTGTGGTCTTTGGTCCTTTGCAGGATACTAAATTCGCGTCCTGCCCAGTTCATTTCCAGCAAACTGTCGACTTGTGTGCAGTTTGGATACAGAACGGAGCATCTTCAAACCGTGGCATCTACAAAAAAAGCCACAGAACATATGGAGTTCATGAGGTGTGAAAATACCTGATCCAAAACAACAGCAGTAGTTAAAGTCAATTTAAAAATCTACATTGTGTAAGAGTGGACTCTGTCTCTAAATGGAAGTTTTTGTTAAAAGTTATTTCTTCTTGCAGAAAAGCCAACATATTTGTGTCCTTCCTTGTGGATATGGCTCTCGGACTGCTGCTAATATCTTGGCTGTACAGGGAGAATCGCATAGGAACTCTTGCTAACAGACTGGTGCCAGTTGCGGATGTAAGTATAATGCACTCGTACATCCATAAATGACAGCATTCTTTGGGAGTTGAGTTTTCGTAGCTGTTTTTAAATTTTCAATGCAGTGAAATGTATTTGTGAAACTTTTCAGTTGTTGGAAGTAACTTGAGATTAAAGTGTCTGTAAAACAATAAATGTAATGCAAAACTTAATGACGTGTTGTAAAAATAAATTATTTTTATTGCTAAGTGGTGTTGAACTGCTTTTGAATTCCAAATGTGTAGCATGTGGCCAAAGAGCTCCAGGAGCTGCTGCAGTGGCTGATGGGAGCTCCGGCAGGACTGAAGATGAACAAGGCTCTGGACGAGGTGCTGGGGAGGTTCTTTCTCTACCACATCCACCTGTGGATCAGTGAGTTTCAGCTCAAAGCCTCTCCATCTCTGTAGCCTCATACAAGGCTACTCATGAGGGGGGATAAACATGAAAGCTTTATGGGGACCAGCCGCTGGGAGGGGAGAGGGGGTCTTTTCATGGGCCCAGCCATCTCTCTGGGCAGGTCTGACCTCATATGCATTAACAATTCTTTAAAAAATATATTCAAACCGATGTAGTGATCCCATAGTTTGGTAAACCATCCCCTCATACCTCACTTGATTTTGCACAAATGAAGTGCCTATCCACTTAACACAGGCAGCTGCACTACCCATCTGATTGTTTGTGGGCCTATTAAGAGCTGCTGGGTTAAAAGGTTGGATTAAATATGTGACACGGGAGTTTTACTTTATGAACCCAGGATCTCCAACTCTGCTTTCAAAGTAATTATACTACAGACTTGTAAACAAATACGATACCTGCATTTTCCCAAGTACTTGGAAGGGTATTAATAAACTTGTGATTTAGTCTGAAACCTGGTCATTAACCTGGTCATAAACCTAATTCTGTTTTCAGGCTACATCCACCTAATGTCCCCCTTCATTGAAATGATCCTCTGGTATGTGGGCCTCTCTGCCTGTCTGGGGTTGACCTTTGCCCTCTCAGTGCTGTCCGACATTGTGGCCCTGCTGACGTTTCACATCTACTGCTTCTATGTTTATGGGGCCAGGTAAGGATCAGTTTAATCATGCATTCACTCTCAGTGGTGGTACCTTATTTAACTGTCAACATGTGTGATAGATTATCCTTAGGTACTGTGCACATTTCACCAGCAGAGGGCAGTGTTTGTCATGCTATGAGGTGCAGTTCTTTAACCTTTTGTGAAAGATGGTTCGACCCTCTTAATATTAATATATAATAATCTTAACAATGCATTTTAATAATCTCTTAATAATAATACCTTTCACATGCCTGACTTGCCAATCTCTCTTTCGTATTTGTTTCTCGTGAAATCGTAAATCAGATTTGTCCATGGAAATTACTGCAATCATAAAATTTGAATAGACTGATTTAATTTTACAAGCGGCTATTCGACCTCTGCAGTTGGATGACTTTGAAAATTTCAAATGCATTGTTCTAACAAACTTGCGTCATTCACACACACACACACACACACACACACACACACACAAACACAAACACAATTTACATAATAAATCACAGGTTGCCTAGGGAATTAGTGTTCTGCTGAGCTTTTCGTGATTGCTAAAGATACCATCTATGGAAGTTATCTGTGTAGGAGCCTGCACCTGTTGATGTTGCATATACAAACAGAGACCGTTGAACTGAAAATTGCAGGCAAAACAGGGGAGCAGTGAGCAATTGTAAAGGTCAACTTTTTCACACAGCTTCGCCTCCTTCTACCCCTTCTCTTTTCAAAACAAACAAACAAATAAAAACTGCGGGTGGGGAGGTAACCTTTGCAAACCATGTTTAGAGTCTTAGTCTGAGTGTACTATTTTTACATACAGGCTACAGTTCATTTGCTCTGGTCCAAAACTTAACCCTTTTAAGAAAACCTCCAATCTCAAGTTTTTGTGTTTTTTTGTGTTTTCCCCAAAGTTTCCCAAGTTGTAATATATTAGTAAAGGACTTCTGTAATGTAGTAGTAATGTGGTTGTAAAGACATTTTTGTTCCACCAGTTTTAAGGAGAGGTCCTTTTTCTGTAAGAATGGTGATCCCTTAAGAGGTTAAACTTGGAACACCTCCCTGTAGGAGAAAAACTGCTGTTGTGGACAGACGTTCAATCCCAGACCACATTTGTCACGTCTCTGTGGCATCTAGAGACCCCATAGCAGTTAAACTCGCCTCTCTATCAGAGTAGGCCACTCCTGTCCACCTCAGGAGGGGCACCAGACCACTTTATCAGCCGTAGGAGAGATCTGTTCTCCTCTAGTGTGTCCCTTAGAGTTTTGTTGTAATAGCGGTGCTGTCAGTCGAGACTCAATGTCAACCCAACTATGTGGGGGCTCATACTTTACTTCGTTTTGTATTCTGCCTACAACCAGCCATTTCAATGAGACCTGCACCAGACCCTCTGTACAAAACGAAGTTAGAAAACAAATAAATGGTGCCTTCTGGCAAGTTTTGAGTTAAAAAATGGACAGATAAACCGCCACTGCCCTGGTACACCGCAGCTAAATGTCACTGTCCTCTGCCACTGTCACTGTCTGCCACTGTCTGAGATTTTAGCCCTGCAGTGCCAGCTGTGCCTGAGCCACGAGGCCTCATCCTATTGGCTGTCTGTTGCAGGCTGTACTGTCTGAAGATCTACGGGCTGGCCTCCCTCTGGCGTCTCTTCCGGGGCAAGAAGTGGAATGTGCTGCGTCAGCGCGTGGACTCCTGCTCCTACGACCTGGACCAGGTATGGCCTCAGTGTGTGTCCTGCCCTGCCTATTCACTTACATGTTCATAAAAAATAATATTTAAGTAATATTTTACATTGGTTTCGCTATTTTTGGCCTGTCTCAGTTGACTCTTCACGGGACTGTTACACTTTATTTTACTGTCCCTGTTGCATCATGAAGAACAGTGTAACAACTGTTTTACCAATATGTTGTATTATTTACCAAAGGTTTAGTTGGGTTCGGGTTTGTGTTGGATATGTATAGTGAAAGTCCATAATATAACATGTTGATGCATGTAGGTACACAAAAAAACCAATCATAAAATAAAGTGTTATCGACTGTTCCAACACTAACACATTCTGAATGCTCTTGTTTTGTAGCTGTTCATTGGCACATTGCTCTTCACCATCCTGCTGTTCCTGTTACCCACTACGGCCCTATACTACCTGGTCTTCACCTTGGTGAGAACACCTTTCACATGGCAGTGTTGTTTGAGTCGAGATTATTGGGGGATAAGTACCTCTTTGCTTTATTTAGACAGAGAAATTCACGTAACGTTGCTAAAATTTTAATTGCAAGCAGAGCCTCAATAACCTTTAAAAGAAAATAAAATAAACAATAAAAAAACTCATCAACTTGTAATCCTCTGGGCAAAATTCACAAGACAGTTCCTCCACCTCCTCTCCAAGGCCTGGCAATCACAGCATGTGGACTGTGTAATGTAGCATTTTCACACCACTTTCACAAGGAATATCAATGTCCATTTGCTCACTTCCTCAGTTTAAATTATGAGTTAAGTCCATTGGTGTCCATTTGCTCACTTCCAGAGTTTAAATTAACGAATCCAGGCTTTAACATTCACAAGAAAAACCTCCTTCTACCTTCTTCATACAATCTAATGCCATAATCTGCCACGCTTCCATGAAATACCTTTGAGCTCTTACAGAGAGCTGTGGTGGTCCTTGACAAAGTTGCTGCGTTATTGTATTAAGTGTTGAATTGAAGGGTGTTTTTGAGATAAGTGTTTAAGATAAGAAACATGATTGTGGTAACAATGTGCACTTTTAGTTAGCTAGAAGCAGTCAGTATGAGTGGCAGCAGAGTGCTTATTACATTACATTACATTACATTGCATTTAGAGACCCCAAGTTTCATAAGTTTCCCGGAGCAGGGACACTACAGACTCACATACTCCCCACATGGGGACAGAGAAAGAGAGAGTTGGTTAAGTGATTGTTAGTTTAGTTAGGAAGGGAAGCAGTCTCGGAAGAGAAGGGTTTTTATAAGCTTTTTAAAGGCTTATGTATGACTTCAGAATCAGAATCAGTTTTATTGGCCAAGTATACTTAAGTGTACAAGGAATTTGACTTGAGTCGATGTTGGCTGTCTATACATTCAACATGTAGACATAGACCTGCAGGACATCTAAAGAGGTTTCGCTCCACAGATGTGCACAGATGTTTTACTTGCATGGCACATAGTGCAGAAAGAATTGTGTTTCACCTGAGCAGCTCTTTAGCTATAAGCACAGGAGCAGGAATGTAAAGTCAGCCTGGGTTTCCCCCCTCCGCATTCCAGAACCCTCTCGGGACCTCTCCTCATGATATCATCCCACTGGTACAAACGGCCGTGTAATCACATTTGCCTGTTTTCTACTATGCTTGGAAAATTGTGAATGAGCTTGAAATGCACTGTAGCAGCTGAGAGAGAGAGAGAGTGAGTGATTTAATTTGCTTGCCATTTAGGGAGATGCGTGTTTGTGAGCTAGCCTTAATCTGCTGCCATGCCCCACTCTCTCTCTCTCTCTCTCTCTCTCTCTCTGTCCCCGCAGCTTCGTCTGGTGGTGGTGCTGTTCCAGGGCCTGATTCACCTTAGCGTTGACCTCATTAACTCCTTCCCTCTGTTTGGCATGGCCTTACGTCTGTGTCGGCCCTACAGGCTCGCAGGTCAGCTGCCTATTTTTATACGTGTAGCGACCACTGATGCATTATCAGTGATGTCACGACTACAGCCTTCGCTTTCAGTCTTAACTTACATTTTTTTTAAATGATCATTTTATTATACTAAACATTTGCGCTAGTTATCATTATGTTTAAAATGTATATTTTGTTATTTAATACACCTACTAGTTTCTTACTATTTCTATATGCTTCATTGTGCTAGTATTTGCTTAATTTATTGTGTTTACCATCATGACACCAAGCCAAAATCCTTGATTGTTCATACAGACTTTGCAGTAAACATGAAATGTTGTGTGTTTGTCTCGTCTGCAGAGGGAGTAAAGTTTAGAGTGTTGACACAGGAGCCTGGAACTCCCCTTCATCTCCTAATGGAGGTCAGCTTTATTTATTTATGACCTGCGGTATATCAGTAATTGTAACTTTATTCTTAATGTAAGAATTGCCATTTGTAGTACAATAGAATATTTATATAATTTAATGCAATCATGTTTTTTTTTCTGTAACATCAAACTTAAGAATTTTAAAGAAAGAAAAAAAAAAAACAAATGAAGCAGTGCTGCATATGTGCCTTTCTCATTATACAGTAGACAAGCACTGTTGCAGTCTGCTTGTAGTTAGTGCTTCAGAAATGCCTTCTGCATTTGCCTTCTAATGATTCATTCATGACCACAGTTCCATGTTGAATTATTAGTGTGCAGATATTTTGGATGCCACCAAAGGCAATATAACTGCTTCGATACCCAACTGATTTCTGCCCAGTTTAGGCTAGATATAGATCCTCATTACATATTCACTTTATTCTGCACCATCACCCTATCCTTGCTCCCCTCTCTGGTTTTCCTTTCACACCATTTCCCCCTCTTTCTAATCTCTCTCTCTCTCTCTCTCTCTCTCTCTCTCTCTCTCTCTCTCTCTATCTCTCTTTCTCTTTCTTTCTCTGTCTTTCTCTCTCTCTCTCATCTGTCTTTATCTGTCTATCTATCTGTCTAGATCAATCCTATAAAGTGCAGCACAGTGGTGCAGTGCTATCGGACACCCACGTACAGCTGCTACCCGAAGGATTCGTGGGGGGCCCTGTGCAAGAAGCTCTTTGTGGGGGAGCTCATCTATCCCTGGAGGCACAAGGGCACCAAAGTCGACTGAAGCCCCAGAGAACGAGTGCCGAGGACAGGCCGAAACACAAGCACCAGTGGGCCTGCAGAGGACTCATGGAGAGCACAAGGGAACGCGCAGAGATATGCAGAACAGAGGGGATGTTTTTTTGTTTGTGTGTTTTCTTTCATTTTTTTCTTTTGGGAAAGCAAAAAAAGCTGTAGCTGCCAATATAATACACTGTTACAGATAGGGAATTATTAGAAATTATAGCACTTGGACCATTATAGTTACTTGCCATTGATGCAAGTTTAAAAAATTGCAGTAATATTTGCAAGTCTTGTTTAGGATTATTTAAAAGAGTTATTTTGTATATGAAGATCATGATAAATAATTTCTAACTGTGATGTCAGAGACCTTTTTTTTAAACATTGTTAATATTTGCAAAAATAATGATTGATTTATGAAAAGTACTTGATCATTCTATGCATATTCGTCTATATGTAGCTTTTTTTCAGTGAATTAAAATATGTGCCATCACAGTGAGTGAACACGACAGGCGTATTTTACAACCTGTAACCATGGTGAGAACATGCCATCCGATTTGATTTGCTGCAGGGAAGATAAACCAACTCTCATTCCAATCATCCGACCAGGAAGACAAACCGTTGACCTTCCAGTCGGTTTGTCATTTAACACTGCCACCATCTTGATTGTTTCTTCCCAGGCTGCTATTTCTCACACTCGCTCCAATCAGCAGATAGTATTTGTCCAGGGAGAGCTGTGAGCAGATGATGATTGATGAAGCTTTGTAGTACCTAGGTGCTGTGTAAAAACAGGCCCATAAATCCTGCCTGTTCCTGCCTGGGGACAGTTTGAATGGATTGATCAACTCAACAGTTGCTAAACCACTGTGGATTTCTCTCTTTCTCCTTTCTCTGTTTCGTGTGCCTATGTTTAGATGTTTCTAGCCTGTGAAACTATGAATGCCATATGAAGAGCTAATGGTGACAGATACTACACTCCTGGGATATTTATGACGTGATTGCAAACCATTCCAGGCAAAAAGCTGTCATTTAAGTAATTACAGATTTGATTGATTTGCTGTAGTTAGTGTGATTCATTGTCATTGTGTTGTTCTGTTAGTGATTTTCATTCTGATAGGTTCTTTACTGCTTGGAGCATTTTGTAATTTGAAAACCTCTCTGGAAATGATTTAGATGTACTCCGACTTCTTTTCAACCTAATGTCATTTGTAATGTATAATTATTAAAATACTACCTAAATTTCTAATTAAACAGATGTACGAGTATAAGACATTACATCCATACCCAACACTTGAATCACATTTTGTCTTGCACCTCCTAAAACTGCGTGAGTGCACTCGCACATACATACATGTACGCACATTTATAAGGACATATTGCCGAGGGTGATGAGGCTAGAGGAACAAGCTGAGCTGAGCTGTTCGAGAGCTGAGCAGAGTTGCCCTATGGGGAATGTGAGCAGACAGGACTGGGAGACTGTGACTAGAACACTTAAAGAGTGCAGTAAAGGTGATGTATGGTCATGGTGGATCACAGTGGCACAATGGTGGTTGCTACTGAGCAGTGACTGTATAACCTTTACATTAACTTTTATGTTCCACATCATTCTAATATTTTTTTTATTTATTGAACTTACAGAATTTAATGAAGTCCAGTCAGGCAGTAGTCTCTTGGTCCGAGTGTGAAGAGTGACCAGTCCTCCAGTCCTTTAGTCTTTGCTTCAGTAATGTGCTCCATATTCTGCACCACACAGACCATGGAGCTCTCATGACTTTCCATACAGTCAACCCCCAGCCATCACTCATACACGTTCATCTACACCTCCAAGTCATCATGCTAATGAACTATCCTGATGAGGTCCTAAGAGTGGATTATTCTAAATCTCTGTCAGGGAAGGCTGGCTGTCACTTTATGCCACAGTCCTTTTGCTGGTATGACTGGGGGAGGGGGGTGGGGGGGTTAAATATCGCCATCCCTCAACCTGTAAAGGCATTAAAGTAGGGTAATCGCCTAGGCGGCTTACATATTTGTTATTCAAGCCAGAGAACCACTGGTTTCATAGCATTGAGAGAGAACTGTATAACAGCCAGCTGTCCCCCACCCCCATCTCCCAGAGAGGCCCTTGTGTGGCGTGGATCTGGATGGGCTTGCACAAAGACTTCATATCCATTTGCATTTTAATCTATTCAGGGAGGGGAATAATCTCTGTGACATTTTCCTGAAAGTGTTTTGACCTCTACCCTGAAACAGCTGTCATACACATGGCTTTCTGGGTTAGCAGTGATAAAGGAAAATAAAAAAGAAGAAAAAAGACAACCTATAGTTATAAATAAAGTATATTTGATTATTTCTCTTTAATGTAATGACCTGAAATATCATCTGAGTCACTTTTACTGTAGACAAGCTTTATATAATGTGATATACATTTAAGTGCGGTGTAACATGGGGGCATTTTACAAAGAGTTTCTTTTACCTACTAAAAGAAAACATAATACATCCTACCTTTAAAAAATATTACTGTTTGGGTCTCATCGCTACTGCCAATTCTCATTCCTGCTGGTCATGCTGTGTCATGCGCATCCTAGTTTAAAATGTATCGATTAGGTCAACATCAAAGGTGGCAGGTCAGCACATTGTAACAACCTGTATGCAGCTACTGTATTACCGCTGGATTTCATCCAAAAAAGGTGCCCATTGTATGCGTTGGCACATAACTTGATTGAATTTAATGTTAGCCTATCATAGTTTTCTAATTCATTCTGTTATCCAATTGCAAGACAAAGAAGGTGGGCCTTACTTTTCTGGGGGGTGGGTCCAACAGGCAAGCGCCTTGAGTGCAGTACAGTCTACGTCTGACAGTGCATGATTAGGAGATAGCTTGTCTTACAACGACGAGAACTAATTGTTTCAGTACATCTAAAGCAAGTGGTACAAAGAGGGTTATTGACCAAACGTGGAGTCAAACAGATGACGCATCAAGCTGGTTCTGGACCCTTCTTGGATATCCCATGCTAAGTTCTGAATCGTTGTTGTCCGGGGGAAAGAAAGAGGGGCCTGGGTGCAGCCGTCTGGTGAACTAACGTTACATTAGCTGCTTGGCTAGCTTCCTTACATGTTTTCAGCTAATTGAATTGGCAGCGTCTTAGCATATGTTATGAAACTCCTGCCTGGAGACAGCATTAGTGATGCCATATTAGCTATTAATGCAGTACGCGTGTGTGGTAGATGTTTCCTCTGAATTGACTTGGCAGTTGACAGGTAATATTAGCTTTAGCTCCGACTGTCTGGCTGGCTAACTAGCCCGCTAGCCCGCTGGCTGGCTGTATACTGAGCCAAGCTAGGGGTAGTTAGTTATTGGAAGCGCATGCTAGCTAGCTTTCTGGCAAGGAAAACAGTTTTCTTTCTAGTGTATGTTTATATGATTTATGTGTGAGCTCCTATAGAACAATAGACAGATATTAAACGCATCGTTACATTTTGTGTTGCTATGCGGGTTAAACACCCGTGTATGAGTTTTTGGCTATAGTCAAATGTAGACCCTTTGTTAATTGTTGACAGATTAGCCAACAGTAGCTAACAATGAAGACTCAGACTATTCTAGTTGGAAAGCTAAAGTTAGCTGGCTAGTGGACGCAAAAGAGCGAGTTGATATTTCGGGGAAGAGTTGGGCTAATGTTTTGTCATTGTCATATCGAGTTATTCTCCTGAAACATACGACGTTTGTTTGCACCAAATGGCCTTTAGATATACCAGTCAAATGCTGTCGCTAGGCTATCTAGAGAGGTAGAAGAAATGGTCAGTTTCTTTGTAAACAAGTTAGATCGTAAGGCAGCTGGCTAGCTTATCTGGTGCGTTGTCCGCAGTTTACAGTCGGCAGTAATGACATTGTGATACCAGTTGATTTTTCGGTTGAGTGTTTTAATATTCGTTGGTTTAGTTGTTTTCGCATATAGTTGTTGGGCATGAAAAAGATAGTGAAGATCCAGTACGGCTATCAGTAATTGTCAGTTGACCCCAGAAGACCGAGGGAATTGGGACCTGGGGGTCATTGGAAGCCACCTGCCAGCCAGTCTTATTTTGGCTGGAAGGGTTCATGACGTAGACTGGAACGCAAAAGACTCCAGGGGTATACGTCCTTGGCATCATTTGGGACAGACGGTACCCATTGCTGTTGCCACTGACCCGAGGTCAGATGTGAAGGAGAATGGGTACCCAGGGAAGTCCTGTGAAGAGTTATGACTATCTCCTTAAGTTCCTCCTGGTGGGGGATAGCGACGTGGGCAAAGGGGAGATCTTGGACAGCCTTCAGGATGGCTCAGCAGAGTCTCCATACGCATACAGTAGCGGTAAGCGCATTTTCAGCTGATACATAAACACATGCACCACATACACAGCGTTGGAATTGCCTCATATGACTATGAGTCACTAGTTGTGCCTTACAACGTGTTTATATTTATCAGGAGTGTTAGACACAGATGGTGGTGTGGTATTACGATATATATTTTTTTGCCTGAGGTGATTGAGTAAGGATAGAGTAGTGCTTTGTATCACAATATGTAGGCTATTTCATTAATAGAATTTAAACTTTTATTTGGTACGTGTGTCTTTGCTTATGACATTACTTTTCAAATCCACAACGGAGTCCAAGGCCTCATTCTTCTCCTTCACAGTCAAACTGTCAGTCCCCAAAATAAATGTACCATTCTAGATTACTGCAGTCACACCCAGCACACAAAATACAGACTAAGGTAGTATAAATGAATCAAGTCAAAACAGCTCTTCTTGCCATACCATACAGTGTACAGAACTAAAACAATAACGCATTGTGGCTGAAAGGGTGTGACAGTGTCATATCTTCTGTGGCAATTCCAACCTTTACAGTTGTCACCAAAACATTGGGGTGTTTGTTATAGATGGTAAAGACTATAATAGTTGGTTTGGGTAAAAATTTGTGTAAACATGATTCATGATTCACATTTTTCAGCTCCAACATTGTCCTATTTCTGAAATGTCATAAATCCAGCCTCCAAACAGCTGTGATTTAAGAATAGGAAATTATCATTATTGTTGGCTATGGTTTTGTATCTATTGGGCAATATATAAAATAGGCTATTGACTTACTGAATTGTAAGTGGAAGAAGCACAGTAAACCCTCTGGGGAAATTGTGTCAGCGTTGGTGCGGCGCTGTGCTTTTAAGAATAGCTGTGTGTGTGCATGCACACACACATGCATGCATGTGCTGTCTTTACATTTCTGTTTTTGACACTCGGTGTGACAGCTTAGGTGACCAGAGCAGACAAACCCCCCAGCTGGAGCTGAACTAGCCAGCTAAAGCAGCAGAGGAAAGGAAAGGAGAGACGCATGCACGCTCAGCCATAATTAGGCTGCTTACAGTCAGCCCCTTCTCTCCGCTGCAGCATCCCTGGAGGATTGTGCCAGGCAGCTAGATTACACGAGTAGCTGCCTACCTTCCATCTACCACACCACACCACACTACACCACACCACACCACACCACACTACACCACTGACTGCTGCTGGCTCTCCATAGATGGATACTATTGGGGGGGGCTTTTCACTTGGACAGGTTTTATGATTAAATATGCATCACTCCAGTCCATGCAAACCTGTAGCCAGGAGATATTTGCCAGATGGAGTTTTTGCTACAGGTTTTTTCTGCTTTGCAGTGGTGCATTTGATAGGTGTTGGTGTTGCTGCCTCTTGCGTAAAGCATCTTTAAGTTTGAAAACGATTTTTATGCTAGCTTGTGCTTCAGTGTGTCCCAGAATGTTTGAATTGGGGCTCTGTGGCATTGGTGGTGAGATTTTTGTCTGGGCCGCCCCTGTCTTTCTCTCTCTCTCGCTCTCTCTCTCTCCCGCTGGTCCCTGTTATTCATCGCTTGGGAGGTCCACTAAAAGGAGCTTCCTGCAAGCTTTTTTTCCTCCTGCCAAATCCAATCAGACCCATCACTGCATACTGAAACACTGAGGGCTTACAATAATCAGCAAACACAAGGCACTTCATAAGCCACCAGTCGTCATTAAAAAAATGTGGAACACAAAGCTGAAAGTGCTCTGGGCTTCTTTGCTGGCGTCGATCCCCCCCCCCTCTCCAGCTGGAGAAATGTGTAAATATTTCAAGAGAGGAAAAGCAGACAAGATATTATGCAGACATTTTCCCCCCTCTGTAATAGATTTTTATTTTCTTCTGTTTTGGTTGCAAGCCTGTTTTTTTTTTCCTTCTTCTCCCCACGAACTCGAACTTGAGCCCAGATGAAGAACAGTGTTTTGGAGCAACCAAACAAATCTGTAATGGCTGCCAACTCCTAGCAGAGGAGAAGACATTTTGTCACATGGGAACTGATTTTATTCGCCCCAAGCTTCAGTGTGCCCAGACTCCTTCAAGTATGTCAGCAATCTCTCAGTTACGCCACCAGCTTCAGATGTAATATCTCAAGACGTGTTTCCATCCGTGCTGCTGGGTCCACACCTTCACAAATGGTGGGAGGCGTTAAAAACCAGACTTTCCACTTTTACGCTGCCCCAAGGGACTGCATGTGCTTCCTCTTCAGTGCACCTGAGAGAACACACCTGTCAGTCATATCCACACCCTCTCCTGTTGTCTTTGTGTGTGTGTCAGTGTGTGTGTGTCCTATCTGTGCAAGGCAATGCATAGACACTCTAGACACTTGTGTGATTTGGGAAAAAGCAGAGCACTTGATGAGTTCACCTTGACCTGGACGTGCTGAGCTTTGCTGTGCTTTGCAGACAGTGCTCTAAAAGCGCGCTTGCACTGAAGCCAAGACAATGCAGCAGGTTTGTCTGAATATTAACCTCCCTTCACCCCTGCGCTAAAAACGAACATTGTGCTGTAAGCAAAGACAATTTAACGACAGTTAAATACCGTTGACGCGGCTGGGCGTTTAATTCCCTGTCAAGTCGTCATTGTGCTCTTGTTTCTTCCTCTCTCACGCACATACATACACACACACGCACACACACACACACACACACACACACACAGAGAAAGCAGGCAGGTTCCAGCTCTTCACTCTGCCCACTCCCCTCCTCCTGCTCACAGCCCCCCTCTGCAGAGTGTCAGAGTGAGGAGCCTGGCAGGCAGCACCGCGATGCTGCTGACTTGATAATTGCACACCACAGTGATGCTGCTGCTGCTGCTGTTGCTGTCGTTGTTGTCGACCCTGTGCTTGCTGACTGGGAGGCAGTCCACACGGGCAATCAACAGGACCTCACTCATTCACTCACTCACTAACAGCCAGCAGCATTTAATAACATGGGTCGGAGTAAGGGAGGACAAGCTGGCATCCACCACCACCCACATGATGTTGAATTTATTTTTTTATTTGTTTTTTTTTTCATTGCTCTTTGTCTCTGTGTCTCTCTGAATAATATGTTTGTAAGGACTGTGGTGTGTTGGTCTGTGTGTGTGGGGTGGGGGCTGGTGTATCATGATCTTCATAACAGAGCTAACCATACAACTGCTTATCTTGAAATTCCAGAATTTTGCCACCAACTGATCCAACAGTCTAAATGGCTTGGCCTAAGGGTTTTTGAGTTGGGATGTCTGTGCTCTGTTCTCCACCATTATCAGTAGTTGTCGAACATGGCCTATTAGTTTATTTCAGTTTGACCCAAATTCCATTTTCAAGTACAAGGACACTGAGAACACAAAGCAGGTTGAGCTAAGTTTGTGTTTTGGCCCTACGGTCTCAGTGCTTTGCAAAATTGAACGGCTCTACTTTGGCCAGTGCCACACCTGTTCACCAATGAAAATCATGAACAAAATCCTGCTGACAGTTATAACATTGTTCTCCTGTAAACAAACAAACAAATCAAAACTTCACACTAGGGGTGTAGCCAGAAATCATAAAACCCGTGGGCCCAGAAAAAAATCAGGTGGGCCGAACCCAAATCACATTTTTTTGTAAAAGCCAATCGAACTTATAGAGTGTTCTGATTGGGCGGGCTAGATTGACAAGTGGGTGGGCACAAGCCCACGCCAGCCCACCCGTGGCTAGGCCTGCACTTAACAGAACCTCCTCGGCAGTGGCAATGATAGTGAGAAAATGTGGTGTGAAGGTGTGACTTCATCATGCAGTGCACTCACTGTAGTAGCCCAGACCCATGGAAGATCTTGTGAGGCAGACTACTGTGCCGCCTCTCTTCATGATGGAATGATAATATTAATTAATTTATTTTAGATTCCGAATACTTGTTGCCAGTCCTAGTTATTTTCTGGCTGCTCGCTGCCAGTCACGGATTACGGAGGGTGCATTTAGCCGTGTGTTTTTTCTTTTTTTTTGTCAGAAGAGGAAGAGAGATGTGATTAGATGGGTAGCACGGATCAAATGCTGCCCCCCTCTTCCCTTTTAAGTGTAAGCTGAAGCCGCGGGCCGTTTCCTCCTCATTAGTCTCTCTTCTGCATGTTTAATAATGGAGGATAATGGAGGGACAGCTTTCCTTCCTGCCTGCCTGGCTGCAGCACTGAGATGCTCTCCTCCGTCTGGACATCTTTCCTCTCTCTGTCTTTTCTCACTCTCTGTCTGTCTCTGTCTCTCTCTCTCTCTCTCTCTCACACTCTCATTGAAGTTAAACAAGATATATTCTGATGCTGGCAAAACACCAGTCTTGGGTGTTATTGGACGTTGGTGCAGCTTTTGACACTGTTGATTACCACATACTACTACTGTACATCGCCTGGAACATTGGGTAGGATTCACTGGTATAGTTACCAATTAGTTGAAATCATATCTACAACAAATGAGTGTTTTTGCTGGCATTGGGAACTGTTCCTCAGCCCCTCATGTCCTTGACCTGTGGTGTACCCCAGGGGTCAATCCTTGGACCATTACTAGTCAACCTTTGTATGCGCCAGCTTGGACAAATAATCGAGAACAACGCAATCAATTTTCATAGCTATGCTGACAACACCCAAATGTTTAGTTCTGTCACCTATTGACTATGCCCCCCTTGAGTCTCTCTGTGGGTGTATTGACCAAATTAGCAGCTGGATGTCACATGATTTTCTTCAGCTGAACGCAGACAAAACTGAAGTAATTATATTTGGGTTAAAGGAAGAGACTTAGGATCGCCATTGCTCTTGAGACTAAGGGGCTTAAAGCAAAAGATACTGTTAAAATCTTTGGTATCTTTTTTGACAGCGAACTAACCTTAAACAATCACGTGAAAGCAATCATGAAATCTGCATTTTTCACCTAAAAACATTATTTATCTTAGTGGTCTCCTGTCAAAACAAGATGTAAGAACTTGTACGTGCCTTTTTTTCCAGTAGGGTTGATAACTGCAACTACTACTACTCATCCAAAATACAGCAGCAAGGGTTATTACTTTTGTTAAGCACATTGAACTGCCTTTGTGTATGCACTCTACAAATAAACTTGCCTTGCCTTGCGCCCCCCCTCTCTTTCCGTCTTTCTGTCTTCCTCTCCTGATCTCTCTGTCTTATTTCTCTCTCTCGATTTTTCTCTCTGTTTTTCTTTCCTGTACTGCCCCCCCACCCCACCCCCACTATTTGTCTGCCTCTCTTTCCCTCCCTCCCTCCGTCTCCTGTTTCTCTCCTTTTGTCATTTTATCTTATTTCTTACTCCTATTTTTTGATCTTGTTCTCTCGGCATCTGTCAGACCGAATGTGCAGGGATCATTCCCTGCCTCCTCTGAGGCTCTTTTTTTCCTGTCACAAGGTCATGAAAGCTTTAAGAAGCGAATCTAGCGAAACAAAACAGCACTGCTCTCTCTTGCTTGTTGTCGTGTTTCTTTTTTGCCCTTGCGCTCTGCTCTGTTATATCTCTGTTTCACCGTCTCCGCTCTCCTCCAATCTGTGTTTTGTCTTTGTTTTTGTTTTCGTCCTGTCTGGCTGCTGCTGTCTCATCCATCCCTTGCTCAGCTCCTCTTTCGCTTCTCTTTTGTCTCTCTCTTACTCTTTTGCATTTTGTATCCCCCCTCCACCCCCTTTCTCCCCTTCTCCCCATCTCTGTTTCCATTTTTTTGTGTGTTCTTATACTAAAACCATCTCTGATCCTCCCCATGGCTTTTAATCTCTGAGCTCCAGGGTTAGGGATAGTGGAGAGTAAATGGGCCTGGATGAAGGGGATGATAGGGGGGGCGTGTCTCTCATCAGGCAATGGTCCTGAGTCGGTGTGTGTGTGTGTGTGTGTGTGTGTGTGCGTGCGTGTGGGAGAGTGAGAGACAGAGAGTGAAAGAGAGAGAGTGAGAGAGAGGGTATGCGTGTGAGGGTGAGTAAGTGTGTATGAGAGAGTGAGTGAGAGCAGACAGCGCTAGTGTTGGCAGCATTGGCAGCCGGTATGTGGATGGAGGAGGGAAGGGGGGTGGGGGTGTGGGTGAGGTATGCATAAACAACTGCAGACGTCCTCCTGGTCATGACGAATGGTCTTGGCAGCCGTGTGTCCTCTCCACTTGTCCACATTGTTCCTGACTGTCAGCATTACAGGTAATCTAATTATTATTAGAGTGTGTGAAAAGATGATCCGGCACAGAAGACGAGCTCATTTGGATTTGTGACTATGACAGTCCCTGGCTGTTGCTGTATGCCTTATGGGAGGAAAGGAGGCAGGGACGGAGGCAGGGAGGGAAGGAGGCAGGGAGGGAGGGAGTGAGGAGGTGGTAGTGGTTGAGTGGAGGGAAGGAGGATGCACAATAGGCTTTTGTTGCCAACCGAGAATCCATTAAAATGCTAAACAGGTCTTAAAACAATCCGCAGCAGCTGAGACGCAGCGGCGCAGAAGCGAGAAACTCCCATCCTGCTGCTCTCTGCTCTGCTCTGACATGGAGGGAAGAAGCCTCTGGAGGCCTGCAGACAGACACACAGACAGACAGAGAGAAAACAGAAAACAGAAAGGGAGGGAGCGACACAGCTTGTTGGTTATGTTTGTGTGTGTGACAGACTGTATGAAAGAAAGGGCGATGAAGAGCTTAAGGAAAAAAAGAGAGGGCATTTTTTTGGTGAGAGAGAAAGTGCCATGGGGAGCATAAGGATAAGTAGAAAGTTCATGAGGGAGTTGCTGACAAGAGGCAGCAAGAAAAAAAATACAATCCTTCCTATCGGTTGGCTTTTATTACTTTATATGACTGACTCTTACTTAAGGTGGCATACACAAGTCACAGTGAACCATCTCATCTGGGTAAAGTCCACTCACATGTTGAAGTAGTGTGGGACAAAGTATAGGCACAACCGGCATTGCCTGGCCAGATAACATGCAATTTGCTATCAACACATGGAAACCGAATATCAGTTTTCTCAGGCACGCAGACACCACTCACTCTCCCACAGTTTGACTTACTCGAGTCACTTGTGTATCACTGTCATAGCACTTGTCAAATTGGATGGAAATGGTAACCATGGTAAATGGTAAACTTGCAGGTATATACTGGCTGGCAGTTGTACATGGAATCCATGACAAGTGTGTTGCCAAATGTGTTGTTTTCCCTCAAAATATGGAAACTGTACTACATAATAGAAATATGGGGGTAGCTGTGGCCTAGTGGTCAGGGAGAGGGTATTGGGATGGGAGGGTCGCAGGTTCGATTCCTGTCCCAGTAGGAAAAAATGTGCGTGGGAGAGTGAATAACCAGCGCTCTCCTGCACCCTTATCCATCGTTGAGGATAACCCCACTTTGCTCCAGGGGGGAACTGTACCTAATTCACGGTCACTTTGGATAAGCACGTCAGCTAAATGTAATGTAATGCAATGTATAGAAATCCCCTTAAATGCACATTGAAATGGAAAATACCTGCTTTTGCATATGAAAGGGTTTTTTTCCTCCGTCATTGACACAGGTATTTGTCCTTATTGATTTTTTTTTTCGTGATGTATTCCGTATGGCAGCATTAGTCTGATTGTGGACAACATTACGATAGTGCCTTATCATAGTTATTGCCATGCCCAGTGGGGGTGGACACACACACACACACACACACTGAGAGAGGCCCCTTACGCAGTCTGTCAGGGCACACGTTTCACCTCTCCTCTCTTCTCTCAGCACAATGGCAGCCAAGCGTGTCTCTGCAATCTAATAATCGATTCACTTAATTTTAAGAGCTTATGGAAGGAGCCTTTCACTGTCCTAGAAAAAAAAAAAGATGGAGAGAAATCCAATCACCACAGTACAACAACGTCCTGCCGCATAGCATAGCATAGCACAGCACAGCACAGCACAGCACAGCACAGCACAGCACAGCACAGCGCTGCAGAGTTGGGCTTGGCTTGGCTTGACTCGACCCGGCCGGCACTTAAGGCAGTGGCGTAAAAAATCACATTTACCAGCCGAAGTGAGTCACTCTATTGCTGCGCAAAACTAACTCGGGGGTGGGGGTAGGGGGTAAATGTGTGTGGGTCATCGGCAACTCTTCTTTGGCAGGTTCTGCCAAGTCGCCTCTTTCCTCTGTCTTTTTATCCCTGTCTCTCTCTTTCTCTCTCTCTCTTTCTCTTTAACCTCCCTTACTTATGGTTTGTTTTTTGTCTCCCCTATCCTCTCTGCAGGAATCGACTACAAGACGACCACCATTCTGCTGGATGGCAGGAGAGTGAAACTGGAGCTCTGGTAAGTACAGGTTCCCACCCACCCCCCACCCCGAGTGCTCTGTGTCTTTCAGGGCTTGTCAAGCTCACTGTGTCAGGCTGGCTCTACATGTTGATGCCTGTTGCATACATACATACAGCGTTAACACGTTCTGCATATACATGAGGTTCAGTCAATGGGGCCTGACACGAAAGAACACCACGTTACCCACAGAAGCACAATATTTGCGGAGAGGAGAGTAGACAAGCGCAACCCCCCCCCTCCTTCATGCTTGCTGTGTGCCTCCTCTGCGACGCTGGGTGCCAGTCATGTCTCTTCAGGGCTCTGATCTGCAGAAAAGCAACACCCTGTATCTGCCATGTCTGTCACATAAGGCAGGCCCCTGTGATCCTGTGATACAGTGACTGAACCCATCAGAGTGACACCTGCCCATGATGGGGGGGTGTCATGCCGAGGTTACCTCCTCTCCTCTCCTCTGCGCTGTGTGACATTAAAATTCCCACTCGACCCATCGCTTGTCACTGATGCTCTTTCAAACGACAGGGAAGTGACACATTTGGTTATGCTTTTAGCACTGCACTGTGGAAAAAAAAAAAACTAAATACCTTAGTTTCTTGCACTACTTCTCATGAGTTTTGGCACCTCATTGTGAAATTGGGGTGACCCCGCCTCCTGTCTGGGCAACATTAGAAGGTTGCCGAGCCTAAAACAGTGTAAGAATTAGGTCTGTTTTTTTTTTTTTTTTGGGACTCCTTTGATGGTAGAATGATGTATCACCTGCATAAAGCATAGCTCTGGCTTTACTAAAAGATCCAAGAGCTGACAGCACTCGGTAGACCTATGAATCAGCCCCCACACCAACCCCCCACCCCTCCCCAACAACCCCCACCCCCCCTCCTTATTCTTCTTTCGCACAGACCCCCCCCCCCTTCCCCTTCCACCCCCTTACTGCACCCCACCTCATTCCCAGACAGGGACGGAAATTACACACATTAAAATGATATGGTGGCAAATGGGAGGGATCAATCTTTGTCTGGGGTTTGTCGCAAGACATCCTAGACGACTTTTTTTCTTTTCACATGGAAAAGACAAGACTCCTCCATTTTCAGCCCTATCTGTGACTGAGTAACGTGTTGCATTTCTGTACGCTCTCCAAAGACAAAGATAGGTACTTCATAATGGCTATTTCGGCGTGCGAAAGTACTCAAATGCATATCCATCATCCTGAGAGCATTGGTCATGTAGTTATAGCGGATAACTAATGGATGGCCGGCCAAAGAAAGAAAGAAAGAAAGAAAAGTCTCCCTCACAGCTCAGCTCTCCATGAGAAGGCATAACTTGAGTAGCTGGCATTCCAGAACATTCTTCGTATCCATTAACACATTTACGCGGCAGGATGTTAGCATAGTAGCACTTAACGTTCCACTTCAGGGAGTGCTGCCTCATCACAGGCACACAAGAGCGGGACACGTCACCGAGCCGTCAACTCAGGGGGAGAGAGAGAAAGAGAGAAAGACCGAGAGAGAAATAGAGAGAGAGAGAGATGAAGAGAACAAGAGAGGGAATGTATGTTGAAAGAAAGACACACACACACACGACACACACACGACACGCACACACACACAGTCTGATAGTCTGATTCATTTTCTGGGGTTGTTGTCTGAATGCCCCTGACCTCGGAGGCCGTAGCGAGCTCATTGATTTGTTAATGCGTTTGCCACACATGCATACCAGAGGCTAAGCTCTCTCCTCTCCTGCGGCCCCCAGCGCTGCGCTGCCCTCCCGGCCTGTTATCTTTGGCCTGAATCACTCAGGAACCCCGCCACAGGCCACACACAGGCGCATACACACACACACACACACACACACACACACACACACACACACACACACACACACAGGGCCGCACACACACACATAAACACACACACACATAAACACACACACACACACACACACACACACACAGGTAGCGCCGATAGTAGCCGGCAGCACTGTAAACAGTTGGAGCACTGGCACGCAGGCAGTGGTGTTCCATTTCTGCATTTCTGACCTCGGCACGCATCAGTACGACCCTGTCAACACAGAGGTCAAAACGGAGCAGATTTGCCAGTCCGTTTTTACGCCTGCCTTATCGACAGTGAAATGCTGGAATGGAATGGATTTGTTCATGCAGTAGTGTAGTTGTAGTGTAGTGTAGTTCATGTAGTGGTTATGTTTTCACTTGTGTTTTCTTTTTTTTTCAAGTTTCTCTTCTTCCTGTTCTGTAAGACGAACAGTGAGCTCTGACTAACTTGTTGTTTTTAGCAGAGGTGGGATTGGCGTTAAGGAGTGTGGGTGTGAATCTGGTGCGGTGGGGAAACTCGTTTGTCCTGTCTCCTCTCCTTCGATTGCTGCGTTGGCAAGAGGAGCAGGGCCAGTGACTCATCTGTTTCTCGCTGAGTCGAGTC
>CM059266.1:18713780-18748780 GCA_030347295.1 Setipinna tenuifilis | reverse complement strand
TGGCAGCATGCTCCCGGCGTCCCCCGTATCCTGGTGGGCAACCGGCTGCACTTGGCCTTCAAGCGGCAGGTGCCCACGGAGCAGGCGCGCGCCTACGCCGAGAAGAACGGCATGACCTTCTTCGAGGTGAGCCCGCTCTGCAACTTCAACGTCATCGAGTCCTTCACCGAGCTCTCGCGCATCGTGCTCATGAGGCACGGCATGGAGAAGTTCTGGAGGCCCAACCGAGGTGAGTTTGTGTGTGTGTGTGTGTGTGTGTGTATGTGTGTGTGTGTGAGAAAAAGTATTTGTGTAAGTACATGTGTGTGTTTGTAGAGCTGTAGGTCCAATTGGGCTAGGTTGTGTGTGTGTGTGTGTGTGTGTGTGTGTGTGTGTGTGTGTGTGTGTGTGTGTGTGTGTGTGTGTGTGTGTAGGGCAGATGAGGTAGGTTATGTTTGTTGGGTTTGTGTGTGTGTGTGTGTGTGTAGGGCAGCTGTAAAGTTCAGCTGAGGTTGGGTGGGTGTGTGTGTGTGTGTGTGTGTGTGTGTGTGTGTGTGTGTGTGTGTGTGTGTAAAGTTCAACTGAGGAAGGGTGTGTGGGTTTGTCTCGTATGTGTGGTCCTCTGGTACCAAACGGCACCGTGCCCATTGGGGCTGTGGTGTGATGCCAAGATGGCGAGCCCATCCTCCTCTTCCTCCTCATCCTCTTCAGTACCATCTGCCCTGAGGGCGCCTGTGGCACATTCTCAGTGATAGCCTGTGCCTCGCCCCACCACCACCACCACCACCACCCACCAGCACCCAAGGAGCCCAGACAAACAGACAATAGGCCTGTCCCCTGTCAAGGAGCTCACAGACAGACAATAGGCCTATCCGTCCCCTGGCAGCCCAACCCTGCGTTAAGCAGCGTGGACACAGCCCAAGAAACAAAACACTTACTTGCTCTCTATGTCTCTCTCTTTCTCTCTCTCTCACACACACACACACACACACACACACACACACACACACACACACACACACACACACACACACACACACACCGAACCCAAGATGGAACATTCAGTCTTTCTCTGTCTATCACACACACACACACACACACACACAGCCCAAAAAGAAAAACAATTACTCACACTCTCTCTCTCTCTCACACACACACACACACACACGCCCCAAGATGCAACACTCACTCAGTCTTTCTCTGTCTGTCTCTCACACACATATGCACACACACACACAGCCTAAGAAGCACAAACACACACACACACAGAGGCGAGCTTGTGCAGTGTGGGCCTCCTTGCCAGGCTAGGGTCTGTGTGTGTGTGAGGCTGGTGGAAAGGCCTGGCTCAGCAGAGCGCTGGCTCCATTAGGCTGAGGAAAACCACACTGCCTAGTCGAGCAGAGCCTAGTCGGGCCGCCACCAACCACCAGCGCGGCTTCCAAACCAGCCGTCCGTAATTAGAGGCAGCGGGCATTCCATAAGGCTCAGCCTCCTAACCCAACCCGCCTCTCGGCCTCACTGCTTCTCTGCTTTGAGCTATTTATTTTCTCCCTCTCTCTCTGTCTCTTTCTCTCCCTCTCTCTCTTTTCCTTTCTTCCGCTCTCTTTATTCACTCACTACTCTCTCTCTCTTTGCTGTCTATTTTGACTGCGAGATGATGTTTTTGTGTGTGTTTTTTTTCCCCTCGCGATAGCCTTCTGAAATGCTTTCTTGGTCGGATGTGTGCGGCAGCAGCAATGCCTTTGGCCAAGCCTGTGTGTCGCCGTTAATGAAGCTTTTCAGAAGAGTGATGTGGTTCAACTTCTGCTTTCTGTAGGACTTCTTCATAAACTCCACACACACACACGCACACACACCATCCATTATTCATATTCTCCCCACACACACACACACACTTTCTGGAGAACACCCGCCGTGGTTATGTGAGCAATTATATACATTAGAGCTTGCATTGCCTAATGATGCGTGAGTGGGTTGTCGGGAGTGTGTGGGCGTAACACTCAGAGATTGTACTCGAGCACTTCTGCAGAAGAGGACAGAAGTTTGAGCAGGAGTGTTTCCGCGTTTGTGTTCGTATATATCGACATGAGTAATGGCCACCTCAGCAGCATCTGCGCCGCTCTCGCTGCCTGACACAGGTGTCTTGTTTGGCCGTGTTCTGCATATCCCCCCCCATCCCCACCGCTCGTGTATACCGGAGCACGCAGACATCCAGATGGAGCCGTGGAAAATATGAACGCGCTACATCATTCATAATAAACCCACTGTGTCCTAAACTCCCCTTGGTTTTTTCTCCCTCTCTCTCCTCCTCCGGTTCCTTTTTTTCCTTTTCTCTGTCTCTCTCTCAACTCGAGAATTGCAGTTGAATGTGCATATTTTCAAGTCACATACAACACTGAAGTTCTTGCAAGGGGATGGTGTGTGTGGGGAAAAGGGATGTAGTCACTTAATGGTGGTCTGTTGTTCACCTGGTAGTGTTTTTGTAGTGTGTTTTCAGTGTTTTATTGGAGCGGTGTTATGCAGGGGAAAGCTTAGACCAGGTAATGAGACATTGACAGATTTAAAGAGATTTTAACCATCCTCTCTCTCTCTCCATCCCATTCGCCCCCAACCCCTTCTCTCTCTCTCTCTCTCTCTCCCTCCGCAGTGTTCAGTCTGCAGGACCTGTGCTGTCGGGCGATCGTGTCGTGCACGCCGGTGCACCTGATCGACAAGCTGCCGCTGCCCGTGGCCATCAAGAGCCACCTGAAGTCCTTCTCCATGGCCAACGGCATGAACGCCGTCATGATGCACGGACGCTCCTACTCGCTGGCCAACGCAGCCGGCGGCTCCAAGGGCAACAGCCTCAAGCGGACCAAGTCCATCCGGCCGCCACAGAGCCCGCCGCAGAACTGCACGCGCAACAACTGCAAAATCTCCTAGTCCTAGCCTGGGACCCCCCCACACTCAGTGCCCGAACACATCACACATGTATACACATACACAGACACACACACACTCACACGTGGGGACACGCACCCGCCCCAGCTTAGCACACCTGTCTGCCTGGAAAACTGACCGACCTGTGGCTGCCAGCTGAGTCCTCCAGCTCGTACAGACATGTACACACACACACACAGACACACACACACACACACACACACAGACTCGGTTGATCCCCAGGTCAAGAAGACTCCATCCCCAGGTGTTTGTTGGGGGAGATGGAGATGGAGATGTGATGGTTAATGTCAACATTTGGACACAAAAACATAAGTCAGTCCCACCCATTTTTGCAGATGCCAGCTGAATTTTTGTCCAGAGCTCTGCTTTGAGAAACGCTTTCAGGTAGACGGGTTTTCTTCGCTCCGGAGAACTCTTTTGTGTGCCGCGGGCTCCTCTTGCACTTGCCTTCAGTCCACTCCCACTTAGGTAATGGATTCTTCTTCAGACAGCAGAGCAGTAATAAGATGGCTGTGAGGTATCTCCCTCGCCTGACGATACCTTTTGAAGTTTTTTTTTTTTCCTTTCTTTCTTTCTCCCCTATCTCTGCAAGTCATTACAAGACACAGCGCAGAGTCTTTAAAATTTTACAAATCAAGACAACCCCCCCACCCCCGCCCCCAGTCCCTAACCCCCAATCCTAAGCATCCCTCACAGAATCGAGCGGTACTGATGTTGGCAAAGATCAATGCCCACACAGATCAGACCAGCTCTTCAAACGCAGCCCTCAACTGCCATTTAACCCTCATGGCCTTGGAGGATGTGTGTGTTTTGTGTGTGTGTGTGTGTGTGTGTGTGTACGTGTGTGAATGCGAGATCCACAGAAGCCTGAATAGGAAAAAAAATATCTAATGGACACTGCATCTTGCATGCTCAAAATTATACCAGTTATGTTTATTTAAAAAAAAATAATTCAGTGATCATCCAGAATGAATTCGTTGCTACAATGTGTATAGTAATGTACATGAGATTGCACTGTGCAAGGAAAATAATTAGTAATCTTTTTTTTAAAAATGGGCTGATGCGGCAAATGGTGATTTGCACACACTATGGACTCTATTTTTACCCTTGCAAGTCTGAATTTGGGAAAGGGGGGGGTGGGGGGAGCGGCATTTTGTGTCTGCCCAGTTTTTAAATAAGATGGATGTTTGTTGGCTTGCGGAGAGCTCTGCTCAGCATTTCCGCGTCTTAAAGGGGAGGGGAGGGGGGGTGGGGTGGAGGAGGGGGGCTGCTACAGCCTTCTGGTTGGCGCTTTTTCCCGTCCTTGTGCTGGAAAGACAGCAGGCTGCAGCGAGGGCCACTCATAGCAGGGACCCGAACGCTCTGATGATGATGATGTGTTCCCGGTCTGATCGAGAGGTCTTTCACTTTTTTGGAGCACGTCCTGCATTTCTCAGGGGGTTAGTTCTGGCAGAGTTACCTTTTTGTTTTTGGTTTGTTTTTTTTAAACTTTAATTTTAAGCTAAATGTCATCTCTCCATTTTGTTGTCATGGGTGAATCTTGTGCACTAAGGGTCAGTTAGTTAGTTCATATGGAATATTTTGCCTCATACTTTTTCACCAGCCCACCTACAGTACTCCCCAGCTCCAGTAATGCACCAGTAATGCTTTTATCAACATAAACTGTATAATTTTTAAAAGACAAAAAAACAAAACAAGACAAAAACAAAAAATCCCAGAGCCACCTTTTCCTGTCCATATGTTTTGTTCTATCCTACTATCCCTGGCTCTGCCCGCTTTGTGCCAAACCCTTCCCTAGCCACACATTAACAAGAGCAGCTCACACACTTTGTGTTCCTTTCACACAGCGCTGGGCTTACCTGCCCTCCAAAGTCTGCAAGGCCTAATTCCAATTTTCATTGATGCTGTGGAGAGGGTTAGACAAGTTTCCCTCGCCTATTATCCTCTTCAAAATGTACCTTATTTCCCATACCCCAAATGAATTCAGTGTTACATAGCATGTTTTTTTTTAAATTCCCAAAGGCATTTGAGATATATATATAGGACTTGAGCCTGACTAGTTGCACATACAGAAATGCATGGTGTCTGGTGGATGTGGATTCGATTGTGCCAAAGTGAAGAAGAAAACAAAAAAATGGGAGGACTAAAATGAACGAACGAACGAAACGCACATTCGAACATTATGTTAAAGAGTAATCTCTGTAAGTAGGAAAGCAGTGAGAGCATGCCCTCGATTCCTAATTACAAGCACAAAAACGCTGTGAAGCCTGTATTTGATTTCCGCATAACCAGCAAGATAAAGGGGCGAATAATGTATAGTTTTACACAGGATATAAATTCCTCTGGCTCTTTCACATCTCAATCAGAGGAGGAGAGGAGAGGAGAGGAGGAAAAAGTACAGCGGATGGGGGGGAGAAGAAGTGAGAGGCTTGTTCTCGCGCCCTGTTGTAATTTCGCAGCACTTCTCTCTGCCTTTCTCCCTCCCTCCCTCTAAAGTGCGGTGCAGCGCTCTGGCTCAGCGGTGCAACTCCTCGGGGTACGATGATTCATGGCGGATGAATAATGGATGCTCCTTTCACGTCTCCGGAGGTTTCCTTCATCAATCAGCCGGTCCGGCTCCACAGCACAGCGCAGCGCTTCACCTCCCCTTCTCTCTTCTTCTCCCCTCACTCCTCACCCCTCCCTCCACCCCCTTTCTTTTTTTTTGAAGGCTGTAAAGCTATTGCTCCCTCTTTCTGTCCTCTCCTCTCCTCTCCCCTCCCCGCCCTCTATCTCAGGGATCCAACCCAACCCAGCCTGCAGTCCAAGGCCCACCAGATGAAGCCTACAAGCCCCTCCAGGCGGAATGGTGGACTGCCTTTGGCAGTGTGCGTATTTCTATTTCTTTTCCACCGCCCTTTTTCTTTTCTCCTCTCCCTTCTTCCACAGCAGTGCAGCACAGCACACCCTGCTTTTTGCTCAATGTCCATTCGATAAGCTATCCACCCACCTTTACCTTCCACCGCCTGCCACGAGAAAAAGAAACTTAAAGCGCCCAGGGGTGTGTGTGTGTGTGGGGAGTGGGGTGTTGTCAGGTCCCCAGCCATGGTATTCCCTCCCTCTAGTATGGTTGTAGGGTTGACCAGCGAGGCACTGCGGTGCCGCTGGTGCTATGAGGCCTTTCGCGTGTATTCCAGTAGTAGACAAAACAAAAATGGGTTTTTGAAGTACAGTGTCATTATCTTTAGGGGTCCCTCCTTTACACAGACATCTGCAGAGTCGTTAGATATTAGTTTGTAGTCAGATGGGAAGGGCAAAGATGTTTGTATTTTTCTGTGATGCACATCATAAAAGGTGCAACGAAACTATGTGACGTAGCTAGAGAAGAGCGTTTCGACTACGTATTTTTTAATTTTGTATTGTGTTTTTTAATGACGCCTCAAAATGTTGATCCAGTTATATATTTAGACTTTTTGTTTTCTTGTTAAACTATTTTTGGTGGATGTGAATGATTTCTGAAAGGAATGTTTTCAGAGGATAGTGCAGAAGACCAAGCGATCTCTGATTTTTCTTTTCTTTTTTTTTTTCCTCTGTGGGTTGGATAAAGGGAAGTGTTATTGATGTTATGAAAAAAATAAATTGTAAACACTAGTTTTCCTTTGGTTTAAGCTGCTGTGTAACTTCAGTGAGAAATGATCAAGTATTCTTTGAAAACAACAGCGAACATTTGTTTTTAAATTATTGATTGTACAGTTCCTAGTGTCTGAAAACAAGGACTTTTTCACAATAAAAAAACTGTTAACATTCATTCCCGGTTGTGTAATAGCTCTCCTCTTGGAAGTTTGCTACATTTTGTCATCACCACACCCTTGGCAAGTTTTCACCCACAATACTACATGAAAGGGTACTGTGTGTGCAAACACAGGCAGAACTAGGTATATTGATTATTTCGTGTGTTGAATAATACAGATCTTCAACAGGCAGCCCCACTTACGATTTGATCACCTCACCACTACCTCAAAAACATTGCCCAAAACCATTCTGTAGTTATATGAGTCTGCAAATGCCAGTTCAATGGCTATGTGTTCCATACCCTAATTACTAAGTGCTTTCATACATTTAACAAAATGTCTGTCTAGGAGCTCTTCCTGGACTCCGATGTTTTTTTTACGAGGTGCTCTTTGGATTGGAAACTTCAGATAAACCACACAGAAAAACTCCCTGATGAAGGCTTGATTGCCGAAATGCATCAGAGCTTTTAAAAAGTTAACATGACCAAGCCATTACAATAAAGGCTTTTTAACCTTTTTGAAATGAGAGTGCCTTGGATACTTTAATACATGGTACAGCAGGCCTCTCTAGACATTATTGCCCACTTCAACAAGCAACATAATGCTGTATTATATATTCAGGAGTCCCTTTGTTGTGTCTCTATCAGAAAAGGGATCTCTAAAGCCTAAAAAAAACATCGACACCCTCTAAGGCAGTAGATAAGGCCCACCCAGCCCAGTGCCCGCCCATGCAGCGTACCGAACATCTGGCCAGTGATGTTTTATACAGATGTTTGACATACAGTGCCATCTAGTGGACAAAAATACCCGCACTGAAATATTGCAGACTTTATTTCTGGTCGTCCTCTTTCTTCTCTGTCTGAAGGACAGCCTGAAGAAGGTGGCACTGTGCAAATCAGAACAGCACCTGGATTTTAGTACAATGGTTTATTTGTCAGTATGGGAAAATATATAACAAGGCAGTTCTGGTTGCACTCTGCCAAATACGTGTAAACATTTACCCCGTTAATCCAACTTGGTGGGATCAAGAACTCACAAGAACATCAAAACATTCCTAAGGAGAAAACGAGTAGACAGAAAACACAGAAAAAAGATACATAAAGAACATAATGAAACAACGCATCCAACATCGACTTCATAGCTCTAGAAAATTAGGCCAACAAAAAACAAATTATGCAGTCAATAAATAACGCAGTGAAGCGGTCACAGAACTGAGAGCCTAATTCTTTTTTTTCCCCCCTATGTGGAGATTTCTCTCAGAATTTGGGTCTGGGAGTCCTATCTGAGCGCCTGGGGCTCTCAGGAACGGCCCCCGGCATTGGTGCCTGGGCCCCTGGTGCTCCTCCGCGTGGGGTAATGGGCGCTAGTCTGGGGAACCTCGGGGGTGTGCTGTTTGTGCTGCCCCAGGCTAAGTGGGGGGTCGGGGGAGGGCCGGACTTCTCGTCCTCCACCCAGCACTCCACCCGACTGCCCCGCAGTGCTCCTGGGCTCTCGGCCGTGGCTGTGGCTGTGGAGGTGCGGGGGCTGTCTGCTGCAGAGGAGCGGGGGCTCTGGCCCCTGCCGGCTGAGACTGAGGCTGGGCTCCTTCCGTCAGCCCTGACTGTCTGATCTGACCTGTGCTGCTGCTGCGGAGGAGGCCTGTCTACAGGGGCTGCAGGTATGGGCTGCCCTGAGGCGGGAGGCGAGGAGGCACCTCTGCTGGGCTCTGGCACCGGTCTGGTTGGAGCTACTCTACCCTTTCTGGGCCCACGAGGGCCAGGCGTGCTCTGGGGCACTTTGTAAGTGGGCTTTCTGACAACCGGCATCTCCTCGTCCTGGAAACGTACCTGCAAAGTAGACAGCCTGGCTTTTGTGCTTCTGGCCGAAGAACAAATGCCTCACAAAAGACTCTCATGTTTCTACTTTCACTCTTCATGTAGACATATAACTGCAGTAACATTTGAAATTCAAATGTTACCACAACTGCATGTTTCTACATGAATTACAGTGGAATTAAGTGTCTGCCATTGAAAAAAATCCCACCATCATTATTTCTTATTTAATTTATTTCATAATTTTGCTGTCTGGTGCTTCTATTTTGCTGTAGCTGTCACTACTTTTTTTTCCAACAAAATGTTTCATCAGGTCTACCCTCCTCAACACCTGCCTTCACAACACGTTACTGTAGTCATCTGAAGATGCCACCGGTGTCACGATTTTGATAATGAAATTCCCATTGGCTGAGTCATTAGCGCTTAGAGACATAACCCTAAGCTAAAGGCAGTGAGCTGCCGTCTGTACTGCCAGCCTACCTCCTCCAGCGTGCTTCCACAAAGCAGCCCTGCCTGCTGTCTTGACTCCTCTAATAAAAGGCCCTCTCATTAAATCAATTTGAAGCGGTAACTCACCGGGCCTCAAGGTTAAGTGCCTGCCGGCTTTAACGGCCCTGCCTGCAGTAAATAAATAAGACTCACCTGAGGTCTGGGCGCGATTCCCTGCGCCCTGCGCAATTTCTCCAGCAGAAAGGCTTTGTCTTTCCCCTCCTGGTAAAGGGGGCAAGAGCAACAACAACAACAAGAAATGAGAGGATTACGAGAGAATGAGGAGAGCATCTTGCAGGGAGATCAATCTTTTTGCTTTGGCTTTGGAAGGGCTGATGAAATGTATGGATGGAGGGTGAGGAATGGGCAGGGCTGGGAGAGGGAGAGGGAGAGGAGATGAGGAGAGCCGAGGAGAACCGCCCCAAGGGCCGGGTGAAAACAAGCACTCACGTTGACGATTTGCTCGCGCAAGGAACTGATGAGACGTTTCCTGTCTTGAACCACTTGCCAGAGAAAACACAGAATGATGCTGCAGGGAGAGAGGGGGAGACAGACGGAGAGAGAGAGAAACAAAGAGAAAGAATAAGAGATGGATTGTTGTGACCTTAACTTCTCCATCATCTACACTGTGATCTTTTTTTTCCATGATAAAACACGCTTTTCAACAGCTATGTAGTGTTGTGCCTCAAATACAGTACATAATCCAAGAGAGTTCTGAGCTGAGCTGATCTGGGCTCATGTGTTGCCACTATGGCTCCAGATACATGGTAATGGCTTTGATGGCTCCACACTTACAGCATGATGGATGAGAGCAGCAGTAACAGGAGCTTGCCCTGAATGACAAGCTTGTGAGGGGAGATCACGGTGGACTCCAGCCAGGAGGACACAGCATCCATGGTAACATCTAAGCCCTGGAAGGGCCCGCAGTGTGCAGAGGGCTTTAGCCTGTGAACAGTAGCAGGGAGACTACTCAGCGCACAAACAGGGGAAGTGCTTTACAACGCCTTCAGGATCAAATTGAAGAAAAGATAAAAGTTTTAACACCTGAAGAAAAACTTAAGTGCAGATATACTGCAGGTTTAGTTTCTACTTTCTGGTTAGGGATTTTGTGAGATGATTTATAAAACTATTTCATATCAACTAACAGAATTACACCATCAACCCCTCATTAAGGTGTATAATTTAATTTGCAAAACATTTAATTAATTTCAATATATGAGGTCAAGTGTCATGTTAGTCACAATTCTGACAGAAGACACTGGCTGAAAGTATTAGTGTATGTACTGTATGCAAGTATGTGTATTCATTTCATGTAGACATTTCTGTGCGGGTAAGCTACTTCCACACGATGTAGCCCACGATGAACAGAGAGCCGATGTAGGAGGGGAAGAACAGCAAAGCCACGAAGGCGGTCTTCATCTCGGCAGCGAGACCTGGGCGAGTGGAGGGCCGGCAGATCAGACTGATGCTCAGCTAAGAGAAGAGAAGAGAAGAGAAGAAAAGCGAGAACACCGGACATTCGGACAAGCAGTCAGTATTTTGCCATTTTCTATCTTGGTCCCTCTGCCTTATCCCAGTGTAATAGTCACCTCAACAGCACGCTTTTCACTGGTACATTAATTTACATCAGATGGGACACTGTGACTTCCTTGGAAGTGAGGCTTTACCTTCTTCATGTAAAATAAGATGAACAACTTGACGACCTGAATGATTGGCAGAAGAGGTGAAAAATAGACCCCAATCCTGTCAACATGGAAAAAAGGCGATTCTCTGTATTAAATTCTGCATATCTAAATAATATGACCTTAATCCAATGAAGTAAAATGGAATGAAACCAGCAGACTGCTTACCAAACTAGTGTCTGGGCATAAATCAGATCTAGAACATTCCTGGTAATGTCAAACTCTGGAGGTTTTAGCATCTTGAAACACTTGTTTCCGATCAAGCTTGTTGGAAGAAGAATAAATATTGCAGCCATTAAAAACAATCCAAGTCAATGGCTTACTGTAAATAAAGCACACAAAGAGTGAAGTAGTACAAGTACACAGGGTTAAGAACAAAGTACACTACACACTATATTTACCTGCTCAAGTACTCTCCAAAGACGCATCCCAGTACACTGAACAGGAAATCCGCAATGGCCATTCGGTACACGTCCTGACCAACGAAAGACTCCCAGCACTACAGTAGGGGCACAACAAAGAATGACATGAAAGAATCCCATAACGCATCATGTGACACTCTCTCTAATATATTCTGAGAGGAAAATGCAAGCAGCTTCTCTACAAGTGCTACCTACTGGGATTCCACTGGGGACATCGGTCAACCAGTAGTAGCAGAGAATCCCCAGAATGGACATCTTGAGTAGGACATCTCTATAAGAAAGAGACAGGGATAAAACATGAGAAGTTTAATGTTTACAGTATCCATCCTGGGTTCCCCTTAAGTTTTATTCTGCTGTTGCTTTTGATTCACTCACCTGGCCAGGGCGGCGTACATCTTTGCGCGCAGGCTGTCGTACTGTTCTATTCGGGAGAAAAGCGCGTAGAGCAGAGGCACCACCAGGTTGATGAATGACACCAAAATGGGAAGAAGCAGGAAAAAGGCCTCCGATTTTAGATCCCTGGCATGCAGAGCCACCTTCACAATCTACAAATAACAAAAGACACTCAGAGTGAAACTTGTCAAGAGGCTTACAGACAACACTGCTGATGGAAGCGCTGCATAATTTGATGACGGACAAAAGGTGGTTACAATAGTTTGACGTTTTTATCTGGACAACTGGTAGCCAGGCTAAGACAGCAACGCCATATTTTTATATTGTTTGGCAGTACAAACTGCATTATTATTCAATTTTATGAGAGAACATTTTTTAATTGAGATGTGGATTACTCTGAGCTCACCTCTAAGTTATAGGTGGACAAGACGTAAACACCAGTGCAGGAGACAAAGGCAAGCCCTACGTAAAGCAGCCAAGCAGCAACATGAAGGGCGATATTTTTCAACCTGTCTGATGGAGTAGGCTCAGGCTTCTCTGTGCAATCTGACAAGGACTCCTTGTGGACACATTTAGAGCAAACAGTACACCAACTGTCAGACCAGAAATGTTAAAAAGGGTCTCAACGTAGGGAAAACTTGTGCAGTTTCCCCTATGTTAAAGCAAAATATCACACAATATTTCACACGTGTAAAGCACACTGCTGACTATATTGCTGTATGTCCCCCAGGCAAACTTGTATGTTGTTTTTTTAACTGCATTCATATTTATCGTATTTTACAAATCCTTCATTTTAATTTTTTGAAGCACCTTGATCTGGACAAACAGCTTCTTCTGGTAACTCTGGATGGCCTTCTCATTTAAGATGCTGAAGTCCCAGCTGCACAGAAAACGCCATGCACCAAACGTAGTAGGGTTATGGGCAATGACATTCCTCCACACCGATCTTCCCAAACTGCAGGAATAAGAAGGATCCAGAGTATGTACACAACTATTAAACAACTCTTTTTTTTTGTTTGTAAAATAACAAGTTTGCGTTATTGTGGTTTTAGGCTTTTAAAACCTGCCCAAATCTCACCGGTACACAATGGATATGCCACACAGCATCATGTATGTGAACATGGTCAACAGGTATGCCAGCTGCATGTCGTAGGAACCCATCTTAATCATCTCACCATTGTAGCCTCCATAAAACATCATCGACTTGTCAAAGTATCCCTGCACAGAGAAATTCGGTCATGCAAACTTCTACAAAACACCTTTCCTAATCCTTTTTTACATAAACACATTATACATGAGGACTGCCAGCACAAATAACATGACGCATAATCCTGGTGGTTGTACATTTCACACACAATACAGGCAAGGGAGTAAGTCTGAACACATACTGTAGGAAATATATTCCATCCCTATTTATTAATATTTATAACCCTATTTTATGACCACACAAATTAAATATGTGGTAAGCATATCAAACGTATCGCATCACAAATGGTAGAAATCATGTGAAAACGTTATTTCTTAATATTTCAATTTAATAAAATGTAGGGTTTTTTTAATCTAAAATATGTATTTTGTCTATGTGTCCAGACTTCACAGACACACATCGTATTTTGACTAGATATGCTCTACAACCTTCCCCAAGGCCGCTGTCTTCCTATCTCATTACTGGTTTGGAACACAAAGAGGGGCATGTATCTACAGTGCAGTGTATGTGAGTAGACAGTGATAGTGAATGGGACATGTAGTGCAGTGTGTGTGTGAGTAGACAGTGATAGTGAATGGGACATGTGTCTATAGTGCAGTGTGTGGGAGTAGACAGTGATAGTGAATGGGACATGTATGTACAGTGCAGTGTGTGTGGGAGTAGACAGTGATAGTGAATGGGACATGTATCTACAGTGCAGTGTGTGTGGGAGTAGACAGTGATAGTGAATGGGACATGTATCTACAGTGCAGTGTGTGTGAGTAGAAGTGATAGTGAATGGGACATGTATCTACAGTGCAGTGTGTGGGAGTAGACAGTGATAGTGAATGGGACATGTGCAGTGTGTGGGAGTAGACAGTGATAGTGAATGGGACATGTATCTACAGTGCAGTGTGTGTGTAGTAGACAGTGATGGTGAATGGGACATGTAGTGCAGTGTGTGTGAGTAGACAGTGATAGTGAATGAGACATTGTATCCACAATGCAGTGTGTGTGAGAGTAGACAGTGATAGTGAATGGGACATGTATCTCCAGTGCAGTGTGTGTGTGGGAGTAGATAGTGGCCCTCACAGTGCCAGTGAGAAGCTCCAGGCCCTTGAAGGTGGCGTTGATGGTGCTGTTGTGCATGTGCACGATCTCCGGCACCGTGATGAAGCTGAGGTTGAAGAGGAGCAGGCCGACGTTGAACATGAACAGCCACTTGACGAAGCGGAAGTAGGTGAGGACGGCCGTCCCGAAGCGGCCACCGATCTCCTTCAGGGCGCCGTGCCACATGGTCAGGTGACCCCTGGAGGCCGTCAAGTTCGTCCCCAACCTGCGGAAAGACTGAGGAAACCAGCCAGTGTTCGGTCCAGTTTAGCTGCTGCTTTGAGATGTCAAGATGAGCTATCCATAGTCAAATTGTGTAGAATGCTACCATCTACTAACCCTATACCCAACTTACATAATGCCAGTTCTAATTGACATTAACCCAATATCCTACAGCAACAATATTCCCCATTCTAACCATAATCCTAACCCAGTAGCCCAGTTTGACAGAACACCAACACTGAATGAACAACATTAAGTCAGTGGCCCAACATCTTAAGCCTGCAGGCAGGATGTACTTCCAACCATGGCCATAGCATTAAAGTTTGGGCCCTGTATAGAAGCTGTTTTTGGGGGGCTCTTTTCCTTTCTGTATTGCTCATGCATCTGACTTGCCATAGCCTCTACTGCTGTCTTAGCCCCCACCGCCATCCCCACCCCCAACCGCACATTAAAACCCCGGCTTCCGACTATAAGGATTTGGAAAGCACCTAAGTTTTGGTAACACTGATCTGCACAGTATCTGGCCTTGTTTAAAGAGGTGTTCACATCAGATGTTTGCCCGTTTTCCTGAACTAAGTGGAAAAAAAGTGGAGGAAAAAAAAATCCTTTTGATCCTTTTTCTCCCCCAACTTATCTGAGCTTGTGACTGAGCCTGTCTGGGGAGGATGTGTTATTTTCGAAGAGCTCACCTGCCTCCCACAGACATGTGGAGGTCTGCAGAGAGAGCAGCCTTTCAAACAAGACAAATCCTTTTAGAGCTCAGGTCTACAGCTTTCAGACAAAATGATGGATAATAGGCCACATGCTCTCACCAATGAGACTTGCTCCGAGCAGTCTGTGCAACATGTGCGCTTGACGGAGTCCTTGGAAAGCTTCGCTTCGAGCACTCTGTGCCTGTGACACAGCAGGGGATACAGCTGAACTCAACACAACTTGGTTTTAGTGAAGAACCAGAGATACATACCCAGAGAAGCATGGATTAAAAAAAAAAACGTGTCAGACAGAGACTGATCATGAAAATGTTACTGGATATCTGCACACTGACGTTATATGTTATTCATTTCCATACAACACTATTACAGGATGCTTTTTTTGCCATCTGTGTGTGTGTGTGTGTGTGTGTGTGTGAGTGTGTGTGTGTGTGTGTGTGTGTGTGTGAGTGTGTGTGTGTGCATAAGTTGGATAAATATGAGGCATTAACCTGTGAATCACTCGGAGTGCTTTAGTGAGTTGAAAAGTGCTGTATAAATGCAGTCCATCCATTATTACTGTCTGATAAAGAGCTTCATTCTCAGAAAAAAAAACCCTGATGTGTTGTAATACATAACAAAAACTAGGAGTTATCGTACATGTGCGAATTTCTAAAATCTTCCAAAACGTTACCTGCAGCTGCACAACACAGTGTTTGATCAATAACTATGGCGGCTCATGATCCTCTCAGTCCAGTCACACACTGTACCTGATGTTTCTCTTCTCCTCGAAGCTTACGGCCAGCGATCGAATGGCCTGTGCTCTCATCCTACGTGGCATCCTTACCAGGTCTCTGACCAGCTCCACCGTATCTAATACACAATGAGATAGAGACGGATGTATATTTATGACAGTTAGTGTATGAACATGGTCTAGGAGCTAAGAGTGATGCACTTCTCTTCTCACCATTCTCTATTTCAGTCTTGATCTCGGCCTCCGAGAGGCCCAGTTTGCACAAGACTGTGCAGGAGCGGGGCAGGAGGTTGGATTTCCGGGGACCTCTTCTATATTCTGATACTGTCCGATCTACCGAGCAAAAAAAAAAAGAGAGAATATTTTTGACCATTTTAAATGCAGTTCATAAATATTACTTGTGACTAATTGGTTAATTAATTGGAAAACTTTCCCTTATAACCATTCAAACTTCCCTTACCCTTTCTTAAAAACTACCGTAACATTCTCAGTTACCTATATTTCGGGTTATTTCCTCTACACTTGCTAAATCACACAGCAGCAGTACACCCAAAGAGTGCTCACAACTTGGTGCTCCAACAACCAAAGACGGGGTGTGTGAGCACAGAGGTGCTGCTGATTCCAAAAGGGATAGTTTGGGTGTCAGGGAACCCTCTCAGTGTAATGAATCTAACGTTGAGATTCAGACTGAGCTGTGTTTCATGTGAGCTCTTTGGAGTGAAAAAGTGGTGGCTTGGTCAGGCGATCTTTCACCTTCCCCCAGCTGCTCACCTAGGCGGGTTTTGCTCATGTCCAGTGTGTACCTCCGTGTTAGGTCCAGCGAGGCCGCACTGCTTACAGATCCTTACAGAGACAAAGCAGCAGGGAAGCGCATGGAAAATTAACACAATATTAATGGTTTTCAAAAACAACTTAACGATCTTATGTCTGCTTAACCTGAATATGCAGATTTGATTTTGATTGGGTGGCTGGCATACCTTTGCTCTGCTGCCATCTGGCACTCACTGGCGGGGGTGGAAGATAAATCTCCTCTACCGAAGTTGAACTTTCGTTACTTTGCCCTCCGTTGTTTGCAGCATCACTCTGACCAGGCCGATTGGCCATTTCTTCCATGCTTTCCTGGCGATGGCTTGACAACCCCCTGGAAGAGTTTGGATATTCTGATAACTTGACAACGGTTATGGGTGGTGCTCACACGGAGCAAGCCACTGTTAAAAAGTTTACCTTACCTAGCAAGCATAGTAGCATGTAAAGCGTTTTAGGAAGGGTTTCTATAATATGTGACATCACAACCTGAGCACACCTTCTGGGAGTAACCTTGGGGTCTTTGGCTGAAGCAGCAAAAAAGCCAAATCGTTTCGACATGTCGCTTCTTTCTTCAGCCTTGCAGCTTTCCAGCCAGCGCAAGGTGAGAAACCAGTCTATATTTTAATGTGTTGAAACGAAGAAAACAGCTATGCGTTAACGAGGCAACTTCGGCGTTATTAGTACTTAATTTTGACAGACATTACAGCAATACTAAGTTAGCATGTTGTCCACTCATTAGCTATAACAAACCATCTGTTTGTAACTAAACAGCATGTAGTAAAACTGCTCATATTAGTGGACATTATGAAAAACCTAATTTCATAAATGAGGCAACAAACCTCAGACAAGGCCTCAGAGAGCCAAGCAGCTTGAGAGGCCAGGTGTAGCTGAAACACCTTCTCGCCCCTTTTTTACCCTTCTAAATTTCAACTAGCTCTATGCTAGGAGTCCGTTGACCACAGGGGTTTGAACTGATGGACGTTCCAAATTCTTTTATTTTTTTTTGTTGGGAGGCGACACACCGCTCATGCCATGAGTCTCTCTGTCACATTCAATCACACCCATGATAACTGAATATGTACTGATTTTTGTACTTACTAATGATGAAAACAATTGTTTCTTTAAATCGAATTCACAGTATTATCCTCTCATCTGGGCGTCTCAGAACAGAAGAACCGAGGGATAGTGTCAAAAAAGATAAGCCAAACACTGTCGGTAGGTGGCAGTGTTGAGACATAGATGATTGTGAAATATTTCAACAAGCATAGGTTCGCTTGAACGTCTGTATGCATAAGGACAGCTGCACCATACCACTTCATAATTTATCAATTCTAGACATGTATGCAAGCATAGACCATCGTATTGCACAGTCGCCTTAATTTGTACAGAAGAAATTAAGCAAGGTTGGATTCAGTGCCTAAAAGATAATATCTGTGGTTTGAATTGAACAATTATTTCATTAGAACAGTAATTGGAGCCCAAAAATTTAATATCAAGGCCAGGAATTAAAAAACTAAATTGAGATAACCCAAAAGTTTTAGCTACAGTGTGAACAATAAAGCTTCAAAGACACTGAAGAAAATGGGCAATGAAACTGACACTGAATATCAAAATGGCGTCAGTGACCATTTTTGATTGTTTTTTGTTTTGTTTTTCAGTTTTACTAATGTCAGAAACAGGATATGATGGAGTCGTTTACTTTGTGAGTGACAATGTAATGCATAATTTATGAATTTACCATACTCAGAGATGCATTCGTGCACCTTTCTTTTTTGTCTGCGTTTAATGAGCCAGGGCATCATTTTGAATCGACTCGTAAAGCATCCTCTGAACGCACACTGAAGAGATAACTTCCCTCCTGAAGGCATTTTCCGTGCATCAGTTGTTTATGAATCTCATTCTTTACTAATATTATTTATTCATTGTGCGTCAGCATCTGAGGAGAGAGTGAGAAAAAGAGAGAAAGAGAGAGAGAGAGACAGAGAGAGAGAAAGAGTGTGCGTGCGTGTGTGTGCTTGCATGTGTGTGTGTGTGTGTGTGTTTTTTTTGTCAGAGACAGAGAGAGAAAGAGAATGTGAAACAGCACATTGAGTCCTCAACCAAACATGCACATTTCATTAGCCTCTTGTATTGTGTTGGCTCTGGCTGGATGGAGGCCTGAAGTCTCCTGGTTAGAGAAGCTCTTCTAGAATGTTCTCAGTGCTCGGACAGAAGCCGTGGGCCTCCGACCTCCGCCCAGCTCTGACTCTGACTTCGGCTCCACACCGCTCCCTGCCTCCCTACCTGTCAGAGGGATTATGGGAATGCTGTGCTGACGGCTGGGGCTGACCCTCTACACACACACACACACACACACACACACACACACACACACACACACACACACATACTGGCCAGACACCGAGGCCAATTAGCCAGTGTGAGGCCCTCAGCACCTCTCTCTCTCTCTCTCTTTCTCTTGCACACACTGCAGAATGCAGCAAATCAGCACCTGTGTGCGTATGTGTGTGTGAGCCAAGGGTGTGTGTGTGTGTGTGTGTGTGTGTGTGTGTGTGTGTGTGTGTGTGTGTGTGTGTGTGTGTGTGTGTGTGTGTGTGTGTGTGTGTGTGTGTGTCAGTCAGATACAGAGGGAGAGGTGGTGTGTGTGAAACAGACGTATGTGTGTGTGTGTGTGTGTGTGTGTGTGTGTGTGTGTGTGTGTGTGTGTGTGTGAATTAGACGTGGGCATGGTGGGTATGTGTGTGTGTGTGTGTGCCTGTGGGTGTGCGCGTGTGTGGGTGTGTAACAGATGTGGACCTGCTGTGTGTGTGCCTTTGTGTGTGTATGTGTGTGCGCGCAAGTGAGTTAGTGTGACCTGTGAGTACCTTCAGACGCCTGCAGCGTGTGTGCCAGTGAGAGGTGTGTGTAGTGAAGGACAGAGTTGTGACAACTCAGGAGCACCGGCAGCTTCTCTCTCTCTCTCTCTCTCTCTCTCTCTCTCTCTCTCTCTCTCTTTCTCTTTCTCCCGCCCCCTCACCTCCTAATTTGTGTCTCACCTGCCCCAGATGCTTATTTAACACTGCCACAGCCTCAGGACCATTATAATAGATTAGGACTCCAGTACACAGTCGAGCAGGTTCCCATAGACTCTACGGGACGGGACACACACACACACACACACACACACTTGTGTCCATGCGCTGTATGTTGACGCCATGTGAGGCCTTTCTTGTGGTTCACGGCGAGGAAAACCTATCAGTTTAAAATGAACACCCGTTCTGCATTGCATTGCAATCATATCCCCCCCCCAACCACAATAAGGTCAAGAATAACAGTATGAATAATAGATGCTGGAATGTCTCATCCTGCCGCGTGGTAAAAACCGCTGTCACATAACCTCATTAATTCCACCTTCAGTTTCAAGTGGTTTGCCTCTCCTGTGTGTGTGTGTGTGTGTGAACAGTATCATTGAGTTCTATGTAACACACACACACACACACACACACACACACACACACTTACGCAAGGGCATGCTCCAGATCTGTATTGTGTGTGAGTGTTTGTGGTCAATTTTTAAGGCCAGCCAAGTCCAATGGGGGTTCTGCCATGTTGTGCAAATTCACACTTGGCTACTTAGGGTGTGTTGGAAAGGAGGCGTGAACAATCCAAAAGGCAGGCAGGGCAGTGGTATCGACATTGAGAACATTAGTGTGTGTTTGTGCATGTGTGTGTGAGTGCGCGACTGTGTATGTATTTAAGGGGAGGGGAAGGCCTTTGTGTGAGAGAAGGGTGGAATTTGTTGAAAAACGAGAAAAACATCAACATATTAATATAGGGCCTCAGCGACTCCTCTGTTCTGTCAAAATGACTCATGAAATATTCATGATGGTAATAGTGAGGATTATTCTAGTGCAGCGAAACCTGATCAGAATGGGTAATTGTATCTACTGCTTCAGTGTGGGAAGAGAGAGAGAGAAAGAGAGGGGGAGAGAGAGAGAGAGAGGTAGAGTGTGTTTGTGTGTGAGAGAGAAAGACAGAGAGGGAGAGAGAGAGGTAGAGCGAGACAGAGAGAAGGGGAAAAGAGAGATGTAGGGAGAAAGAGAAAAAGAGTGAGAGACATAGAGAGAGGAAGAGAAAGAAAGAGAGGGAGAGAGAGAGAGGTAGAGTGAGACATAGAGAGGGGAAAAGAGAGATGTAGGGAGAAGGAGAGGAAGAGAGAGAGAGGGAGGAATAGAGGTAGAGTGAGAGAGAGGGAAAAAGAGAGATGTAGGGAGAGAGAGAGGGAGGGAGGTAGAGAGAGGGAAAAAGAGATGTAGGGAGAGAGAGAGAGGGAGGGAAAGAGAGAGGAGAAGGGCACAGTGCACTAGAAGAGGAAACCCGACAGCATGGGCTGCCATCCTTGATGAAGGCCAGGAGACAGACTCTGTCGCTGCAATGAAATGCAGAGTCAAGGATGGATGATATCCTCATGTAATTAAATGATGTGGCTATGTGCTATGCCCCCTACTCCTCCTCGCCTACCCTCCCCTCCCCTCTCCTCTCCTCCTCCCCTCTCCTCTCTCTTTCTCCAGCTCCCCCTGACTGTGGCATCGCCCCGCTGCTCTGATAGTTTGTTTTGCTCAGCCGCTCCCCAGCCAGATTTCTCTCTCTCTCTCACACACACACACACACACACTCTCTCTCTCTTGCTCTCTCTTCTCTTTCTCTCCACCTCTGTCTTTCTCTCTTTTTTCTCTCTCTCTCTTCTCTCTTTCTTTCTCTCTCTCTCTGTCCTTCACTCACCCCCTCCCATTTCCCACAGCCAAACCTCACATGACTCCTGGGTGCATGTGCATGAAAAATATTGCATAATCTCCCAGTGAAAAATAATGTATTCCTTTGCTGGGTGGCGCGAGAGACCAATGCAGTGGAGTGTTGTGATTATTTGTATTGTGTCTAATTGCATTTTATTTTTTCCTTATTAGCCTCTGATGCGCATTCAACCTACTCGAGTGCTTCTTTGCCAACACCATTGCTTTTACAATTAAATCTGTGATGCTTACTACGTGATTAGATTGTTACTAATGCAACAATCAAAAATATAGCTTCAGTCAGTCATGACTTTATTACAACACAAACCATGGTGACTGTATTGGTTATTCTCATATGAAAAATATATCTTTGAAGCAGTGTTTTTGTTTACTTCTGTATTTGTTGTTTGTGAGAGTTGAAGTTATTATGAAACTCTCAGAATGGTATGGGGTAGTGGCATCTGCATAAGATTCATGTGCACATCTGTCTCTGTTTTTTTGTGCTTTTTTCATTGCATTATTGGCTGTGTGTGTGTGTGTGTGTGTGTGTGTGTGTATGTGTCCAACCCACACCACGAGAGGCCCATAGAGTAGTGTTTGCCCTGCTGTAGTCATGGCAGTATACAGCCCTCTCAGCCCTCAGCTCTGTCTCAGCCAGCCAGTGCCTCATCACCATATGATATATAATGATGTTTAAATAACCCCTCTGCCCTCCGCCCCTCATGCCTATCCTTCATTACCCCACCACCCCACCTCCCCCTGCCTCCATCACCCATCACCCATCACGCCTCAGCCCCCAGCCACCATCCCCCATCTCCCCCAGCCCCCAGCCCCGCTCGTATTATCTCCTCCGCTGAGCCTCATCCCAGCTCCCAGGCCCAAAAACCACAGAACCAGGATTCCAGCACCTGATAGCGGCATCACGTCTGTCACGGTGCTTACATACCGGCAGGGAAGCTTGCCTCACTCACTCCCCCCTTACTGTCTCCACAAACACATACACCCACATACCTACACACATACACACATCCATACACACTCACCACCCCCAACACACACACACACACACACACACACACACACACACACACACACACACACACATGCTTGCAGCTTAGGTCAGCTTTCAGCATCAGATAAGGGCACGGGTGCTGGGGGTAATTCAACATGGTTTCAGTGACTGCCTTTCTCTGGACTTGGGGAGATTTTCTTCCCGCTTGTGGTATCTCTGATTCACAGAGGGAATATTATATTTGTATTGGGCTTGGTGGTGGATATATATTTTATATTTATATGCTGATAAACTTGCCCAACAGGATTAGCCGGTGTTAATGGCTGTGTTTAGTTGCCTACACATGGCAGAGATTTTCTACAGTGACAGGAGGTGCTTATTTGACTGTTTCACTTTTAATAATAATAAAATAAACTCCTATTACAGGTTGAGTCTTTTATGTTTGGTATTGAGACTTTATTATTATTTAATGGTGTGAGGATTCTCCAAGGTTACCATTTGTCATTGGGATGTGGTGAGTCTTTGCATTAATTTTGCATCATTTTAAGATGCCTTTATCATTGCGCATCTCTAGACTTTATAGCCTCACGTCTCCATTCCCTGAGGGAGGGTCACCTAAGGTCCTTCTGTCTGTCACTAATCAAGCTGTAATAAGCCCCCCCCCCCCCCCCACTTGTCCTAAATAGCTAAAGAAATTTGCACAAGTTGCGGTAGATTTTGTATTACTTGCAGGCATCCGGGAGTCAAACGCAGGTTCAATGCAGGAGGCTCCTGGAGGTCACGGGAGACTTGGGATATCTGCCGCCAGTTAAGCTGGCCCTCACTGGTGCTCAGTGTCTCCCCACCCCCTTTCACCCCTCTCTCTCTCCTCTCCCCTCTCCCCTCTCCCCTCTTGAGTCTTCCGCAGCTACAGTATATAAGCCTGCAAAGCCCTCTGCTGCCCTACCCAGCCTGGAGCTGACCCCAGCGCCCTGGCCATCTGTGTAGTGCAGTGGCGGATGCTGGTATTCCAAAGAGGGGAAGCTCACTGCCAACTTAATCATAAAATGTGTACATTTACTTATACATTAATTCTACCCTTCGTTCCTTCTCTAGACAATGTCTGTCATAGTGCTCTGCTAGCGGGCTAGTGCAGGTGTGCTAGCGGGCTAGTTCAGGAGAGCTAGTGAGCTAGTTAAGTAGCACTAGCTCCAACCTACCTAACAGTATGATTCTAACGAAACGAAATAAAAAACGAACAAGAAAATTGTAATAAACCAAAACGGTAATAAGTGTGAGTGTGATTTATATACAGTACAGTGTAAGAAATAAACAAGTATTTTCGCTGAGGAAATGCTAACAAATTGGTCACTGCTTGCCTGCAACATCCGCGATGGGACTGAGCTCCGGCAGCAGCAAATTGACAGTATCAAAAAACGCCAGCCAATCAAAACTGGATTCAGAGGTTCACCAATCAACAAGGGGACTGCTTGAAGTCTACACCAGCAAAACTCCGCCCACCATTCCATTCACCCCCAGAGACGCTCAGCGTCCGGGGGCGGGAGAAAAAAATGGCATTTCTCCAATGACCATCCAGTTTCCATGCATAGAAAATTAGGGGTCCGTGCTGGCCCATTGAAGTGCATTGACGCTGGACGTCTATGATGAAATGCATTGGCCATAGGCCATGAGAACAAAGTGGAATGCTAAGTTAACAACACCAACTCAGTTGATTTGTGATAATGGGCCTATTATTAACAAACTGGTGTTTGAAATGAACATGTTTTAAGGCATTTTGTAAACATTTGACCATTACATTTTTTTTTACATTTTAGGGGAAGCTGAGCTTCCCTTGCAGTCTTGGAGAAATCTCCTCTGGTGTAGTGTGTTGCTATACCACATAGGCTAATGGCGTGGTTGAGAGGGGTTACATTAGATCTGCATGGATCTCCCTGCTTTACTTTACCCTTCTACTCCAGTGCATGCATTACAGCAGGGGTTGGAGAAAGAAAAAGAGAACGAGAGAGAGGGAGAGAAAGAGAGGGAGTGCAAGAGAAAGAGAGAAGAACAGATATGAGCGGAGAAAAAGAAAAGGAGAGAGCAAAAAAAAAAAGAGTGCAATTTGAAATTGTGAAATGGTGTCATTTGTCAGCTGCACTGCTGTGTCACTGCACCCTGCGTCAGGTCAGGCAAATATTTATTGGGACGCCTCAGTAATAAATAGATGATTGGGGGATCTGTCACTTTTGGTTTGGGGGGATGAAGAATGAGTGTGTGTACGGGGGAAGGGGAAAGTGGGGTGGAGGGGGCGGCAGCGCAGGGGGGAGGGTGAGCGAGGCACACTTTTGACACAGGGACGACTCTCCATCTCGACCTCGCTTGTCCGCCGGCGTTTGACACTAACGATCCCTTGAGCAGGGGGCGAGCGAACAGGAGACTGAGGAGAGGAGACTGTTATTAATGAGGGTCGCACTCAGTGGACGATGCCTTCCCTCTGCCTTCCCTCTGCCTTTCCGCTCTTAAACGCTGCATTAGCTGTAGCCATAGCTGTAGCCATGTCTGGATGCACTTAGTCATTCCATTCAGAGCAGGCTGTCTCACAGGCAAGACAGTGCAAGTGAAGAAGTGAAGTCAGATGAACAACAAAAAAACTAAAATAAAATAAGACCAAAAAAAAAGTTTTGTGATGCATTTCTATGGATTTGATTTTGCAGGGGTATGAGAGGTTTGTTATGCTACACTTTAATGTGGTTGGCAGCACTCTTGTTTGTGCAAAAAAAGTCTTTGATTTTTTTTTTGTCTTGTTTCTGCTCTGGGGCTGCTCGTCTTCCCTACCCTGACAACCCAGTCTCCAAAAAAGCTCACAGACAGCAGAGCAGGCAACAGTGAAATTCACTCTCAACCACCTCTACAGCACCAACCGACATGGGGGGGGGGGGGGGGGGGGACAAAAAAAAAAAGAAAACAGCAGCACACTAAGCCCCTCTGTCATCACAAATGAGGAAGAAACTGTCAAATGAGCTGTGAACAAGGCTCCCGTATCGTTTGCTGTGCTGGGTGTTTGACCTGGTTACGGGTCATTTAGCTCTGACCGGTGCGGCCCCCTGGATCTCCAGGTCTTCAAAAGGCACATCCATCATCTGGCCAAAAACGTCCCCGCGCTTAATAACTCACCTGCCAAGCACATGACTACCCATGAAGCAGCAGCAGCGGAGGTGCCTCAGGCCCACTTCTGGGTGGGTGGTGTGCGTGCGTGTGTGTGTGTGTGTGTGTATGTGTGGGGTGGGGAGGAGGGGGCGTACCCAGATGGCAAACACATAGATTTTCATTTCATGCGTCTCGTGTGTCATGTCAGTCACATCACGCCCACCAGGGCGTATCTGTTCTTTGAAAGACTGTTTCCTGCGGCTAAGTACCTTGCGCCGTTACGTTACGCAGTGACAAAGTAAGTAGACGGTACGGTGCCCTGCTTCTCCTCCATTCATGTCCTTGCTTAATTTGATTACTCCTCGTTTCAGACATATGGTTTCGTGTCAGTGTGTGGCATCGTATGGTAGTTTACTGTGGATGCCCAGGGGCCCATCTGACAAACTGTCTGTACATTGCACAGATATTTGCCACTTGTGCAGTCAGACAAGAACTGAGGGGATGTGCGTACTAAACTAAAGTCAGTACACACACCAGCATTATTAGTGTGTGTGTGTGTGTGTATTAGTGTGAGAAAGCCAGTGCGACTCTCTGAGTCAGATGCATTCGGTTACAGGCGGCTCTGCGGTTAGCAGAGCAGCGGATGGTTTAGCCTGTTGATTAGATCAGTGTCTGTGATCGTTTGATGATCCTAAGTCCCATTAAGGCTTTAGCCAGGAAGTCTGTTTACTGTCTGTGAGATAACCACGTAGGCCGGAGAAAGATTAGGTGTGTGTGTGTGTGTGTGTGTGTGTGTGTGTTACATGCTTGTCTGTGTGCATTTGTCACACTGCCTGTGACTATACATACCCAGAAATTGACTTGTGTGTCTGCGTCTGCGAGAGTTTGTGGACATTAAGAAGCCCATAACGTAACCGTCACCGTAACCTCACCAGTGCCTTCCTCTGTCAAGCTCCGTCTCGCTCTCTCCCACAGCTACAAAGGGGAATGCAAAATATTAGCATGGAAACAAAACTTGAACATGGCCTTGGATGTGAGGAATGTCTCTATAACTGACTCTATGCTAATTTATGCCCCACAGATGGCTTCTGGGTAAGAGGGATGGGGAAGAGGGGAAGGGGGGGTTCTTGCTGTCTAAACTGCTGTGTCAATTTTATGGCTAATGTGTGTCTATACACTCTCCCCTGAATCCAATAGGGTTATGTGGATTTGCTATGGGACAGTGGGCTCATTTACTAAGCAGAATTGATCTCTTCACCAGCCGGCTGAGAGGAAGGGAGGGGGGGCCAGAAGATGGAGAGCGGCGGGGTGAGGTGGGCAGGGGGGGTTTAGGGAGGCTAGAATTGGGAGATGGTTAACCTAATTGAGGCTTCAACTTGGCTGGCTGTCCTGGCCAGTGCACACACAAAGCGGGCCCCTCTGTGCATGGCTGGTGAAAACAGCCCTTATTTGTTTGGGGTGTTCGGCGTCTTCCGGGCCATTAATCCAATTTCTTTTCCAATCCAGATCCCTATTAACGATAACCTTCCTGGCACACAGCTGCAGCGCGTTTGCACGTCATTTTTGCAAAATGCGAAGATTAAATAAAGCAGACATACTCTGCTCTCTTTCTCTTTCTCTCACTCTCTCCCCCTCTCTCTCACTTTCTCTCTCTGTCCCTCTTTCTTTCTCCCTCTCTCCTTTCTGTCACTCTCTCTCTCTCTCTCTCGCTTGATTGCTCAGTCACTCCTCTTCTTCTTCTCTCTTTTCTGTCCATTCACTCTCCTCTCTCATATTATTTCTGTCTCTTAGCCGTTCTCTCACACACGAATATAAGCACAGACAAACAAACAAACAAACACACACACACACCACCTCACACACAAACACACACACACACACACACACGCAACCCAAACATATGCATATGCATGCATGGTCATATCCCCCTGCCCGACTCTAATACATGGTCAGCTGTGCGTGTGATATTGGCTCGCTCATGAATTATGCATGTGTCTAATTATAGTGATGTGCATATCTGATCCTGCCGTTTTTTTTATTGCCCTTGGCATCTTGGTAAACCTTACTGATGTATGTGGCCTGTCATCTCTGCATCTCTGCCTCTCTGCTCCATGGTCACTCACTGGAAGTCCTCCTTTATGATCAGCGGATGTTGATGTTTGGGGTTGGGGGTCTGGTGGGAATGGTGGTAGGGGGGCTGTGGCCAGGAATGGAGCTTTTACAGCTTTTATTTATCCATCAGGAAGTTACCTAATGGTCTGAGGACCAGAAATATTGTATTGAATACTTGTGTATCAGAAAATACACAGCCGAAGTTTATTCTATTTATTTATTCTGTCTATTTCTATCTATATCTATTTCTATTTATTTATCTGTTATATCTATTTATTACATTTACCCATATCTTACCCACTTATTCTTTTAGAGGTGTGTGAAAGTTCTACTGCCTGTGGTTAGGCCGTTGGGCCAGAACCGGTCTGACAGGGGCATACTATACCAATCGGATACACATGGCATACTGTACCAGTCACATACACGTGGCATACTGTACCAGTCAGATGCACATGGCATACTGTACCAGTCAGATACACGTGGCATACTGTACCAGTCAGATGCACATGGCATACTGTACCAGTCAGATGCACATGGCATACTGTACCAGTCGGATACACATGGCATACTGTACCAGTCGGATACACATGGCATACTGTACCAGTCAGATACACATGGCATACTGTACCAGTCAGATGCACATGGCATACTGTACCAGTCAGATACACATTCTCTTCCGAGACTGCTTCCCTTCCTAACAAAACTAACATAACTAACAATCACTAAACCAACTTTCTCTCTATGTGTCCCTATGCAGAAGTACATATGTCAGTGTGTCCCTACTCTGTGTCCCTTTACACCTCTGTTTGCTTATGTCCTCCTTTGTTTGTAAGTCGCTTTGGACAAAAGTGTCTGCCAAATGTAATGTAATGTAATGGCATACTGTACCAGTCAGATACACATGGCATACTGTACGTGCCAATCTGTCCTGTGTTTCTTCAATCTGTGGAGCACATTGGGCTACATCCTTTGTATGAATTGTGCTATACAAATGCAGATTATTTGTATTATTATTATTAGTAGTAGTAGTAGTAGTAGTAGTAGTGTTGTACCAGGGCTGCTAGTGTTCACACTATCAGATCAGGGTGCTAATTGGTGTCAAAGGGAGACTCTGCCAGGGCTAAGGGCATTTCTGGCCTCACCTAAACTGCTACTGCCGTTGTTTTTATTTACGTGGACATGGAGGAATGGGTTGGTTGGCCTGGTTGTCAGGCCTGCTGGGAGTGAGAGTCAGCCTCTGCCACCCTGGGGGTGGGTCTGAAGGAACACCACAAGCAGAGGTGTAGCTAGACATCATAAAATGGGTGGGTCCAGCAAAATATCAGATGGGCTTAGCCCAAATCACATAGGCTGTCATTGTTAATAAAACCATCAATCAAACCAAGGGAACCTTTTGCTTGGGTGGGCCTGATTGACAAGTGAGTGGGCACAGGCCCACCCCAGCCCACCTGTGGCTACGCCTATGACCACCAGGACAACTCTGCAGGTTCTTTCTTGGGTGGGAGTTTGTTTCTGTGTTCGTGTTGTGTATGTGTTCCTGTTGTGTGTGTTTGTGTCTGTGTTGGTGTGTGTGTGTGTGTGTGTGTGTGTGTGTGTGTGTGTGTGTGTGCGTGTGTGTGTGTGGTGTGTGTGTGTGTGTGTGTGTGCGTGTGTGTGTGTGGTGTGTGCGTGTGTGTGTGTGTATGTGTGTGTGTATGTATCGTCGTGGGGTGAGAGCGTTACACATTGGTTTTATAGACACTGCGGAAAATGCAGTGTGGTGATTGACTCAGTGAAGTGAGTGGAAATGACTCTGATGGGCATGAAAGGATTTTCTGATTTGTTGTTTGTGGAACTTTTTGAGGAAGATCCTTTTATGCAAAGCCTCGAATGTGTGTGTGTGTGTGTGTGTGTGTGTGTGTGTGTGTGTGTGTGTGTGTGTGTGTGTGTGTGTGCGTGTGTGTGTCTGTGTGTGTGTTTCCTGGAAGTGTTTGGGGAGGCGGACTTGTCTGGTGCTTCCTGTCATCTGATGCGAAGAGACAAACGCACACAGACAGCTGTGATGAGGTGTTCTTAGCACTGCTGCTTCACTCCGCTCTGCTCGCGTGCTCCCCTAGTCTGTCTGTCTCCACCCAGACGCCTGCCTGTCCGCCTGCCCGCCAGCCCGCCCGTCTTGTTTCACTCTGTCACAAATCGTCCCCAACTATTTTTATCAGCCTGGGTGGTGAAGTCACCTCGGCAGGCGAGAGGAAGATGAAGAGAAGCCCGGCCGGGTCCACAGCTACACGTTGGGCTTGTTTACAATGACTGGCTGGCTGAGTGCCTTGCTCAAAGCAGTGCTTGAAATAGTGACTTTTTTTGGACAATTTCGTCCAAACATCAGCATACTGCATGGATGGGTACAGTGTGGTACGGTGACATTTGGATGAAATTGTTCAAAACGGTCACAATTTCAAGTCTAGAATGTATTGCCTTAAGCCAGCCACTCAGCCAGCCAGTCATTTCAAACAAGCCCATAAATAAAGATGGCAAAGCACCACACTGCACGCTACACACACAAATCTTGTACTACCGTGGCTCTAGTCGCTCTGGTGGCGTGTGCTGTGCCTGGCCCAGACTTCCTGGTTTACTGCTTCCTGGCAAAAGCACTCCCAAGCTCCAAAGCTTCAGCTCCCTGAAAACATCTTTGTTAGCTTAATTAATGTTATTCTCTTTTATTGATATTGTTTATTTTGACTAGGAATATCATTTACTTACCTTTGTCTTTATGTTGGACTGGCCTTTGTCCTTGTCTGTTCTCTGTTGTGAATATTAATTAGTCTTTCTCTGTGTGTTTTTTCATGGTCTGATGAGCCAGCATAAATGTTCCCCCCGAGTGTGTCATTTTGTTAGGTCAGTTCTCTGTGAGTTCAGTTCTGTTTATGTTAGCTCCTTATCTGTTCTGTTGACTTCAGTTCTTCAGTTCACCTCATGTAGGCCTAGAACTCTTTTGTTGATTTAGTCTTTGTTTAAACATTTTGATACGCTTTTTCTTCGCTGTAGTCATCCCTTTGTTAAATAAATCAGCATTTATTTGAACTTGCATCGGTGCATCCTCTGTGCCTGTCTGCTTGGTCCCTAACATGAACGCAAGGGGCTGGTTGCCGTTGGTTACCGCTGCTTAGGTCATGAGCTCCACGTGTGTGTGTGTATGTGTGTGTGTGTGTGTGTGTGTGTGTGTGTGTGTGTGTGTGTGTGTGTGTGTGTGTGTGTGTGTGTCTGGAGTTAAGTCACGGGCCACATCTTTCCCTATTATTCCTCATATGAGTTTTTAATACGTCATTGGTGTACGGCAGCGCAAAGTGTAATGAACCTTGATTTATCCGCATCACAAATGTAATGAAAGTTCAGCCCCTTTGTAAAACAGGGCCAAGTAAACACTATCAATTTGTGTTTACGTGGGGGTTCGCACAAGTAAAACTCCACAAAAAAACTCCTTAACGGATCTAATTTAAGGGGAGTACGGCAGTTCGTTTTTTGGGGGCTGTTGTGATGAGAGATTGAATTGGGAGGGAAAAATGGGAATGAGATGCTGAGAGGTTAAAGAGGAAGATGATTAAGGAGGCGAATGTAAAGAGCTGGAAGAGCTTGCATTTCTAGGTCGCACACAAACAAACACACGCAAACACACACACACACACACACACACACACACACACACACACACACACACACAGATACATACATACATACATACATACAACACACACTCACACTTATTTCCAAGTATGTGTTTGTGTGCCAGCTTTGTTGTTGTGTACATTGGGAGTTTGGTGAGGGACTAGTCAATCAAAGAGTCAGTCAGTGAATGTGAGAAAGTATGCAAATGTTTACGCCTGTGCAGTCATCTGTATGCTTCTTTCAGAGTGAGCTCTGTGTGTTCCGTGAGAGCTGGAAGAGAGAATGCGGGGCGACAAGATTGGTTGTGGAGGTGTGGAAGTGTGCACTCCCCTGGAGTTGCTCTGAAAGAGGGTGGGGGGGTTTGCAAAAGAGAAGGAGAGAGTGCGAGAGAGACTGAGAGAGGGGGAGAAAGAGAGAGAGGTTGTGTATGCAGGTATGAGAACTGAAGGCAAGAGAAGCAGAGACGAAGAAACTTCCCCTGCAAGTTCTGAGGGAATATTGGATGCGAGTGCAAGCAGAAGTTTGTATTCCGTTCAAGAAAAGCAACAGAGTAGCTGCAGTTTTTATAAACATTGCACCTCTCCATCACACTATACTGACTATGGCTGGCAATGTTATGTATGTTTTTTCGTATAGATTCTTTTGATTAAAAAAAGGATAGTGTCATTTTAAATACAGTTTGTCACTAAACATCGCTTTAATTGTATGCAGTTGCACATGTCATTGTCACACACATACACAAACACACACACACACTCACTCTCTCTCTCTCTCTCCCTCCCTCTCTCTCTCTCTCTCTCTCTCTCACACACACACACACACACACGCGTGTGCAGTGACAGGCAGCTCCCCAGAGGTGGGGGTCAGAGTGACAGGTGTGATGGGTGTTCAGTAGGACCTGACGTGTGGAGCTGCCCCTTATCAGCCATCAGCCATCTTATCTGCCCCCCAGCACTACCTGCACACACACACACACACACACACACACACACACACACACGCACACACACACACACGCACACACACTTATCTGCCCCCCAGCACTACCTGCACACACACACCACACACACACTTATCTGCTCATACAGCGGCAAATACACAGTTTTCAGTAACAACGCCAACTCTTAGATACACACGCACACACACATACGTACACGCACACACGCACACGCACACACACACACACACACACACACACACACACACACACACACACACACACACATACAGACAGCACACAACAATAAAGACTGATACATATGGGCATATGGTGTATAGGCTTTTATACAGTCAACATGTATTCCCATATATTCACACATATTTATATAAATATATACTGTAGTTTAGAAACGTACCACATTTTGATTTTTAACCTTTGTGTGTGTACGTAGGGATTTTCTTGTGATTTATTGGTTTATCTTGAAGGGGTTTAGACCAGTGGTTCTTAACCTGGGTTCGATCGAACCCTAGGGGTTCGGTGAGTCGGTCTCAGGGGTTCGGTGGAGCCTCGGTTGAACTGTTAATGCACGGTTCATTTTGTGCACCAGTAAAAAAATCATATATATATTTTTATTTTTTTCTAAAGAAGGGTTCGGTGAATGAGCATATGAAACTGGTGGGGTTCGGTACCTCCAACAAGGTTAAGAACCACTGGTTTAGACGCATACAGACATAGACAAGGGAGTTACATTCTCAAAGAGTACTTTTTAGGCCAGCATTTTTGAAAAAACTTTTATATCTTGGTTTAAAAGAACCCACCCTACTTTATTTGGGGTTAGCATGTTTGCTAATAACAGGCACATCTGTCCCAAATAAAAAATGACCAGCCCACTTGTTTAAATTAACAAAGTTCATAAAAGTTCTGTGGTTGTTAATGAATGGATGGTCAAACAGAGTGCCAGAGTGCATTTCTGTCGATGTTAAATCCTTGGCCGTCAAGCTACCCTTTTTAAATGTGGTGCCCACATCCACAGTATTGGCACCTCATACTCCCATTGAACTCCACTTGACCACGGGGCCCAGCCATTGCATCTTCTATCAAGCTCCCGACGGCCTGCTTTTTGACCACAGCGAGCTGTCCGTTACTCTTCACGGACGTGCTAAATGTAGCCCCCTGTTTGTTGTGTTGTGTTGTGTTTTGTTTTGTTTTGTTGTTGGCTCCTGAAAGATTTTTTTTTATGGTTTCCTTTAAAACGGATTGTGCCTCTCAAAAACGTTTGCGGCAAAACTCAGGTACATGCCTTGTGGGGCCCTCTCTCTGTTCCGATAATTACTTTTCGTATCAATAATTCATCCGCGCGGCAGAACTTTTAGTTTTTTGTGTTTTTGTTTTCCGTGCGTCTGATGCATTATTAATCGCCCACGCAGATTGATTCTGCTAAGGCTTCGTGCCCTAACCCCCCCTGCCCCCCCTCCGTGCAGGCCTCTCCTGTTCATCAGCGGCACAAAGAGGGGGAATGGCTGATGAAGTGATGAAGTGAAAGTGCACCATGTCAACTGCCTGCTCTGTAGCGTTTTTGACGTCTTCAATTGTTTGCTCCACCCAGGCCTGAACCGTGTGTGTGTGTGTGTGTGTGTGTGTGTGTGTGTGTGTGTGTGTGTGTGTGTGTGTGTGTGTGTGTGTGTGTGTGTGTTTGTGTGTGTGTATGTGTATGTATACCAGGCCTGAACCGCCCCGGCTGCTTTGTCTCTGTCTCTGTCTCTCTATCTCTCTTCTCGTCTGTCTTTCTCTCCACCTATCTATCTGCATGTGTGTGTGTGTGTGTGTGTGTGTGTGTCTCTGTGTCTGTGAGTGTGTGTATGTGTGCCAGGCCTGAGCCGCCCGGGATGCTTCGCCAGCGTCGCTGTTAAAAGCTTTCCGTGGCACCGCGCCGAAGTAAATATTCCAGAGAGGCCCCCCCGTGTGCGCCCGCCTGCCTGCCTGCCTGCCTGCCTGCCCGTCCGCCCGCCCGCCTGCCTGCACAATGGCGTACAGTTTGAGCACAAACTCCAGACAAGAGCAGAACACACTCAGACCAAACTAGCGTCGCCTCATTGCTCACACTAACGCCAGGTCAGCACTATCCTGTGTCTCAACACACACTCACACTCTGCTCTCTCTCTCTCTCTCTCTCTCTCTCTCGCTTTCTTTCTCTCTCTTTCTCTCTCTTTCTCTTCTTTCTCTTCTTCTTCTTTTGTCTCTCTCTCTTTCTTTCTTTTTGTCTTCTTCTCTGTCTCCCTTCTCGGGCGAATGCGTGTGTGTATTTTCTTTTCTTAATGTTGTTTCGTGTTTACAGTGTGAGGAGGACTGAGGACTGACTGTGGTGTTGAATGCAGTGTGTCCAGTACCCAGAGGCAAACAGGACGATGTGCCAATCTGACTCACCCAAGGTTACCGAAACCCTTTACCACAGCTGATGGACGTTAGAGAATAACACTATTTTCCTTTTTTGTTTTTCATGAAGCAACCTGCCTTACCTATATACAGTATCCCTTCCAGCACTCCCACACACATCACCCCCCCTTCGTCTGCCTGTGCCCCCTGACGGAGTCCATAGGAGGGGGGGGGGGGTCTGTGGTGTCAAGGGCAGGTGGTAAATACTGAATGCCTCACCAGGCTGTCCAGTCAATAAAAGAGCCAATACACTGTACAACCTGGCCTGGGCATGTGTGTGTGTGTCTGCCTGCGGATCTTTCTCTGTCTCTATTTCTTTCTCTCTTTCGTTCTCTCTTTCTTTCTCCCTCCCTCTCTCTCTCTCTCTGTCTCTCTCTCTCCTTTTCTCTGTCTCTCTCTCTCTTCTTCTGTCTTTCTCTCGCTCTGTCTATAGGTGTGTGTGTGTGTGTATATGTGTGTGTGTGTGTTTGCATGTGTGAAATGGATGTTGAACTTGGCACCATCAGTAATCGGCAGCATGAGTAATTCTCTAATTGACCTGTCGTCTCACCACCAACAACAACCTCCGAAGCACAAATGTTCTCTTTACTGCGTTTTTTCTTCCTCCTTCCAGTTCCCTTTGTAAGTCTATTAGCCTTTCCACAACCTCTCATCACACTGGAGCTGACACACGAGAGCTGACACATCAGGCTTTGAGTGATGTTAGAAGCATATG
>CM059266.1:18701280-18706280 GCA_030347295.1 Setipinna tenuifilis | reverse complement strand
TGACACATTGCATTCTTGGTTATAAAGCTTTTCCTGCCTGACAAGTGCAGTCATGAGTATGTATAAATAGTCATGAATACTAATTTCCACCATTGTTAAGCTTTATAAAGGCATTATAACCGTGTGTATGTGAATGTGTTTATAAAGTCTTATTAAGTACAACTTCATAGAAAGTGTTACTGACAAGGGCACTAGAGGGTGAAAGGGGCTGTTTCTACCAGAGGGGCAGTAGGGGTTGGTGCTGGAGGAAGAACAGTTGTAATCTCCTTGGAGAGGCTAAGTCAGATGCTAGGTCCTCTATCATGTAGTTGAGAACAACAGGCATGCTGTAGTCCTAAAATAAAGACATTTGTTCGGGTGCGAGTCAAAAACCAAATCAAGTGTTAAACTAAAAAAAACACACGTGTGTGGTATAAGCCTACTGACACTACCGTATCCACAAACGTACGTGGTTTGGCACTAGGCCATCATCAACATGATAGGTCCTCTATCATGTCATAGGAAACCATCCAGGAAGTCATCAAGTGAAGCATAGGAATTTAAGAGCAAGTGCTTAGTTTGCTTATGTTTTAACGGTTACGTGTATCCCTTAACATTTGTGCGTATCCCCTAACATCACTTAGTATCTTTTCCTCATGATACCTACACACGACACAATGCACCTTAAGCACTACATTACACATAACCTTGCACTCACCTCTGCAATATTTGTTTACTGTTACGCCCTTGTGTATGCTCGCCTCTCCTATCAATTTTTTTGCACATGATACAAGAAGAGTCTTGCAGTCTTAAGTGTCCCTTCTCCAGGAAACTTACTTAAGGCTCATCTCTCTACTTGTATGTTCCCTCCTCCACTGTTTCACTGTAATTTCACACTGTATTGAAATGTGTGCACTTTGCTTGTACAGTATGTCGTACATGTATATTGTCCTGCTCGTATATTTTATTCCACTGGTACATTATGTGCCTATATGTCTGTTATTGTCTATATTATGTGCCAATATGTATAGTGTATTGTATTTATTGTAGTGTTTTGTATATTGTATCATATGTAGGCCTACACTACTACATGTTTATATGTTGGATGGATAGAGAGTTAACATCTACCGGAGTCTAATTCCTTTTTTTACAAGTGTACTTGGCCAATAAAACAGGTTCTGATTCTGATCACATATTGTTGCCAGTGAAATGTTGTTTTGTCTCACTATGTGGCTGAAATGACAGTAATAACCTACTTGACTTAACTTGAGCTAGTTATGGATGCAAATCCATGATTGTGAAAATAGATACGGGTAGGTTGGGATTGGAAGTTCTCGTTAATAAGTGTTTATTACTGAAGAGGGTAATTTTTGCCAGTTTTTCAGGTTGATGGGCATTGAACTATTTCTCATTTCTGAACTATTTCTACTTTGCTGCACACATTTGTCCTTTTCTCCACAGCAAGAGGCACTTAAAAGTTTAACTCACCGAGTTACATATTTTATGGCGTGGGAACAAAAAACATGCCAGGATTTGGTGCTGTTTGGAGTGTTATGAGCTTGGTCCAATGGCTTGGTATGCCTCTCCCCATAGGTCAGTCATCATAATAAGCATGAATTAAACCTCCAATTTACTACACTTCACACAGCCACAATTCCATGTGAAGAAGCAGGAATGGACCCTGGTGGATCCTTGTGCACTTTGGCCAGAACCACCTGGCAGGGCAAGGCAAGTTTATTTGTGTAGCACATTTTATGCACGCAGTTTAATGTGCCTAACAAAATAAAAGCAAAGAACAATACCTAAAAGCGTAAAAGATAAAATAAGTGTAAATGCTTAAAGGGATAAAAGTAAAACTAAGCATAAGGTAAATAAAAGATATTTAATAAAAAAAAGCATAGTAATTAGAGGTAAATCATTAGCAGAAGGCATCTGAGAACAGTTTGGTCTTCAGTCTAGATTTGAACCTGCCAGCAGTAGGAGCATTTTTGATGCAGCTACAGTATATTCCACTACAGAACATCTACTCACTCATGCCATGACGAGCCCATCGTGACACGACTGTGACCAGAGAGAGTTTACAGTCAGCACACCCCATGAAGAGATAAAGTGTCCAGGGCAAGTGGACAGCTGCTGGAGAAGGCTAACTGTTTCAGAGAGGGTAACGATGTTAAGGAGGCTGAAGAGGTGAAGGTCAGGTGGCCATATGCACATGTGCCAAGAAGAAGAGCAGCCAACCAACTTCCTTTTTTATATATATACTGTACTTGACATGACATTCAATACAGAAATCTCTTTTTTTCTGTTGTTTTTTTTTTTAATAAATAAAAATCCCTCAACCGAATCAGTCATGAAAACATCAACTATTTTACAATGCGACATGGGAAAAAGCACTTGACAGATTGAAATGTTTATTGTTATGCAGGGTGTGTGGCAGATCGTGGCAGAACTCATCTCAAAGCTCTGTGCCTTCCCAACTAAATTAGAATTCAACAGTAATGCTGTTTCTCCATTTCTGAATACCAACTTTCTCTAGGAATAGGTTATGAGAAAGACACCATATGCTTTTGTGCGAGACCATTATTAATGTCTCATAACTCTGACAAAAGTGCTGTGTGGGTGAGGGGTGTGTTAGAGAGGAGCAGTTTAAAATTGACTGTCTCCTATTTTAATCCGAAGCCTTGGAGCCTGCCATGTCTTTTTGGCAGCAGTGTGCATGGGGATGCGATGACACAGGACACCACCCACTATCAAGTTACCAGGTGTCACAAAGACTTCTGTGTCTCTCCCTGTTTGCTGCAGTTCCTGTAACTGTTGTCTCCTGACATCTTTTTTTTGTTTTACTGTACACAGTTCCAGTAAGACACACAGGTTAGATCTATCTTAAGATGAGGGACAACTCTTTAAATATCAGGCAATCGCTCGATATATGTTCGATTTAGTGTACCTGTACAAGTTATATTTTGTTGCAGGCCCACGTTTTTTTTTTACCAGTAGTGGGTGAACAGTTTAAAAACATAATACTCCCTTCCTGGATGAGGTATATGGCTTTTGCTGTGACAATGATGACTATAGACCCATGACAGGAAAAAAGAAGTTCTGTTTTGGAGCTCTCGTGTTTGACACAAAAAGACACAGAAGCAGTGATCTTGGCTGTGGTGAACATTTTAACAGTATGCCATGCTCTATGGTCTGCTTTCAGTAGGCAGGTGACAGAGGTAATAAAAGACCATAGAGGAGAGTCTGAACTACCTCTCCATAATTGGGGGGTACCACCTTTTTATGAGGAGTACTACTATTCACATTTTACATTAATTATATAAATATGTCGGTACCCCCAACCCTGCTATTATTATGTCTTTGTACTGGGTACTATTAGTACTGGGTACTGGGTCTTGATCAGGGGCTACCGTACCCCCCCAAGTACCCCCAGTAGTTCGAACTATGGAGCCACCATAGAGACTATGGACACCATAGAGAGCCCCGGTAAACAGCAGTGCAGACCTCTCTTTGTACCTCAGGGCTACTAAACGTCTTCACAGCGGATGAGGTCAGTGTCAATCAGGAGACCGACCACCAGAAGATGGGGTTGTGAAGATGGGGAAAGAAAAAAAGAAAGAGCCGAGGACCACTGCAGGAGCCGAGGGTGGATGATTTAGTAGAGGAGGTGGGGCAGGCGCTCATTTTAGCTCCCAGCAGCACAAACAGGGTGGCTATTAACGCTCAGTTCATTTCCCATAATTAGGAGGGGGGCGAGGGGATAAATTTCTTTGGGGCAAGAGATGGAGGGTGGGATTGGGTGGAGGTGGAGGGTTGGATCGGATGATTTACGATGGGGTGGGTGGACAAAGGTCTGTGATCTGGAATAGAAAGGTGATTGCGGGAGCACACACGGAGACGTAAAAAGGTGTTGTGTGTGTGTGTGTGTGTGTGCGTATGTGTGTGTGTGCCTGTGTGTGTGTGGCATCACGGTTATTGGACAGGGTTCTTATTTCACATTCTGGCCGGAACTGGCCGAGTGAGAGATGAAAAGGTGGGCCGCTGTATAGTGGAGGCCATGATGGATGGACAGGTCTCATGGGCATAATGGGAGGCGGTAGGTGAGTGCTGCATTGTGGGGTGAGATGAAAGAGGTTGGGGTTGTGAGTGTGTGTGTGTGTGTGTGGTGTGGTGTTGGCGTGGCGAGCTGATTTGTGGAGACTGAGACGGGGTGGATGGTGAGTTGGTTGTGTGTGTCTGTGTGTGTGTGTGTGCGTGCAGGGAGGTGTGAGCGAAGTGCGTGGGCGAGAGGCAGCGAGGCGGCCGGGCGGGCAGGCAGACGAGGGAGCGGCTTGATGGGCCGGCCGTAGTGGTTCATCTCTGCCACGGGGTGATGACACTCGATGCTCCGTAATTGCCTGTGGGCTCCGCAGTGCCAACTCCTGCAAACTTTCTTTCATTAGGCCCGCTGCCAGGACTGATGGAGCTGGCAGGAGACAAACGCAGGAGGAGGGAGAACAGACATACAGAGAGGGGGAAGAGGAAGAAAAAAGAGGAGGAAGAGAAGGAGGAGGAGGAGAAGGAAGAGACACGAAGTGGATTAAGTAAAGGGCGGAGGGGGGGGAGATAAAGGGAACGAATGAATAAGTCGGACAGAATGTATGTATGGCAGGGTGTTGGGGAACTAGGGACCGTAACTTCATATTCAAATAGCACTTTTGGCAAGTCGATGTCCATATGTTGATGTCTTCTGTTCAAATAAATAAAGATTCCTCATGAGTAGCTGTAAATCTCAAAAAAGCTTCACCCTGCTTCATGTTGATTGTTACGCTGATAGAAAATAACCGTTATAGAAGCCTTTTGACTATTTATATTGAATCAAGGAAATCAGCATTATGATGGGCTATAAAAATCATCATCAGAACGTACAGCGCTATTCTGAGCATGGCCATTTAGAACTGCTGTTAGGTCCGTAAATTACTGAATATCACACTGACAAAATGGAGCACTGTAATTACTGGTTGTGTTCTGTAATTTATTAC
>CM059266.1:18683780-18696280 GCA_030347295.1 Setipinna tenuifilis | reverse complement strand
AAGGCCTGAGAGACCACCACCTTTGGGTAGTGGCAGCTCAAGTGGTGAAGCATCTTAGTCATGCACAACACCAGAAATAGAGTTGCCACACTGAGTTACCACACTGGTCTCATTTCCACACATTTGCATAGCCTTGGGTCTGTCAGGTGTTTTTCCAATGCGTCAATGAGCAGTTCTGGTAGCATGTGAGTTAGTGAAGTAAAATCTGAAAAACGGCAGTACCGGCTTAACCCTCCTGAAGGAAAGGTTTAATATCCCCAGCCTGCATGGACAGACTCAGCTGTAATCGAAAGGACCTGAAATGAAGATTGGGTGTTTCTCTTTTAATGTTCTCCACAGTCGTGTAGAATACCATGAATGGCCCCCATCAACCAGAGCAATTATTGGTTTGCACCAAGCATCAAGGAGAACATAATAAAGGGCCGGGCCCTCAACATGGCCAATATCACTCACTAACATATAATGGGCAATCATGCTCAGGCTGTTAAGGTAATTACACAGTGGGATGGTATCCGAAACAACAGGTGTTATTGGAGGGTCGATTTGTTAAATAACATACTCAAGCAAACATGTTTTTTTGCTTCCTCCACCACAAATGTTTATGAACTTGCAAGAAATCGGAGGAGGAGCAGGTTTATGGTATAAAAACATGGATACAGAGCTAAAAGTTTCATTCGAACTATGTGGGAATGCTAACACACACACATAAAGTTTCAACTTTGAACATTTTTAAGGAGACGTGTTTTCCTTGAACGCCTGCCTTAGTTTTTCCAAATTTAAACACACCTCAGGTGCCTTAGCGTTATCGATATTCCGCCTGTGTATACTTCTCCTGGACACTTATGACAGCAGCTAAGCTCACTCCTCTGTGGACCGTAAGTGAATGTGGAAGTGAAAAGACGAGAGTGAGAGACTGGGAAAGGGGAAGAGAGGTGGAGAGGAAGCAAGAGAATAAATAAAGCAGACAGAGAGACAAGACAAAACTCGCCATGATGCAAAACCACTGGGTGACCATTGTAATTCTACACATAATCCACAACATAAGATATAGCTACAGTTTACTGCATTGAAAGATTTTTTTCTATTCAAGTCCAAAGAATCAGAATCAGTTACAGAACTGTGATATCAGATACACAGAGACCAAAGACTACAGCCTCAAAATACATAAAATGAAAGTATATGAAAAGATTCTGAGAAGAAGACAATGGAGAGGAGTCGGGAGAGTGACAGACAAAAGAAAGAGAAAACTAGTTGGCAGTTTTGAGAGAGAGAGAGAGAGGAGTCAGGTTTGTGTAATCTTGGACTTCACACCCTAAGCTCCTGCAGCAAGCCCAGAGATGTCAACCAGGTTCTGACAGCTCTGCCGCAGAAAGAAAAAGGGAGAGGAGAGCGAGGGAGAGAGAAAGAGAGAGAAGTGGAGAGTGAGAGAGGTGAACAGAGGTGGAAAGAGAGACAGAGAGAGCGAGAGAGGTGGAGAGAGATAGAGGCAGAGAGAGAGCGAGAGAGAATGTCATTTAGTCTAAGGGAATTTGGAGGGTGGGGTGGGGTGTGGGTGGTGGATGGGTGGGGGGCAGGGTGTTAGAGCCCATGCCAGGCCTGGCACCATTTCACGGAGACGGGCTTTAATTGCTTAGCCAATTTAAGCAAGCGCCTTTATCATCAGGGGCGGGCAGCTCAGCGCAGGGTGACAGACTGGAAAGGAAAGAGGTGGGAAGTGAAATGGATGGTTCATGGGTGGGTGTGGGATGGGCGGAAGATTGGTGTGTGTGTGTGTGTGTGTGTGGGTGTGGGATGGGCGGAAGATTGGTGTGTGTGTGTGTGTGTGTGGGTGTGGGATGGGCGGAAGATTGGTGTGTGTGTGTGTGGGGGGGGGGGGTGCTAGATGATGGTGGTGCTGGTGGTGGTGCTGATGGTGGTAGTGGGGGGTGGTTGGGGAAGTCAGCCAAGGAGACACGAGACAGCGAGAGATAAAGGAGAGAAGGAGGCCAAGACAGGGAGACACAAGCCGGCGCTCTGGTCCCAATTGGAGGAACGAGATGGAGGGAGCGAAAGAGGCTGAACAAGCTGAGAAGCGGAAAATGTGGAAGAAGGGGAAAAGAGAGAGAGAGAGAGAAAATCATTTCAGACGGGAGTCAGAGAAGGGAAAAGCTAGACTCCGTCAGCCCATTTAACAAGCTCACTCCTGCGAAATGCTCAACACTGCATGAATGGCCTAATGCGTGTAAAGCAGTGCATAGCTGTCTCCAAATGAGTTTCTAGTTATTTTATACTCAAAGGAGAAATTCTATTACCTCAAGCCTGGTCTCACTGCATAATAGTTCCCGTATGGAGACCATATGACAAAGAGACAGGGGTTCCACATCATAACATCATGAGAATGCACACAGGGTAATTACAATACATCCTTATCACCTTCAATTCTTCTGGCAATGTTATTGTTATGTCAGCACTGACTGACGTCTCTGAGAAGAACTAGCTGTTCGTATGTTTTTAAACAGCACGTTTTGTCTCACACTCTGCTGTCACATTTGCCTCACTGATATTCAAGTTGCGCTCTGCTTCTCTCCTGCCTCTCTTTACTTCAGTCTGTCTTTTTCTGCCCCCCTCCCTCCCTCTCTCGCTTCCTCTCTTTCTCTCTCTCACTCTATCTCTCTCTCTCCCTCTCTCTCTCTCTCTTTACTTCAGTCTGTGTTTTTCTGCCCCCCTCCCTCCCTCTCTCTCTTTCTCTCTCTCTCTCTCTATCTCTCTCTCTCCCTCTCTCTCCTTCTCTCCTTCTCTCTCCTTCTCTCTCTATCTCTCTCTCTCTCTCTCTCTCTCTCTCTCTATCTCTCTCTCTAAGCCTGGCATCTCCTCCTTGGCTTCTTCTTCTTCTTCTTCTTCTTCTTCTTCTTCTTCTTTTTTTCCCCCCGCTCCACAGCTCTTCGTCTTCATCCAGACCTCCCACACACACAGCCGGATACACAGACAGTCAGATGCGGCCTGTAGATAAACACCCCAGTGTGGAGCTGAGCTGTGCTGAGCGGAGCGGAGCTGAGCGGAGCTGAGCTGAAAATACTGCTGGCTGCAAGGCTGGCTTTGGTGTCGTGTCTACTACCCCCGCCCTAGAAGTTCCTCTCTCTCTTGATGACACAGAAACACCTTGAGGCGAGGAAAAGAAAGATGGGGGCATGAGAGCTTTTACACTCGATACATCGCGTGGGATGTGTGTGTGTGTGTGTGTGTGTGTTTGTGTGTGTGTGTTTGTGGATGTGATGGTGACATTTACAGTAGTTTGTACGTGTGTACGTGTGGGGGTGTGTGCACATATATGTGTTTGTGTGTGTGTGTGTAGATGCTATAGCAGTAACTCCATGTCACTCTCTCTCTCTCTCTCTCTCTCTCTCTCTCTCTCTGTCTCTCTCACTCTCTTTGTTTCTCTTAGTTCCTTATTTTCTTCATGCTCCATGGTTTTTCTCCTGCTGAATCACCTTGAAGCCTTTTGTTGCTGCTGGTGCTTTTAGGGCCGACGGCAGCCCTCACCGAGCCCAAAGCAGACACACACAGTCTGGGCCACTCCAGTCACCCGGAGAGAGGTGAGCACCAGGAGCAGTCCGGCTCGCCAGGCGAAAAATGTTTTCATTTTCTGCGGGTCGCCGGCCAATTTCTGATCTCGTTAGCCCGTCAGCATGACAGTTGTCGAACACAAAGAGTTCTCGGCCGGGGGAGACGTAATTGAATCAGATGCCCCGGTCCCCTTCTCGGCGTTGTCCATGGCAACCGAGCCAGACAGGATACGTGGTGTTTGATACGGGAGACAGTCTCTTAACCCTGAAGCAGGTACTTACATAAATCATCTCCAGCCTCCCTGCCGGTAGCACAAGATCCAAATGACTTCTGCTGTACATGTGCTGTCATGACAATAGTTGCCATGGCAGTGGTGGTGATAAGGATCCCAGCATCAGCTCCCCATCTGGGGGAAAGGGGGGGTGTGGTGTGGTGTGTATCTCTGGAGAGACTGATCTGTGATCTGTGCTCTGTTCTGTGCACTGGCAGTAAACTTGTGCACACGTCTAAACAGTGCACACCTCATTCAGTTGTGTGTGTGTGTGTGTGTGTGTGTGTGTGTGCGCGATTTATATTTAATTGCTTTGGTGAATTGCTTTGTATCAAAAGCTTGGCACGTTTCACAATCGTGTTGTGAAAGTTGATTAGATTGCCTGAAGTCATTACCACTACAACTTATTCCTCTGGAGAGAATATAGTACAGCATGCTTTCAAGGAGACTGTGTGTGTGTTGGAGTGGAGTAGGAAGCAGAAGGACTTACTGTAGGGTTGTTTTTGTTTGTTTTGTGGGAGTGTGTGTGTGTGGGGGGGTATAATGTGTCAGTTAAATTTGGATAGTGATTCTGCTGCACTGATAAGTGATAAGGAACAAAGCCACCCCCCTCCCCTCCTACTAACCCCCTCTCCCCCCCTTACTAAATCCCACTATGCATCACGGTTTCAACTGGCTCCCTGCTATGAAAATGACTGGAGCTCCTGACAGGGGCGCATTGACTGGGCTGCAGATGCCTTAAATTGGCCGGCTGGCTGGATGGAATGGGGGTGGAGGGAGGGAGTGCTATGGATTAATGCAATTGCACAGGCCACTGATGCCTCACACTGGATTCACTTCAACGAAATAAAAGGATGGCCCTTCGTTTAACCCCAATCTGATTTTTTTATGTGCCATGGCTTTTCTCTCCGTGCCTCTCGGGTAGCTGCCTATTGCATTGATTAGTGTGCTATGATTCTTCCAAATGGTGGCATTATTAGAGGAGCCTGCCTGCTGCATTATAGTTGATCATCTTGTGATGCAAACAAAACATGAACAAAAACAACACAGCCACTCTTGACAACGCTTCGCTCAGTACATTTCTCCAATCACCATCATTAGCTAAATGGCAAATTCCCCAAATTGGTTTGTACTACCAGCACCACACAATGAATTACCTGCAAAAGCCCCCTAAAATACAAAAACAATGTAGTTTATGTTTGAAAATTTAATATTTTAGTTCATGGACATGTCATCAAAATGGCAGGTCCTTATGTTTTTGTCAAACTATATTGTCAATACAGTAGTGTACGCTGTGCGTATTTTTTAATGTAAATTAAGGTTAAAGTTGTGATTAAAATTGCATAAAGCTGCACTTTTTTCCTGTGTGGCATAAATCAGTTTTCAACTAACTGTATGTGGGAGTTCTATTGCAAAAGACTGGGCAGGATTCACATTTGTTCTTTTACTGTCTGTGCTAGAATTTGTTGACAGAACATGTCACTGAATGCAGAATAAAAAAAGACTGTTTTACAGTACTGTGTTGCTCAAGGGAAAAAAATACATACTGAATTTGAAATGTAAGCAGAACAAGTATCCCTTAGGCAGAACAGTACATGCAGCACTACTGTATATGGGGAATCATTATGCTGTTTTTTTCTCTTCTGCTTTCCTGTCTGTTGGGCCACAGATTTCCCAGCCCCAATTACAGTACCGCGTCCGCGAGGAGAGAATCTCCTTCCAAAGGATAGTGCAGACGTGCGCTGTAATGTCCTGTAATGTCCACACTGCAGCCAGCAGCGTCATCTCAATATGTGGCTGCCCAGAGCAAAGGTTTTCCCCTCCGTGCTGAGTAGAGGTTCCCTTAGAGGGGTCAGGGGAATGGGGCAGGAGGTGGAGGTGGAGGAATTCCCTCAGCATCTTGTAAGGGCTGCCAGACCATTGCTGCTTGATGGTGTTAGAGTCGTGGAGACACACAGTAGTCATGGGGACACACACTATTCTCAAATCACCACGTGTTTCTTCGTGGTTCTTTGGTGTCTGCAAAAACTCAGTAGACCCAGACTTCATTGTCCGAATCTGGCAGCACTGACCTTATCTTATCTTAGCATAGTCACTGTAATCTAGTGTTGCCAACTGGCAAATTGTGGCAAAAGTAAAAACATTTACTCAATTTTTTTTTTTGTAATTACTTCTCATGACCTGTGCATTCAAAGGCACCACACAAAGACACCACGCAGCACCTGGAAACCCAAATCCCCCAACTTCTGTCAACGCACAAACATGGAGTTGTTACTGGTAGGCAGTGAGACTGCCACAGTATTTAGAAGTTTGTTTTCTCATTGACTGAGTAAAAATGGCTATTTGTGGTGTCTTTTATGGTATTTTTGCACCTTTCAGCGGTGCTTTACCTGATTACAGTTTACAGAGACTATGCTAAACTGAGCTAAGCTAAGGTCAGTGCTGCCAGATTCAGACAATGGCTGAGTCTGCTATAAAATGCTTCTGCTCACTTATCCAACTCTAGGGACTGCGGGGAGAGACTCAATTTCACCTGGGTGTGGCTTATTTCTTTAATGGCAACAGTGATAAACATGAATAAAGTGTCATTAATGTTCATGATATGTGTCATGTCATGTTTATAACATGCTCATGCCATTCGTATGTATAGGCACCTTCAAATAAAGTGTTAGCGAGTGTCATGTAGTCTTGCATGTCTGTTAGTCTGTTGTGTGTAGTATGCCCTTATTATAGGGATACTGTGATCATGGTGCAAATATAGCCTTCTCTTGAGCTGTGAGCCTTTCGCCAGCCCTATGATGTAGTCTTCCAGTTCTGTGTTGTACAGAACACAGCAATGCGAAGATACAAAGTCAGCAGAGTTACAAGGTCAAGGTTAGTGCCCCTTTACAACCTTGGGCTTCTGTACCTTTTCTTTTTTCCTTCTCACCACGCATACCTATATCTTCCTTCTGAATGCTGAGTCTGTGCAAGTTCAAGTTTATTGTTATATGTACAGTTAGAAAAGAAGGAAAGAAAAAGATTTGCACACCGCTTTTAAAAGACCCTTATACTTTAGAAAAGAGACAACATCATTTCAGTCTTCATCAGGCGTCTTTTTCATATGTACAGTTCGAAAACATGTTTCCCTGCCTGCACAATGACATTCTTCCTTTGCTTTTCACTTCAATGCCACACAAAATAACACACATTAAGCCATTATACAAGACATAGACAATATATTCAATTGAATAAGTGTAATGTGCAAGCTGGTCTGTGGTGCTATGGTTGAGAATGAGTCCTAGTAAAGCAATATGTTCAGTTCCTTGTTGGTGTTCAATTGCCAGGAACTGTAGCACATGTCATGCTGTGTCTGTGTATTCTTGCTAGTGAAATGATGACTTCAAGTGGTAAGTCTGTTTAATAGAGAAACAGTGTGATACATTTTCATCAACCTGGCATAAGTAATTGATCGTAACACAGTACGCAGTTGCACATGATAATTTGCATTAATGTGCCTAAGCGTTCACTTTTTTGTCGAAAAGAATGGCAAATTGCTTTCATGTTGTTCACCAGAAGTGACCAGGTGATGTGGAGGATTAATAAGTGTAATGGAGTAGAACTTCAGTTCTGATCTGAGAAATGTACCAAAGTATATACCATCACTATATGATCACATCTAGCATGCATACATACAGTACATAGACATACATACACACACACACACACACACACATGCATACATACATACACACACACACACATACACACACATACACACACACACACACACATACATACATACATACATACATATGGTGATCAAACCATCAACTGCTCTGATGTGAAACGATATGCCACCTAAAGGCAGTGATATAGATGTGAGTGATGGAGGAAGTGAGACAAGGTTAATCTGTTTAGCAGTGAAAGGATTTCAGAGACAACAGACATGGCAGAGGCGGTGAGAAGCCTGCACAGTAATGCTCGTGGGTATGTCTGTGGCAGCAGCACAGTATTCGTCTGGAGGTAAACATCTGCCTCTCCCCTCCACCTCCTCCTCCTCCTCCTTCTCTCTCTCTCACCTGAACAAAAGTAACTTTACAGTCCTGTGCATCGACATCATCCACATCCTTGACCGGCAGCCCTGTGCCGTCCTTGATGATGGCTGCCGTGCTTTTTACGGAGGCTGGGGGCTGGCAAAGGCACGACAGGGATCCGCTTAGTAGAGCCGGGGGGGTGGGGGCGGTGGTGGGGGGGTCGCGATGAGCAGGCGCCAGGCAGCATCGTGTCATGTTTGTACCTTTTCCATTAATTCTCTTTCTTTCTTTTTTTTTCTATCTTTTTTTTCACCCAAACGGTTTGTGGAGATGATAATAGATGAGAGTGGTAGAATTGAAATGTTTCAGGGAAGGGAAGGGAGCAAAGGTAACGGAGGGTGCTACCATTCAGCCATCAAGGCATCTCTTGCACAATCAACTCCCACATTTATATGCTAATTTGTTTTCCTTCAGATTGGAGTTGGATTTCTGTGTTTTATTTTTATTTTCCATCTGTTAACCCATCCCCCCATCTCCCCCCTCCCCCCCTCTCCCCTCCCAACCCCCACACCCAACACACACACACACACACACACCTCCTCCCTCCTTCCCCACCAACCCTCAGTGAGCTGAGAACATTTCCCTCACTGCCATGGAAACCATGACAGCATGTTGTCTGAGACCAGTGCTCCTCGGAATTACTTTGAATACATTTTGTTTTCGTTTCAATTTGGCTTTAATTGTAGCGCTAAAGAGCCTGTCATAGCATGCTAGATTGAGCTCTTTTGAACTCTCTTTTTTGCTCCCAATTCGCTTTTCAGTAGATGTATTGCTCCCAGACACGTCCTTTGGACAGGCTCCTCTCTTTAAATTCTAAAGTAGCCCATACTCTGACAAAGTGTCCCTCCCCATTTTAACTCAATTAAATCGTTGCGGACGAAATAATAATTTTCTCTCTTTGCATTACCCTCGCCCTCGCGGCTCATTTTTATGTTTACTTTCTGTCATTTCAGACCGCCCATCGTAAATCATATTTTTCTCTTCACTTCTGTCCTCTCTGTCTTCTAATTAGCTCTTTGCTCTGGTTACTATTTCATGTCCATTTATAGCTCAGACATGCCTGTCGTCCTCTCCTCCTCTCCTACCTCCTCCTCCTCTCCTCCTCCTCCTCTCCTCCTCCTTCTCCTCCGAGGCTGCCGTGGCCTCTCCTTTTGTGTGTCTCTGGGCAGCTGTGCCGCCCTGCCGCTGCCGCCGCTGCTAAAAGGACAGGAATAACATGAACCTGAAAATTACGGCAAAACGTGTAATTACCGTAATGGCAGCAGGCAGCAGGCAGCAGGAGCCGGTCACTACGGAGGTGTGCCAGCCAGCCAGCGCTGCTGTGCCCTGGAAACAGGGGGGGTGGGGGGGGGGGGGGGGGGGGGGTACGGGGCAGGGCCACAGGGGCAGCCGTCTTTATTTCACCTGATGGCAAGCTGTGTGGAGCTAGGAGCGGAGAGAGGGAGAGGGAGAGGGAGAGAGGGAGCGAGACACAAAAAATGAAAGAGATGGAGGAGAGAGAGAAAGAGAGAGAGAGACTGAGACTGTAGAGAACTGCAAAAAATGAAAGAAATGAAAGAGATGGAGGAGAGAGAGGGGGGGAGAGAGAGACTAAGACTGAGACTGTTCCTCCTCCTCCGCACAGTCTTTTGTTCTTGTGTGGCCTTGAGGATGTGGTACCTGCAGGGCCAAAACTGGCCTCTGGTCGAGCCGCAGGCCTCAAGCGTAGGTTTTAAAATGACCGCAGAACAAAAACAGCAGCCGCACCACTCCAGTGACCATCGCAGTGGTCACTTACAGCACGCTGGGTCACATTGCCTGCTAGAGAGCTCCCGGAGGAAAAGGGAACAGTGAATTCACCTCCCTCTATGATGCTCTTAACTAAAGACCCCCCCACGCCCCCAGAAAAGCTTTAACTCAAATACCTGCTTAAATCCACACCCACGTCCATATTCAAAAGATATGCCATGTACATGTACAGTCTCTTTGCCATTGCTATCCATATTCATACATTTATGTTGAAATGTACTTGCATAATATGTTCTATAAGCACTGGGTGATATACATACATATAGAGTGGTCCCCGCTATAGTGTGGTTCAGTGGATTTTTATATATATTTATATTTATATATATTTATATATATTTTTTAATATATGGTATGTCACTATGCATGCTAAAGAAAAGTTCGGCAGAACAATATTGTAATTTATGATAACTATAGTGTAACATATAAATGTTGATTAAAATGCAGTAATAATTTAATAACACATACAGCAAAAATGTATTAAAACAGTGTGTGGGAAGTGTACTTTAAGGCTTAAACTATAAAATGAAATGTTTTCTATATGGTCTCACTATATCGTGGTGTTCACTTACTGCGGGTGGTTCGTAACTATGACAGGCTGTGACAGACTGAGGATCACTGTTAGTTCTGATCAGTAGGGCCTCGACACTGGTCCTGCTTGTATGGCACTGAGCAGTTCACAAACACCGAAGTGTGCATGAGTATGCGGCATTAAAAAAAAGAGTACACAACGCTGTCAAAATGTTGTTGATATATGAGCTCAATAGCGAAATCGAATTACACAACTTATGGCTGGGTTGTTTACCTATTTACACTGGCAAGGATTTTGTGTCATAATCCACACTATAAAACAATTCATTGTGGTGACGGTTTTCCCCTCTCATCTTCCCAGTCATATTTGCATTTGAGGTTTTTGTGGCATGAAATCCTCTTTGTGGTGTACGAACACCAGTGTTTGTTTGTTTTCAGCGCAACATATTGAACAGATGTCTAAACGACCGTGAGAAGCAGTTTGCTGAATCTGACAACAACAACAACAAAAAAACGCTGTATTGGATTGGACTGCTGGACACCACCCTTTCAATACAGTCAGACACACGGGTCTCTCTGAGACAGCATGAACTAAATGACTCGGTAGCCGAGCGTGCTAAGCTTCATTGATTTGGGCCAGCGTTGGCTGATTAGCAAAAGGTGGTCGCCCTACGAGATGGAGACGTCTGTGTGTTATTTTTGTGGTCCAGTATCTGTGGTTATTCTCTCCTTATCCCAGCCAACACACCTCTTCAGTCATCTCACTGTTGACACACACACTGTTTGGGTCGGCCAAAGCAATTGGCTCGGGCGCCTCAATTTCCACTGATGTTTGGTGTGTCTGAGGGAAACCCTGAAGAGTGGGGATGAACTCAGCCAGTCAGCTCATTGACTGGGCTGTTGGAACGCATCCTAAGCCCACATAAATGTAACCACTCTCAAATCTTTTTGAATCCATATATATCCATATACTCAACATCAACCTTTAGAAGTATATATTACACAACACACACACACACACACACACACACACTCTCTCTCTCTCTGGCACACACACACACACACACATTCACAAAGCCAAACAGATTCTCTCTTCTCCTTTCATCCCTTACCTATCTATTCTGTATTGGCCAGCCAGCAATAGCAAGAGAAAAAGAGATAGATACATAGATAGATAGCATAAAGAAAGAAAGAGAGTGAAAGCACAAGAGAGGTATAGAGAACCAGACATAGAAAGAGGTTGTTGTAACAGCTGGCAGAGAGAGCACAGCGTCTGCCTGTCTGATGAGTTCCTGGCCGAGCGGCGACCTTCAGATCGTGACCTTGGTGCTCCTGGAGGCTCGCACCGCCATCGCTAACGCGGTTTAAGATTTCACTGAATCTGTTCTAATTCGGTTGTGCGGCTGCGACTGCGGACCCCCCCCTCTGCGAGCTCAGTGCTTGGTCTTAAATAGCTCCGTGTTAATTAGAGTGAGCGACTTGTCCTAAGAAGAGGCCTGCGCAGTCTTCAGAGGGCCGTGCTGAGCGCTACGGCCGGCTTTAGATCGCTAACCTTGTGATTGGAAGCTTAGCGAGCGAGTGCGCTGCTTTGTAAATAGCACACACGCATCACCATTCCAGAACCTGGCACAGACGTTTGTGGGTTTAGTTTGGACCCATTACACAGAGACACAGCGATTGCTCTGTTGTTGTCGGAGGCTTTTTTTATAGGGGGGGGGTGACCACCTGTTATACTTGCCTGTAAACATTAGTATGCAAGCACGCGCACACACACACACACACACACACACACACACACACACACTCCTTCACCTAAAAGCATGCAGTGTTTAGCATTGCAAACACAAATACACAAACACACAAATACCTACTAAAGCTCGTCGGTAACGTGAGACGGTCAGTCATGCATTTGTGGCTAGCTGTGTGTCTCTCGGTCTATAAATGCGCCGAGGTCACCGCCGACGACCCTGACCTGGATGATGATTACGGTCCTGCGGAGAGAGGTCTGTCTGTGGCTTCGAAAGGGGGCCCTCAGACAGGCCATGGCTCCAGGCCAGCTGACAGGCAGGCCGCAAGACGCTGACGGATGGCCGCTCAGGTGCCCGTTTGGGCTTTGTGATATCTTAATGGATGTCTCGCTCTTAGGGTAGCAGGACAGATCTCGCGCAGACAACGGAGCAAATTTATCATCTGTCACGGAGGGTTCAGACTAGAGCTTAGCACCACCACCACCACCACCGCAGCACTCCCTAATAGTGCTTTAGCTTTCTCTCCCACTGTCTTTGACATCCTTG
>CM059266.1:18661280-18678780 GCA_030347295.1 Setipinna tenuifilis | reverse complement strand
GCGGGCAAAGTCCCGCCCGCGACGGGCCAATAGGAGGGCACCTGCTGCCGTCTGCTCCCCTCGTGCGAAAGCTGTCGCCGCGCGTTTGCTAGCTGTCAGTTACAGACGACTCCAGGAATATCCACCACCCCACCGCACCACAGCCTCGCTTCGCCACCTCGACTCAGTCACATGTTCACAGCGTGCCCCCTCTTGTTCACTCACTCGTCGCTCCCTCGCTCGCTCGCTCACTAGAGATGATGTCATCTGAAGCAAATGAAGCCCCACCGTTGCTGTGCCATGCCTCATTCCACTTGTCATTGATTGGGGCAGCTTTGTGTGTTTGTGTGTGTGTGTGTGTGTGTGTGTGTGTGTGTGTGTGTGTGTGTGTGTTTGGGTGTGTGTGTGTGGGTGGGTGTGTGTTTGGGGGGTGGGTGGGTATTTAGGGGTGAGGGAGGGGGGTGCACTGGCCTATCAAGTGCTCAAGGCTGAGGGGGACACCAAGGTCAGCTCTAACTAAGCATGAATAAATTATATTTAGTATACTACGCTAACGCTTAGTTTTAGAGGGAGGTGGGCGAATCTAGTAGCTGGCTTAGTGGTCCGTGCCTTGAAGGAAGGGGGGAGTAGAAGTTAACGCAGTGCCACACGTGTGTGTGTGTGTGTGTGTGTGTGTATGTCTGTTCCTGCAAGGGCAGAATATCCGAACTTTGGGTGGACAGGGTGGGGGGGTGGGGAGGCAACAGGCTTGGGTTTCACTGGGGCGCATTGTGTCCCGTTATGCTCCAAGCGTTCCAGCCCGGTCTCCCTGTCTGCTTGTAATGAATGATAGATGAGTAGCAATGTTTATCTATTAATTAGCCTCCATCCTCATCTTCCTCCTCATCTTTCTCCCCCTCCTCCTCCTCCTCTTCACAAACACACACTGTGTTGATGAGGGCATGTCTGGTCTGAAAAGGATGTTGGCTCTCTCTCCCTTTTTGTCTCATTTTTGTTCTGTCAGGCTGACCCCGCGTGAGGTGACGGTGGTAGTTTTTCTAAGCCAGTGTGTATACGTTAGCGCCAAGCCGTGCGTACGACACAAGTCAAACTCGGTTAGACGATAGCGGGCTTGTCAGCACTTAAGCGCTCGACCGCGGCACTGCAGGGCAAACTCATCCCTTCCTGACCTCTCTCTCTCCTTCTCTCTCTCTTTCTCTTTCTCTTTCTGTCCCTCTTTATCTCCATCTCTCTCTCTCTCTCTCTCTCTCTCTCTCTTCTGTTTACAGAGCAAGGCCAGTAAAACAGCCGTTTGCCAGAGCGAGAGAGAGAGGGCGAGAGAGAGAGCGAGAGAGAGAAAGAGAGAGGGCGAGAGCAAGGGCAAGACAGAGAGAAAGATATGGAGATGTAGAAATCGAAAAGAAAAGTGTGTTTTCGTTTTGGATTCGGGCGAGGTCTAGGGCAATGAATTTTTGTATTTGTGAGTCTGTGGGTGTGTGTTTGTGTGTGTTTGTGTTTTTGTGTGTGTGTTTGTGAGTGTGTATGTGTATGTGTATGTGTGTGTGTGTGTGTGTGTGTGTGTGTGTGTGTGTGTGTGTGTCTGTGTTTGTGTGTGTGTTTGCGTGGGTGTATGTGTGTGCATGCCTGTGTGTATGATAGAGAAAAAAGAGAGAGAGAGAGAGAACAGCCCTAAGGCATGGGCTGTGGTCTGACTGGAATAGGTAATGCCAGTGGCTCCAGGTGAACGCAGCAGCAGCAGCAGCAGCAGCAGCAGCAGCAGCAGCAGCAGAGAGCAGGGTTTAGGAGGTGAACGCCTGCTCGGAATCTGAAATGGAGACTCACTCACAAACAACACCAGCGTTCTGAGCACTTCATATCTGCCAGTGCTGCTGGGGGGGGGGGGGGGTGAAGGGGGGGGGGGGGGGGGGGGGGGGGGGTGTAGGAGGAGAAAAAAACACACACCACATCACTAGACTTCTAATTGTGCGAACACTGCAACAACCACAGCCACGACTTTCTCTCCGGATGTGTGCTGTAATTGCTGGTATTGTATTGTCACCTTGTCGTCATAAGTGCAACAATAGCTGTCACCTCTCGCATTAACCCCCTGTTTCAGTGTGACACCTGAACACAGAGAGCGTTAAATGCACTTCCTCTCTGCGCAAAAACCCCCAATCAGCGTTCAAGTTCTAATGGGCTTCTGAAGGAGCCGGCCCTAATCCCCGTCACATAGACACATATTCCCCCTTTTAATGAGCAGAGTGCACTCATAAAACTCATTGGGCCACTTGCTTCTTCTTTGGGGCTGCACTAATTTGTGTGTTTAGCACAGCAGATAAGAGCAAAAGTAATTTTCTGTGGTTTCTGAAAGCCCTTTGGCGGCTCCATTGAAAGCGCACCCCCAACCCCCCCACCCCCCCCGTTCGAGATGATGGTATTGGGGCCTGGCTCTGTTCAGGCTCTCAGCGTGGTGGATTGGGGGGTGAATAGCGGGCAGAAAAGGGTCTGAAGTCACCGTGGCATCCGGCAGAGACCGCCCGCCCCCCCCCCCCCTCACACCCTCCCCCACCTTTCTTTCTCACAGGCAGATATGCTTAGGTTCCGGCGGGACATTGGAGGAGAAGAAGAAGAAGAAGCTTTGCCGCTCCAAAAGAAAATGCTTTTAAAAAAAAAACCCGAAATGGCTTTTCTTTTTTTTTTTTATATCTTGCCCCGAAAAAAATAGACTCCTTTACAAAATTTAGTGAGGAGGGAGATTTTTTCCAAGCATTTCAACATCCATCCTCCAAGTGTCTCCCCTTTCTTTTTTCCTCCTCTCTTTCTCTCTCTCTGCCTGTCTCTCTCTCTCTCTCTCCCGCAGTCTCAGTGAGCGGTGGGGTAGTATTCAGTATTCATGGCGGCTGCTTGTGGCAGGGTGGCTGGGCTGGCAGTATGAAGTATTCTGTCTGCTGCTGCACAGACACACACACACACACACACACACACACACACACACACAGCGGTCCACTCCTTTATGTCCGACTATCAGATAATAGTTTTCTCCTCAGACCAAACTACACCAGACAGCCGCACACACACACAAAAAAAGCTCCCCAGGTAAGCTGCGCTGATAATCAGGTTTTTTTTTAAAGAAAATAATAATATTAAAAACACCTGGTTAAATTACAGTGTGAATAGATCTAAATCACCAAAGGCAAACGGAGGGCTAGGACAGATATGTTTTTCACTTAAATTGAATTACACTGTGAAAAGGGGATCAGAGCGCTGATAAGTTTATTCATTTATTTCACGCCTTTTAACTGCACGGTTGGAGTTCGGCCCTCCAAAATGTTCAGGCCGTAATTATGAGTCGCCCCTCCCCCACCTTCCCCACCACCACCGTTTCCACCATAATGTCTTCTGCTGCTTTTCTGGCCTCAGAAGGTAGATTTCTATTTAATCAGTGGCTGACTGGCACTGGGCTACATCGTGATGAAGGATTCTCCTCCTTTTGATGCGGAGCGTGCGATTAAATTTCACAGATGCGACTTTTCCACGGCCAAATGTTCCCCCATCTAAGGAGGAGGATGTAGGCGTAGGGTGGTGTTGTGAAGACAAGGCAGTGCCTGGTGTGGCGTGCTGTAGTGTGGTGTGGTATACTGTGGTGTGCCATGGTAAGGTGTGGTGTAGTGTAGTATAGTGTGGTGTGGTGTGGTCGGCGGGTGCGTTGCTGTGCTGTGTTGTATGGTGTTGTGATGTATGATGTGGTGTAGTGTGGTGTGTTTGTGGTGTAGAGTGGTATAGTGTGTGGTGTGGTGTTGTGTTGTGTTGTGCAGTGCAGTGTTGTGTCTTGCTATGTTGTCATGTGGTGTAGTGTGGTGTGGTGTGGTGTAGTGTAGTGTGTTCTGATTATGTTGTGTTGTGTTGTGTTGTGGCCTGGTGTTTTGTAGCACGGTGAGGTCCCGTGCTGGTGTGGTGTGGTGTGGTGTAGTATGCGAAAGAGCCGGCATGTGGCTTCCGTCACCCTGCTGGAAAAGGCCCAGTGGTTTTGGCGTGCTCTCCGGGCTAGACGTGGACCCCGTTATTGATGAAGTAGGAATGAAGTAGCAACATTAGCGAGGGCCGTGGCAGCAGCAAGCCTCTGTACCTCCGCGCCAGTTCAGTTCAGTTTGCCATCTGTCTCTGTGCGTACCCAGGACCGTGACTGCAACACCTTGTGTCTCGAAGTTAGACCACCCACCCATCATCGCACTCCTCTCTGCTGCCAAACATTTGTCAGCTGGCTCTGTGACGGGGCTAGCGATGCCATCGTAGCAATCAGGCCTCTTCCTTGGCTGGGTCTCTGTGTCTCTCTGTTTCTGTCTCTGTCTCTGTCTCTGCCTCTCTCTGTCTTTCCCTCTCCCTCTCGCTCTCCCTCTGTTTTTTCACTGTTACATTACATTATAACAGAAAAAGAGGAAGAAGGAAGAAGAAGCAGAAGAAGCTAAGAAGATAAGAGCAACTGATAATAATGTAATAAAGGAGTGTTAAATCTCTTCCTCCCTCTCTTTCACTCTTTATTCCTCTTCCTTCTCTCTATGTCTCTGTCTCTCTCTCTCGGTCCTTTTCTCCTCCCACCCCTGTGTCTTTCTCTTCTTCTTCTTTCTTTCTTTCTCTCTGCCTCTGTCTCTCTCTCTCTCTCCCCCACCCCCTTCCCCTCTCTCCCTTCTGTGACCACTTCTCTTTGGTTTTGACAGTGAGCCATGATGCACATCACAGTGACTCAATCTGATTACAGCACAGCGTCTGGGCCTGGAGAGGAGCGGAGGAGAGGAGAGGAGCGGAGAGCAGAGGAGTGGAGCAGAGCAGAGTGGAGGAGAAGGGAAGAGAAGAGAAGAGAAGGGAAGAGAAGGGAAGAGAAGAGAAGAGAAGAGAAGAGAAGAGAAGAGAAGAGAAGGGAAGGGCATGTACTGCATGGCCGCTTGCCGTAATAGCCAGCAGCTCCGGCGCTGGAGGATGAGCAGTTTGGCATTTGGTTTGTCTTGTCGGTGGCGAGACAGTAGGAACTGCACTGTGGTTCTGTGCTTGAGTCCATCTGCGCAGGCACTGACCATATGTGCACTCGTTACTGGGAGCCACCATGCAAGTCCAATAACGGCCGCTGCAGGAGATTCTTACTTTCAGATTTTCCTTTCTTTCTTTCTTTCTTTTTTTTCTTTCTTTCTTTCTTTCTTTCTTTCTTTCTTTCTTTCTTTCTTTTTCTTTTTCTTTCTTTCTGTGGTGGTGTTTGTCAGTCATCAGTAAGTCTGCACCGAAACTCTCTCCTGTCCCCTGGCATTTTTACAAATGTTTTCTCATTATTTGGCCCCGAAATGAAGGTGAAAAAAAAAACATTTCTGCCCCCAAACCACACACACACACACACACACACACACACACACACACATACTCAGTAGAGTTTTATTACAACTGTATTACCACATCAGTGTACTCATAAACTGTAAATCACCTCATACGGCTGATCCTTTACCTCTTGCTGTTTCTCTGCCCCCCCTCCCACACACCTGCTTTCTCCAAAACTAATCAATCGCACATCCCACCCACACCCCTACCCCCTTACCCACATCCACCCTAACCCCCTTAGCCCACTCTCTTACCCACATCCACCCCAACCCCCTCACCCCCACTCTCTTACCCACATCCACCCCAACTCCAAGGAGGATTTTTATTCTACAGATTTCATTTTTACCCCGCTTTCTTAGAGTACTTCTTTCCACTCTGCTGTTCCTCTCCTCTCCTTGTCTTCCTCTCCTCTCCTCTACTATTCTCTCCTATCTTCTACTCTCATCGTCTTCCTCTCCTCTCCTCTCCTCGTCTTTCTCCTCTCCTCTCCTCTCCTTGCCTTCCTCTCCTCACTCCTTCTTTGTTCTGCTCCTCCTCTCTCTCTCTCTCTCTCTCTTTTTTTCATTTCTAGGGTGGGGTAAGATTGCTCGCTGGTACTCGTGGTGGTGGTGGTGGTAGAGCTGGTGGTGCTTAGTGGTAGTGGTAGTGGTAGTGGTGGTGGTGCCGCTGCTGCTGGTGGTGCTGGTGGAAGCAGCAGTGGCGGCGGTGGTGGCTGGGGTGGTGCTTGGTGGAAGTGGTGGTGGTGTCTGGGGTGATGTGATGAGATGAGTGTGAATGGCTGTCATTTCTCCTGGAATCAGATGAAAGTGGCCGCGGATGCCCGCAGTGTGGCCCGGGGCGCCGATCAGCGCGATCCCTATTCCGCCTCCACCCCTCCGACACACACACACACGCACGCACACACACACACACACACACACACACACACACACATATACACACCTCACCGCCACCACCTCCCTCCCTCCCTCCTCTCTCGTCCTCCAGGCAGCTATTGTGTGGCTCTCTGGAGGACCTCTCATCTTATCTGCTGTGCCGGCTTCCGAGAGAGAGAGAGAGAGAGAAGGAGAGAGAGAGAGAGAGAGAGGAAGAGGGAGAGAGAGAGAGAGGGGGAGGAAGAGAGAGGGAGATAGAGAAAGAGAGAAAAGAATAAAGTAGGTAGAAAGAGAGACAGTGAGAGAAGTAGTAGAGGGTAAGTAGATAGAGTGATGCAGAGAGAGAAGGAGAGAGAGAGAGAAGGAGAGGGAGAGAGATAGGGAGTAATGGGAGGGCCAGCAGGAGAGGGATAGAGTCTATAAGAGAAGATGGGTAGCAAGGGAACGGAAGAGGCCAGAGATGGAGAGAGAGAGAGAGAATTAGAGAGAGAGAGGGAGGGAGAGACAGAAGGAGAGAGAGAGAGAGAGAGATAGAGAGAGAGATAGAGGGATAGAGTCTATAAGAAAAGATGGGTAGCAAGGGAATGGAAGAGGCCAGAGATGGAGAGAGAGAGGGGGAACGAGAGAGGGAGGGAGAGACAGAAGGAGAGAGAGAGAGAGAGAGAGTGAAAGCAGCATAGAGGAGTCCTCCCATAAGTGGTGCTGGGGGCTGAGGGAGGGCTGAGGGAGGGCTGAGGGAGGGCTGAGGGATGGGGCAGGCAGGCTGTAGGGGTGGGGGAGGGCTGAGGGATGGGGCAGCAGGCTGTGCTGTAGGGGTGAGGGGAGATGTTACTGTACATCATCTGCCTGTCAGGCTTAGCAGCATGTGCCCTCTGTCACCCAGTGTGTGTGTGTGTGTGTGTGTTTGTGTGTGTGTGTGTGTGTGTGTGTGTGTGTGTGTGTGTGTGTGTGTGTGTGTGTGTGCGTATGTGTGTATGTGTGTGTGTGTGTGTGTGTATGTATGAGTGTGTGTGTATGTGTGTATGTGTGTATGTGTGTATGTGTGTGTGTGTGTGTGTGTGTGTGTGTTTGTGTGTGTGTGTGTGTGTGTGTGTGTGTGTGTGTGTGTGTGTGTGTGAATTGTATGTTTGTAAGCCTCTGTGTGTGCGGTTGTCTGGCTTTATGGTCAAGCATCAAGAGCCTTCACATGTCAGCACAGACTAGCAGTCTCTTATTCAAATGGCTTTCAGAAGTGGATAGATATGCAGCCGCTTTCCTCTCTATATCACTTTATCTCTCTCTGTCTCTTTATTTTCTTGCACTCTCTCTCTCTTTCCCCCCCCCCTCTCTCTGTCTATTTTCTCTCTCTTTCTCTTTCTCACTCGCCCCCACCCCCCACCCCCACCACAGCCCTTGCAGTCGACTCCTGCCGTCTCATGCAAAACACCTCTCCGTAGCCATGGCGATGGTGCACCTGAGTAGGAAACAGCCTCTCCACAGAGCCACGGAGAGCCGACATCGGAGAGCGGAGAGCGGAGGCGAGGCGAGGCTGAGGCTGAGGCGGGCTCCCCTATCAAAGCAGGGCACAGCCCAGTCCAGCCCCTCTGTGTGTGTGTGTGTGCCCTCAAACCCTGCCATTAGGCTGCCCTGGAAGCTTCCCTCTCCTCCTCTCCTGCTTTCCTCATGCATTTAGATTAGTGCATTACGTCTGGCAGGCAGAGTCGGCTTTTAAGTGCTGAGTGCGTGAGTGAGTGTGTATGGCCGTCCGTCCGTACGTCTGTTTGCGGCCCCCTTGTTCCCTGTCTTGTAGTCGTGAGAGTGTTTTAATGGCAGGGCAGGCCAGACCCATAATTGTCAGCGAGACCTATAGCTGTCTTCCCCAAGCTCTTACCCACAGGAGGTTGACTTGAGGTTAACGGATACATCTGAGCGTCGGGTTGAGAGAATGTGTATTTTTCAATGACTGTCCGTCTGTCTGTTAACGCAAGCTGCTGTTTCTGTTGGTGGCAGTAGATTAGCGTGCTAACACTGCTGCTGCTGCTGCCATGTCAATGTCATTGAAGCAAAGTGAGCGAAGTGCTTATTTATTGTGACATTTCTATCTATTTGTTCACCTGTTTATTTGTTTGTTTGGTTTCCTTGTACACAGCAGTGGGTGTACTCTAGTGTGTGTGTACTGTGTGTGTGTGTGTGTCTGTGTGTGTGTGTGTGTGACCTATTGAGCGTTGCCTCGGTTACATTACAGAATGTCGCCCTATAGAATAGAATGTGGGAGGGGAGCGGCGGTGACGACCGCCCGGGTCTAACCGAGAGCACATTTCATGCACTTGTGTGCGTCACGGAAAACTAACACAATTATGCCACGGGTCACCTCAGTGTCTGGCATGGATTCTGGATAAAATCAATGCGCAATTACAGGCGTCAGGCCCAGCCTCTAAAGGCTCTGAGGCTCTTGGTGGCAAAGCACCCACCCACTCACTCAGCCAGCTCTCCAACAGCAGGCATGCTGTGAAGGTGGGGATAAAGGAAGGTGGCGGTGGCGGTGGCGGTGCCTGGGCCCTCCGTCAGGCCTGGAGGTGGAGGTGGTGGTGGAGGGGGCCAGGCGGAAGTTGTGTGGTGGAGGTGGTGGTGAATATGGTGGTAGCCGGGTCTTCACCAGGTCTGGAGGTGGTGGTGGTGGTGATGGAGGGGGCCGGTGCCGGGGCTGGTGCTTTACCAAAGCAAAGCAAAGATGTGGTGGCGGTGGTTGTGTGGTGGAGGTGGTGGTGGTGGTGGAGATGGTGGTAGCCTGTCGTCCACCAGGCCTGGAGGTGGAGGAAGAGGTGGTGGAGGAGGAGGAGGAGGAGGAGGTGGTAGTGGCCAGCCCTCCATCAAGCCTGGAGGAGCAGGTGGTGGTGGTGGAGGTGGTGGAGGAGTTGGTGGTGGAGGAGGTGGTGGTTGCCATTGCTCCACCAGGCATAGGCGTGAGGGTGGAGATGGAGGTGGAGGAGGTGATGGTGGAGGAGGTTGGTCCCAGCCCTCTGCCAGGCCTGGAGGTGGAGGTGGTGGTTGGAGGAGGGGGTTGGTGGTGGTGGTGGTGTCAACAGGCGCGGCCCAAGAGTGTGGAAAAGAATGTGGGAGAGGTGGAGGTGTGCCAAGCCCGCTTTTCAGCAGTGGGTAAAATGCTCAGTGGGGTAGGGTGGCTCCCTGATGGAACTCCAGATGGAGACGTGTGTGTGCATGCGTGCGTGTGCCTGCATGTGTGTGTGTCTGTGTGTGTGTGTGTGTGTGTGTGTGTGTGTGTGTGTGTGTTTATGTATGAGTATGTGAACGTAAGTGTGCATGTGAGTTTTTTGCAAGCACGTGCATGTGCATCGGTTTGTGTGTGTGTGTATGTGTGTGTGTGTGTGTGTGTGTGTGTGTGTTTATGCTAATGAGGTTGTGTTTGAGGGTAAGCATTCGTGTGATTAGAAATGATAAAAGGGATTGATTATTTTTGCTCAGTCATTTCTACATTTGCATGCATGAGAGCAGTTTTGTATTTAGTGTGTGTGTGTGTGTGTGTGTGTGTGTGTGTGTGTGTGTGTGTGTGTGTGTGTGTGTGTGTGTGTGTGTGTGTGTGTGTGTGTCTATATCTAAGATTCTGCATGCTTCCCTTTTGGCTGTGTTTGGATGTTTGTATGTGTATTATTATGGATATGTTTAATAATATGAATATTTTTGTGGGTCTGCGTGTGTGTGTCTTTTTTTGTGCATGTGTGTATGTGTGTCTGCCTGTGTGTCTGTCTGAGTGTGTGTGTGTGTATGTGTGTGTGTGTAGGTGTGTGCCTGTGTGTCTGTCTGAGCATGCGTACATGTCTGTATGTGTGTGTACATGTGTGTAGGCATGTATGTGTGTGTGCCTGTGTGTCTGTCTGAGCATGTGTATATGTCTGTATGTGTGTGTGTCTGTGTGTGTGTGTGTGTGTGTGTGTGTGTAGGTGTGTGCCTGTGTGTCTGTCTGAGCATGCGTACATGTCTGTATGTGTGTGTACATGTGTGTAGGCATGTATGTGTGTGTGCCTGTGTGTCTGTCTGAGCATGTGTATATGTCTGTATGTGTGTGTGTCTGTGTGTGTGTGTGTGTGTGTGTGTGTGTGTGGAGTGCCTGACTGACATCCACGACGACACGTGCCTGTGTGTGTAAGGCTCCGTGACTCACGACTCAGCGCCCCTCTGACGGAGCTGACGGGCGGAGGGTGTGTGTGTGTGTGTGTGTGTGTGGGGAGGTGGTATGCCATGCTGAGGAGGGGGGAGGGGGGTGCACAGTGCCAGGCTGGGGGGGGGGGGGGGGGGGGCGGCACAGTGCCAGCCTGCTGTCTGGGGTGTGGGCTGGAGTGCTGACGCAGAGCCGGAGGAGGGGAATGGCTGTCTGTGAAGCCTCCGCACCGACCTTATTCCTTTTCTCACACACACACACACACATACACATACATACACATGTACCCACACATGCACACTCATACAGACACACACACATGCACACACACAACACACACACACGCACACACATACCCACAAACACAACACACACACATGCATAGACAGACGCATACATAGACACACATACATAGACGGACAGACACACACACATTGACAGACACACAAACACACACACTCACAGACACACACCAGTCCAACCAACTGCCTCCCCACCCACATATCCACATACCCAACCTTCCACCCCCCCAGTCCCTGCCTCACCCCCAGCCAGGCTGCCAGGCCTGTGGGATGGGTGCGGTGGAGCAGCCCTGACTGTCACGGAGCGTGTGGGAGGGTGGGTCTGGCCAACAGAGCGCTTTTGGAAGGGGTAGGTGGGTCGTCAGATGGATGCGTGTCTGTCTGCTTGTTTATTTATTTGTATGTTTTTGTGTAAGGGACAGAGAGAAGGGAGGGAGAGAAAGAAAGAAAGACAGAATGACAGAAAGGAAAAAGGACAGAACGAAAGAAAGAGAGAAAGAAAGCAAGAAAGGTAGACAGAGGACAGTGTGTGTGTGTGCTGGGCCGTGCCGTCCCCAGAAGCACCAGCGGCGGTGTTGTCTGTATGTGTGTGTGTGTGTGTGTGTGTGTGTGTGTGTGTGTGTAAGTGTGAGTGTGTGTGCCGGGCCATCCCCAGGAACAACGGCAGTGTGTGTGTGTGTGTGTGTGCATGTGTGTGTGTGTATGTATGCGTGTGTGTGTGTGTGTATGTGTATGTATGCGTGTGTGTGTGTGTGTGTGTGTGTGCGCATGGGTGTGTGTGTGTGTGTGTGTGTGTGTGTGTGTGTGTGCAGGAGGAGCGGCGGGGGTCTTATCTGCTGTGGCAGGGCAAGAGTGACCCCGCTCAGTTAGCCGCCAGCACAGCTCCTCTTTCTAATCCATCTCTGTGGGGAGACACTAGCAACATGGCCCCAATCCCTCCCTCCTTCCCTCCCTCCCTCTCTCCCTCCCTCACTCCCCTCCTCCCCCCTCCCTCCCTCCCTCCATTCCTTCTATCTTTCTCTCCCACCTCATCTGTCTTTCGCTCTCTCCCTTTCTTCCTGCCTCATTTTGTCTCTCCTTTCTTTCTCTCTCCTCTGCCTCTCTCTCTCTTCTGACTCTATATTTATTGTAAGTCTATGGTGTTTATGTGAGTGTGTGTGTACGTGTGTGTGTGTATTTGTGTGTGTATGTGAGAGAGAGAAAGTGTGTGTGCTAGCGTTAGCACATGTATGACAGTTTCGGCAGGTTGACAACAACACATCCAAAAGCACAATCTGCTCTTGCTCTCTTTCTCTCACTCTCATTTTCACGTCCATCTCTCTCTGTTTCTCCTTTCTTTGTTTGTCTTTCTCTCTTGCTCTCTCTTTCTCCACCTCCCTTTCCTTTTTATCTCGCTCTCACTTCCTTTCTCTCTCTCTCCCTTTCCTTCTTTCTCTCTTGCTTTTTTCTATCCTTTCCCACCTTTTCTTCCTGGTCACATTTCACAGGTTTCTCTTCTGTCTGTTTATCTCTCTCTTTCTCTCTCTCTCCCTCGCTCTGTAAGTTCCTTTCTCTTCCTTGCTTCTTCCATTGTCCCTTGTCTTCCACAGGTTTGCATGTTCCAGTGTGTTAGCTGCGCTGCTCTACTGCTCTTCCCTGTGTGATCACACGAGCGTGCAAGAGGCCCAGTGGCACATAAAGATGTAATACTGTGGGAGTGAGTGCAGGAGGTGTCTCCAGCTTTCGGTACCTGTAAATGAGCACACACACACACACACACACACACACACACACACTTGTCTTCGTGTGTATGCACAGAATCGGCACTAAGATAGGAGCGGAAAAAAAACCAACTCCTTGTAATGGCACGGAGTGTGGCTAGAAAGAAAAAAGATGAAGACAAAAGGAAAATAAATGGTGTGTGTGGGTTTGTGTGTGTATGTGTGTGTGTGTGTGTGAGAGAGAGAGAGAGAGAGAGAGAGAGAGACAGACAGACAGAAATAGAGAGATGATGATGATGATGGTGGTGGTGTGTATTCTGTGGTTCTCCGTGCTGAAGGGCATGTGTGTGTGTGTGTGTGTTGTCTGAGAACATTAGCAGAGTCCTTAACCTCTCCGTCCAGCGTGGCAGCGCTCCAAATGCCTGTCCCTCAATGTGCCCACTCTGCCCTCTGCACTGGCACACACACACACACACACACACACACACACACACACACACACACACACACACACACATGCACACACACACACATATACACACACAGAAACACACACACACACACACACACACACACACACACACACATATACACACCTCACCGCCACCTCCCTCCCTTTCTCCACATTTGCATTGGCCGAAGAATACACACACATACACACATACAGAGGAACATACATGCACACACACACACACACAGATGAACGTACATGCACACACACACACAGGTAAACATACATATACACACACAGATGACCATGCATGCGCAAAAACACACAGATGAACACAAGCACAGCCGAAGAATACACACACACACACACGCACACACATACACAGATGAACATACATGCACACACACAGATGAACAAACACACACACATTGACGCACATGACGTAATGCATACACCCACACACACAGGGATGCAGGAACCGACTTACATGTACACATCTACACACACGTATATGAAGACAAAACACATGAACAAAACGTGTCATTGACAACACCCACACAAAGAAGAATGCAAGAACAAACATCTCTACACACACACACACACACACACATACCCACAGGCACACACACAAAAAGCAACACACACACAACAAGACACACACATCCATCATCTAGTTTTGGCTTTCGACGGCTTTCTCATGCGTCCTCCATCCCTCTCCCCCCCCCCTGCTGTCACTATCTTCTCTCTCTTTCTCTTCTTTTCCTTCTTTCTAATTCTGTCTTTCCCTATAGTCTTTGACTCTGCCCTCTTTGTCTCATTCCTTTATGCCCCTGCCAGCCAACATATCCCTCTATCTCACACTCTCACTCTATTTTTCTCTCTCTCTCTCTTTTCCATCCTCCCTTCTTTCACCTCACCTCACTCACTCACTCACTCACTCACTCACTCACTCACTCACTCACTCACCCCACCTCACTCATTCTCTTTGTCTTCTCATTTATTCTCTCTCTCTGCACGTCCCTCTCCATCTCTCTTCATCTCTCTCTTTCTCTCTGTTTACTGTCCTCTCCTGCCGTAGTTATTTGTGCCGCGTCAGAGCGCTGGCATCTGGTATGCGGCGTGCCTCCTTCACCTCCGATTAGGCACGTACTTCACATCTCTCTGTCTAGCACTGAAAAAGCAGCTGGGCTACCCGCATACCACCCCCCCTCCTCCACCTTTCTCTCCACCTCCCCCCTCCCTCACTCACTCACTCCTTGTGGCTCCCTGCTCCTCCACCTGTCCGTTCAACCTCCCCTGTCCTCCTGTAACGTCCTCTCCTCTCCTCTCCTCTCCTCTCCTCTCTCTCTCACTCCTCCCTGTGTACCCTTCTCTCCTCCCCTCTCGTCTGCCTCCTCTCCTCCTCTCCTCTCCTCCTCTCCTCCTCCTCTATCTCTCGCGTGTCCTCTGTGGAGAGGCGTTGCCTCCAGAAACTGCCTTAATTTCGCCTGATGGCTGCGGCGTGGCTCTTGTCACATTTTACGAGAGGGAGGGAAGCTGCGCCGTGCCGAGGCGGGCGGCCCTCTGTGCCTCTGTGTGATGGCAGGCACTCCAGGGGGAAACAGCTCATCATTTCAGACACTCCAGCAACACTTTACTGTAATATACATCCAGACACACCTTAATGGGAGGCCACAGGTAGATTGTGAAATGTGTGTGTGTGTGTGTGTGTGTGTGTGTGTGTGTGTGTGTGTGTGTGGCATGGTTGGTGGCGAAGGAGAGAGATAGAGAAGATCTTGAGATTTTTTGAGAGTTCCCCGATCCAATTTTCAACCATTTTCACTGGCAGAACTCCTAAGCCTCTCTATAACAAAATGAATTTATAGGAGGTGTGTAGCATGTAGCGTATAGTGTGTAGTGTGTTTGTGTAGTGTGTGTGTGTGTGTGTGTGTGTGTGTGTGTGGTGTGGTTTAGGGATTTTCCCTAAAGTCATTTACCTCCATTTCGGCAGCATCAGCAGCTTTCTGTATACGCTGGCTCCTTTGAAGTTAAACATATATTTACCCAGGCTAATACAGGTGGTTAGCATTTATATTACAAGTCACCACACCTCCTCCTCAGCGCCATGGGGAGAGGGGGGGTCGGACTCTGTTTGTGCCTGTGCTTTTAGGGAAAGGCTGGGGGGGTTGTATGGTGGTGGTCGGCCCAGGAGGGGTTGTGAGGATAATGAGAAAACAATCCTGCTTTTAAACCTGCCTAGCGGTGTTGGCTAGTCGGGCACAGCATGGTCTGATCTGCCTTTGATGGGTAAAAGCACCGGCCTCGCTCGGACCGCTCGCTCACGTTCGGATACACTCTCCGCAGGTAGCCCCGACCATCGCCGTGACGATGAAAGGAGCTCCTTGGGGGGGGGGGGGGGGGTGGCGTACCGCGGTGACGGTATCTCAGGTCCACCTATCTGCCCACACAACACCTCCTCTCCCCCACCTCCTCTCCCCCACCCCCACCCCCACTGCTGCTGCCGCTGCCCCTGCCACCCTCCACCTTCTGCTTCCACTTCCCCACCCCCACTTCCTCACGTCTGTTGTTCCCTGCCCAACCAGCCGTAGGAGGGCAGATAGCAGCCAGTAGACTGTGTGTGTGTGTGTGTGTGTGTGTGTACAGCTGGGTGTGTGCATATTGATGTGTGTGTGTGTGTGTGTGTGTGTGTGTGTGTGTGTGTGTGTGTGTGTTTATGTGCACTGAGGGGACAGCTCTCCAGGGAGGCTCTGCCACCAGAAACTGTAAACGAGTGGAATTATTCCGGCGCTTTCTGTGTGTGTGTGTGTGTGTGTGTGTGTGTGTGTGTGTGTGTGTCTGTGAGTGTATGTGTGTGTCTGTGAGTGTGTGTGTGTGTGATGCCTTTTACCAGCTGCAGGTGCACAGGGTAAAGTGTGTTTGCTTGTGTCGTGTAGGTCTAATAGTACACAGGTACACTATTGCACCAGACGATGTTACTGTAATTAGTAACCTTGCATCTACTGTAATTGTTATGCCATATTTCTTCCTCTGTTATCCTCTATGCTGCTGTAGTGTGTGTGTATGTGTGTGTGTGTGTGTGTGTGTGTGTGTGTGTGTGTGTGTGTGTGTGCCTGGAAGCTACTCAAACACAGTCACTCCTGACCTTTTTTTCACTGCGGATTAAAGGTGGTCCCTTTCAGAGCATGTACAGTGTGGCGTCCTAAGTCAATTAAGATGATGGGATTGGGCAGACTCAGACTGTGACCTCTTTGTGAAAGGTCACAGTTCATAAGTTGGTCAGCGCTGTGTGTGTGTAAGCGCTAACGTATCCAGTGCACAACCTCCAGGCTGACTCTGACACAGTGACCGTCGACCGTCGTTACTAAAACACTTGGACACACCCTGAGCTGAAACTGAAGCTAAAAAAGCTGCTTCTGGCTTCTGGTTGTGTGTAAGTTTTACAAGCCCTCATGTTGTTTTCCCCAACACCGTCGCATTCAGAGCCATTGCCAAGCCCACAGATGACAACGGACCATACATCCTCCAGTTTGCTTATATCTTTACTTTGCCCCCCCCCCCCTTAACGCCCCCTTTCACATTGATGTATTTGTGCCACCGAGGTGCCGTCAGTCAGTCACAAACACTGTTGCTGGCTTTCTTTATTTTTGTAGTTTTTTTTCTTGGGGTTTTTCTTTTTTTTTCTTCTTCTTCTTCTTCCTCCACCCGCCCCGCCATCCCTTTTTTGTTTGGCGTTACGCTGGAGATGGTGCCCATCTGGCCCCTCTCTCTCTCTCGTCTCTCTCGTCTCTCTCCTCTCGACTCTCTCCGTTCTTTGTGTATGCTTTTATAATGCACCATAAATTCAGCGGCAGAGGCAGTAATGGAGGACAAGGTCAACCATAAAGCAACCAGGGGTGGGTGCAAATTGGTACCCGCACCACACAGCCCACACAAATATGTGAGTGATCGTTTTATTGCGGAATATAAAGAAAGAGAGAGGGAGAAGAGAGTGAGAGGGAGAGAGAGAGAGAGAGAGAGACGGAGAGGGAGGAGAGGGTGGAGAAGAGTGAAAGCTCCACGCATCCGATTTTCTTGTTTTTTTTTTTCTTTTCTCATTTTCCTTCACCGTGGTCTTCCGCCTTGATTTTTGTTCAGAGAGAGAGAGAATATTAAGTCAATGCGGAGATAACCCTTCTTGGGTTATTTTAAGCCATGAAGAGAAAGAAAGAAAGAAAGAAAAAGAGGATGCTACTGTTGCTTCTCGGAGCCAGATAATGCCTCCTGGAAAAAAAAGGGACAGTGTGGAGCAGACTTATAATATGGTGGCCCATGATGCAGTTTGTGCCACCTGTCTTGAAGTCCTGTGTGTGTGTGTGTGTGTGTGTGTGTGTGTGTGTGTGTGTGTGTGTGTGTGTGTGTGTGTGAGTGTGTGTGTCTGTGTCTGTGTGTGTGTGTGTGTGTGTGTGTGGCGATGCCTCCTGTATCCTTGAGTCTTAACATGCATATGTGGTTTTAGGCTGGCTGGCTCAGTATCTGTATGTACGATGTGGGAGAAACAAAATGCTCTATGTAAATATTTGGGTGCTGTGTTGCTTTTTAATAAGTAGTGGTCCTCCCAAATAAAATGATCAAGATGTGTGTGTGTGTGTGTGTGTGTGTCCCAGTGTGTGTGTGTGTGTGTGTGTGTGTGTGTCCCAGTGTGTGTGTGTGTCCCAGTG
>CM059266.1:18628780-18648780 GCA_030347295.1 Setipinna tenuifilis | reverse complement strand
ACTAAAAATGGAATCGTAAAATAAATTGTTACCAAAAGTGCTCCTGACATTCACAAGGTTTCTTTTTATGCTCTTTAAGTACAGAGAAGTCAGTAAACAGTTTTGCTCTGTGTTCTATTAAATCCGTTTGCCTGTGGAAAATAGTATACTATATTTATGGCCATGGTAAAAAAAAAAGATGTGTTCTTTCTCACACAGTCTTTCCCTTTTTGCCACCTATATATACACAGGCCTGTTGTGGTTTAGGTCATGATGCTTGCATGTGGTACAGTGTAAGTACATAATGTTACATGTTGTTACACACTTTGTTACACAGTACCTAATTGATGGTAAGAGGGACAGTAAAATAAAGTGTAACCATAAAAGGTAACTGAAAATTCTGTACTACTCACACATAACTACTCAGATAGTGATACACTAAACAATCATTTTGGCATTCACATGCACGGGAGCATATACACCCTTTCTCTGTCGCATACTGCATTTATTCAAAACTGCTCCGTATGGAAATCTTTAAAGTGATGCGAAGCAGATCTGTAGCCACCAAGCCTACGCATTCATGTCACATGTGTGTGGGCTGGAGAGAGGGACCGAGAGGAGAGAGGGGGCTGATGGGTAAAAGGATGAGAAGCAATCCCAGTTGATAATATCTTATCTGATCCTAACTCCACTGCAATCGTGCTGTAATGTTCTGGAGACTCTTGTGCAGTACAGTTTGTGGAACCAAACAAAAAAGAAGAAGAAAAGAAAAGAAAAGAAAAAAACTTTTCATTCCCCTAACTGAGGATGCATTCTCTTAGCTCTGTGTTTGTAGATGAGACCTTGGCCACAAATCCTCGCTCGATGTGCAGGTCTGAGTCGATGGCTTTGGGGGGAAACGAAGCAGGGATGGCGGCGGCGGTAGTCTTCTTCTTCTGCGTTCGTCCAGGGCCCTGTAAACGCCGGGGGCCGGGGTGACGGATGGCGAAATAAGTGGCATTGATCGTCCATCTCCAGGATCACCATTGTCTACCACGTCCAATGAATTTCTCCCTAACTCCCCGCACAGAGCGCTATTGACTGGCTGGTAAAGAGGCCCAGTGCTACGACCACGCTGGCATTTACAGGGAGCATCGATCTGTGTTATGCCAAACACACACGCTCAGATGAGACGGGTAATGACCTCCAACTGGGAGAGGCAGACACACAGGCGAGCGCAGGGGAAGGCCATCCAGTGCCATCCGCCACGGGGGACACAAAGGAACAGATGAGAAAAGGAAAGCACAACACACAAACACTCTTACACTGACTCACACACACACAGATTCTCTCTTTCTCTCTCTCTCTCTCTCTCTCTCTCTCTCTCTCTCTCTGTCTCACACACACACACACACACATAGACTCACGCACATACATAAACACAGACATAGATTCACACACAAACACACAGACTCACAATCATACATACACATACACACACACATAGATTTACACACAAAAACACATAAATTCTCTCTCTCTCTCACACACACACACACACAGACACAAGCCCACACTCATAAAAACACACTAGAGAGTGTCGCTTTAATACTGCACAGGAAGCAGAGCATTTCCTTAGAGAAACACATTAGTGAAATATGTATTTGCGATTCTTTAGTACTCACTGCTGAGCAAAGCAAAACTGAGTTTCCAGCATAGGCTGTGTAGGCTGATCATCTACGAGGCATTGGTGCCTTAGTTGCTTGCATCGGTGTGTCCACATTAGTTTGACATGTAGTAAAGTCATTAGACTATAGTCTATCAACAAACAATATCAACATTTCCTGTTCTACAGACAACAGTGTACTTACTATGTTGTGATACATTACGAGAAAAGCATTGTGCATGACTGCTTTTTAAACATTTATGTACTCATGTAAAAGGCATAGCAGTATGTCTTCCTAACCTATTAAACTGTTAATAATTGTTGAATAAAGATAACAGTGGTTCGTTAGGCTGCTTTTGTCTTACTAAGTGACAGTTTTAGTGCATAGTGTGCTACTTAGGCTGCATTAGTATGGTGGTCATATTAATGCTCATTAGCAAAGTAGTAAACTAGCTTTCCATGTCTTTATAAGCATCGTGTTAATTTACCTAATTTGCTCTTGGATGATCAACAACAACAGCTTTGTTCCCCTTGATATCAAGGCCTCTAGCTACAACACACACACACACACACACACACACACACACGCACACACAACCCACGAACAAACAACATCCATACAGCTTTGCCTACATGTACATGAAATTAAATGTGCATATGTTCAAACATGCACAACATAAACCCATCCCTGAATACACTTAACCATGGAACAACCACATGTAAATCTATTCTCTTATGTATAAAAGCACACCCATGGACTCGTACGCCCACACACTCTGATGTTCCCCATCGTATCATCGCAGCTCTGCTGTCATTTCATTTCCGTCATGTAATCCTGCAGTCAAATGCAGCCTGAGCGCCAGCGTCCGGTCATAATTAAACTCGGAGCAACAAGCCGTGACATTGCTGCTGCTTCTGTGATGGTTCTGTTCCTGCGCCACTTATCTTCGGCAGCCTGGCTTTGCTTAACTGCTCCCGCAAATAAGCAGCAGAGACAGGGAGCATCAGCGTCAGCACGAGCACGAGCGCGAGCGTGATCCTCTGCCGCGGCGACTGCCGTCTTCCTGAACATCAAGGCTCTGCCCGGGCCGTGCCGTGTCGCAACTCGCCTCCCCTCGCCTGGGTCGCCCACTAGCACTAGCACTGACGCGGCCATGAGGCGAGGTGAGAATGCTAATCAGTGGCGGCAGCTGACGCCTGTTTAATTGCTTTAACCTGCTTTGGTGAACTGTGAGGGCTCCAGTGAGAATATCTTGGCTGGCACACTGTTCTCTCTCTCTCTCTCTCTCTCTCTGTTTCTCGTTCCCTCTCTTTTCTCTCTCACAATGCTAACAATTTTCTTTTCTTACTCTTGACTCCCCCCTCCCCCCTCCCCCCTTTTCTCTCACTCCACCTGTCCTCTACCTTCCTCCGTGACTATTTTTAACACCCTAATGAGGGCTAGGCAGGGGCGGGGCACCGAGCTGGACTCGGCTGCCAATGCATTATGGGAAATGTGCAGTGGTTCTGGTTCATGAGTAAGGTGAACCTGGCTTGGGCCTGGTTTTGGTCTTGGCCTGGGTCTAGACCTGACCCAGACCTGACCCGGGCGTAACCAGGACCTGACCCAGACCTAACCCGGATCTGACCCGAACCTGACCTGGCCTAATCCGGGCCAAACCCGGGCCTGAACTGGCCTTGGTCTGGGCCTGACCTTGACCTTGACCTTGGCCTTGGCGTGGCTCGATAGTGCGAAGGTGGCTACTGGCCTGGCCTGAGTCTTGGTCTAATTAGTTTTTTTCCCACACAATACTGTATACATGGGCTTTAAAAAAAAGTAAAAATTAAAAAAAGTAAATGTTAATCAATGTGCTCAGATGCATTGGGAGAGCACACTGTAGTAAGAGTTTTGGAAAACTGGATATTATATATAGCGATGTGTGAAAGTGACTAACATATTTCTTTAGTTATTACTTGTTTTCTCCATTGACTGCGAGTCAAATTAAACTGCTAGAAGGTGGGCTTTACCAAATATGTATCTGACGACGTGTGAGTGAGTTTGATAGTGTGTGAGAGTAGTTTGATAGTGTGTGAGAGTAGTTTGATAGTGTGTGAGCGAGAGTTTGATAGTGTGTGAGAGTAGTTTGATAGCGTGTAAGCGAGAGTTTGATAATGTGAGAGAATTTGATAATGTGTGAGTGAGAGTTTGATAGTGTGTGAGAGTAGTTAGATAGTGTGTAAGCAAGAGTTTGATAGTGTGTGAGAGAGTTTGATAGTGTGTGAGAGAGGCCCCCTGTGGAGCCTGCCAGTACATTTGAGTGTGTGTGTGTGTGTGTGTGTGTGTGTGTGGGTGTGTGGGGTTGGGGTTTGAAATTGGAAGGCATTTCCTTGGCCTCCACATTCTTCATCATCAGCTGCACTGGATCAAGTCGTGCGGAAGGAAGGGGTGGCACAGGTGGATCCACGTCCGATTGGACAACGCCGTTGATGCGAGTCAGGGGAAGGGTCAGAGGAATGATTGACAGGTGAGTCATGAATACAAACGGATCTGGGGGGCAAGCAGTTCTGCTCACTGAGGATGCAACGCTGAGGAAACCCGGACTGACCCTGAAGGGGCACAGATGTAATGACACTCCACTGGTTCATCAACGCGAGGGGGCCTCCGGAGAGCCAAGCCTGAGATGAGGGCATGCTTTTCAGAAATCCACTTTAGTACCGGCTAAGGTCATGAAATGTCCGCTTGAATAAGATTTCCAACAGTGTGATTTAATGGGCAATAAAAAAATTCTGCCTTTAGCAGAAACTTGGATGATGAATACAACTGAAATATAATTGTGATTTTGTATTATAACAAACCGTAAATAAACCAAGTAAATAAACCACATTAAAAACAAAATAACACTTCAACACTAATTAAATACAAACGTCAACACTAGACTCAAATAAATTACCTTTCTAGTCATAAATAAATAATAATAGCAAAAAAATCTTCTGTATAAATAAACAAATGTCTAGTCCTTGCACAGACTGGGAAATACTGTTTGTTTTTTCATCATTAGGTGCAGACCAGTTAGCAAATAGAGTGCTACAGAATAAGCCACATAACTGGAGCACACCAACAGCTCTTATCCTGCCATGCATGATTGTACATGTTAATGTTAATATGTAATAAACCATGAGCCGTGCCTTTGGGGTGAACCACTCCCTTCAAATAAAACAAGCCTTTTATTACAGGCTGTGGTGTGAATCTACTATTAACATCTGTTTTTGTCTTTAAACACATTTGTCTTTTTAACAATACATTTCCACTGTTAAAATCTGTTTTTACCTTTTACAAACAAGGGTAATACTAATACTAACTGTATTGTAATTTATTCCTAACAGTAAAATATATATTTCTTAACATTATGTATGCTCTCCATTTGTGTGAACTCGGTTTGGAATCAATTTAACAAGCCTCTATAGAACTTGAGACTTCTCATTATTCTGCTGCTCTTCAGAGCTTGAGTCTTGCGATGTTACGGTTCTGTTTGGGGCTTCACCCTTTTCAAACATCACCAAAGATGTTCAATGGGATGGAGGTCTGGTGGCTCGGGGGAAAGATAGTCACTGTCACAGTACCCTGACTTAAAATGCTGTGGAAAGGGGATTCATTTTACCAGCAGGACAATAACCCCCAAGCATCAATGCTCTGCTATATACCTATTGGATGTGAAGAACTCCCTAACACGGCTGGTTTTTGGTGTACAGTCACCAGACCGAAACCAAGCCAGACATATTTGGGAGCAGAGAAGCAAGCCATCCCAGGCGCTCAGAGGATGTAGTTAAAAACGTTTATTTACTGGCTATTAATGGTTGCCTACACGTTTTAACCTATGAGGCCTTCATTAGGGCAATACAAAATGGTTACCTTGTAGTAAATCACACGACTAAAGTTGACTACCTGAGCACTGCAGTCCCATGACATAGTACATAGGAAGAAAAAAGCCCCTACACATCCTGGAGATCAGTATAACATATCCTGATCCCAGGATATGTCGTTGCTTTTAAGGTATAGACCCAAAAGCATTTTCGTCGCAGTCCCTTCCTCTGATTGATTTTGCAATGTGTTCCATACCAGATACGTTCAATGTGTCACTATTTCCATGAGCCGCCTCTGTACAGTGCATGACCATGGGGTATCTGGGATTACCAGTTCTAATGGCATATTTATGTTCTGCCATCTTTGTCTTTAATTGCCGTTTTGTCCTTCCTAGAAACAGCCACATGGACATTGAAGCATGTAAACTACATATGTGGTATTACAATGAATAAAACACTGTATCTTGTATTCATTACATGATGTTTAGTCTGTAATCATGTTTTAAAGTGGTTACAGTTTGCACAATGGTGGTTACCTCTTGAATCTACCACTTATGTTTTGTGCCTTTATTTCACAGACTTTTTCAGAGATGAAGAGAGAGAGAGAGACTGGTAAAAAAAAACAATGAAGTTGTTAGAAACTACATCTCAGATGTTCTTAGTTTAAAACCATTGGAAATGACCCAGAAATGAGCTACAGAATGTGAAGAAATAAACGCCTGTGCTCCATATTTCCCACTAAAGTTAGCGAGCTAACTCAACAGCTCTATTCCACCCTCTCACTCGATACAAATTTGTACCTCAAGAGGTGTTACAGTTAACATAACAGGAAACAGAAAAGCTAGCCCCTGCAGATGGTGAAACCACACATTGTCAGGAATTGTGTTTTAATAGCTGCGGCCAAATTTCTGAGCCTAAAATTATGGCAGAAATGGTAATGCTCAATTTTTTAAAAACTAGAGCCTGAATCAATAGTGCTGTGCTGGATTTAGTGTAAGAATGGAGCCAGGTAAGCATTCATATCCTGCAGTGTTAGTTACAATAGGTTGCTCAATAGCAAGCCCACTGGTCATTATTCATTGTTTGATGGACTGAAGAAAGCCTTGAGAGCATAACTGAGGACATGTATAGTCTATTGACTATATATAATATATACAGTCTCTGGTATAGTCTGTTTGAATGGGCTTTTCACGCTACATGTACATTAACTCTCACCTTCCTCCACCTTGGCCAACCTACTTCTTCAGTACCGCCCCTCAACTGTTCAGGACGGGGATTACGTACCTGGCCTATACATTCACCATGGTGATGCCTGTGAGTCACGTACGAAGCCTTTAACATCCAGAGTGCGTATGCCAGGGCCATAGTCATGACTGACTTGCATGACTATATCAAGCTGGTTGCCTGAAAGTTGGCAGCCCTGACACTTCCATTCCGAAACAAAGAGTGGGTTGTGCTGGGTTATGACATGGGAGGCTTAATACCCACTGGTGTAGCCATGATGACGGTCTCTTGCTGTTTTAACATCAACATTCACCATTTACTGCCGGTGTTGGTGAATTCACTTAGTTCCTTGTAGGATTCCTTAAGGACATGAGCAACGCCACATTTAGCTCATCAAACGCATCCATAGCTTCTGTAAGGAGAGAAGGGTTTAACAATTTATTTCACGGTTCCTTTTTTTAGTGTCTCTACATGTAACAACATTCAATATTATGTATTTACACTGTACATACCTAACACTAACCACAAGCATAACCATAACCCTATGGTACAGTGTAAGTACATTGTAACACACTATGTTACACTGTACATAATTGATGTAGCAGGGACAGTAAAATAAAGTGTTACTGAGAAGGGTTTTAAAGGTGAACTCCAGTGTCTGGACCCTCCCCATCCGTGCCCTTACCACCTGACACTGCATCTAATCATTAAAGGCTCACAATGGGGTTTAGATGAAACGTTTTGGCAGAAATCATTAGCTCAGTTGTAACCCATGCAGAAAACAAATCAAATCAAATCATCACAGCATTTAGTGGAAAGCTGATTTCACTCATTAGACAATACAGTAATGATAACTCTTGCATGAATGCAGTTATTAATCAGCAGCACTGTTTCATGTCTGTGAGGAAAGGTGGACCAAAGCCATTACACCCCCCCCCCACACAAAAAAACACACACAAATACACACACGCACACAAACACGCATACACACGCATACACACACACACGCACACACACACACACACAGGTCAATGGGAATGGGATGCTGGAGACGCATCGATATTGACAGATGTGCAGGGGAAGCGTTGGCGTCAGACAGATGACACCCCTTCGGCGGCCCCTGGGTCAAGGGCAGTGGCAGGGCAGTGATGGGGAAACGCTGGGCGAGTCTTCAATCTCGCACTTTCGGTGAGCGCTGCGATAAATCAGCCGCCTCCCGAGGTTTCCCGGGAGAAGCCGGCAGAGTTACGGCCGACAAACATCCATCCTGACGCACTGCTCCCTCAATGAAGCCCACATTGCCCCTTTCGCTCTCTCTCTCTCCCCCTCTTTCTCCCTCACTCTCTCCTTGTCTCGCGCTCCCTCTCTCTCTCTCTCTCCCTCTCTCTCTCACTCTCTCCTTGTCTCTCGCTCCCTCATTCTCTCCCTCACTCTCTCCCCCTCACTCTCTCTGCCTCTCTCTTTCCCTCTCTTTCTCCCTTTTCTTTCTCCCCCTCTCTCTCCCTCTCTCTACTAGCCTGTCTAAGTCAGTGTGTCAGAGACAGAGAGATCAACTTTTATATGTATATCTCATATATATATATACAGTATATGTATGTCTCAGTGACTGGCTATGAGTACACACATCAGTGTTTATAAATGCATTTCTGTGCGTGTCTATGCTTAGGACCACTCTCCCAGGCAATTTAAGCAGCCCACTTTTTTAATACCCCAGGTAATATGGACAGAGAGAGAGAGAGAGAGAGAGAGGGAGAGACAGTGAGAAAAAGAGAGAGAGATAGAGAGACAGAGACAGGGAGTGGGAGAAAGAGACAGAGCGAGAGACAAAGACGGCGACAGAGAGAGAGAAGGTTCAGAATGCAGCGCCGTGTGTCCTGGAATGAAACCGAATATGCATTGCAATAAACAGGACTGGCACTTGGCTCCCCTGGCTAATGACACCTTTAGCAGAAGTGAGAAAGATGCTTATAGCAGCATGCCTCTTCGTGCTGTCAGTGGTGAGTCTGGTGGGTGACCGCTGTCGTTGACAGTTTGGGCCTACTTCGCTTTTTGGCCTTTTGTATTTTACGAGCTGTTCCTCAGCAGCCATTGCAAACAGGTCACCCGTATCAATATGTAAATGTATCAATCCAATGTATTAATGTCAGGTTCTACTGATACGGTGCAATAGGTCGAGCTAGAGAACATTTAGCAGGAAAGAGCAGGCCAGGGCAAGCTGATTTCGGCTGCAAATCCACCTTGCTTAAGGCCAAAGCTGTTTACTTACTTTCCTACAAATAGTGTTGCCACACCACCACAGCAGCCCTTCACACACACAAAACTACAATCAACGGTTGCCTGAGGGTAGTATTGAAGCCCTGGGCCCTCCATCTGACATCCACACCACCTCCTCCATCACAAGAATGTGCCTACTTATAGTCCAAATGAGAGACAGTCTGTTCCTTAGGGGAAAAGAGTGTCTGACGCTTCGATGCTAAGGCTGAATAAATGATGTGAACATTGCCGCTCGTGTGTGTGTATATATATATATATATCTGTCTTTAAAAGAGACTATCAAGAGACTGTATCTGGGGACTGAGTGACGTTGCGTTTTTTCCCTCATGTCCCCCCCCCCCCATCTGTGCCTGCGTCTGAATTCCTGCTCTCCAGCTGAGCCGCCGTGGCTGGAGCCTCCCAGGGGGCACATTTGTAGGGTGGACAATTTGCGCACACATCTCTTCTGCCTGCCTGCCGGCATGTGTCACCGCCACCCCCACCCCACCCCCCCTTTGCTTTCTCCCTCTCTCTCTCTCTCCCTCGCAACCTCCCTTCTATCGCTCTCCTTTGGTCTATTTGGCAAGACCGTCAGAGGTTTGCTCTAGAGATGATTCACCCCCCCCCCACACACACACACACTTTTTTTTCCCTCCTCCGACATACGTGGCTTTGCTGGGAAGTCGTATGTATAGAATCCCAGTGAATGAGTCAGTGGCAACACACACCAGACCCAGGCCTGTATACGTTTACCATAGCTTTGCCTATGACGCTGTGTGTAAGGGGCCCTCGCCATGGCAAGTGTGTACTCCCGGCTTCTAAACAAAGAGCAGACGGGCTTGATAACGTGGCACACTCAATACCCAGTTGTGTAGCAATGATGTCGGCCTCTTGCAATTGTAACATATTTAACATTTACTGCCTGTGTTGCTCAATTCACTTAGTCCCTATTAAGGTTCTTTGGGGAGACCATGCCTGTCAACATTCAATTACAACGATCATTTACTTATGCCTGCAAAGGCGTAAGAGAGCGTTCCTAATGCATTTTAGCCCACTCAGACTGGGGTTGAGTGAGTTGTAGTAGCAGACTCGAGGGGTGCGTTGGAAGACGTATTACTGAGTCAGACTGAACAGCAGGTAGAGCGTGAAACCGTGAGCATGAGAGAGGCTTCTGAGAGAGGGTAGCCTATATGTCTAGGAAGAAATGCTTTCGGTTCTGTTTTTCGCCCCAAACGCCTACTCTCATCACTGCTTCACTGACATTACTCAGAACAAAAGCTGGGCTTTAAGTTTCGTCTTCAAATCAGCAAACAACAACTTTGCAGAATCTGTGACATTTTCACAATCTGATAACAGCTGCCAATGTGCATCGTCTATCAGCGAAGTCTACTTGCTGTTGTTGGCCTGTAGTTGTAGAGGAGTAGGGTCCTGGAGGCTGTGAAACTCTGCTCAGGCCTATCCCTCTGTGGGAGAGAACTAGAGAGAACATAGCTTCGGGGCACAACTCCCCTGCTTGCATGCCCGGCCCAGGGTCTCACAGATCTATTGTTTTTAGCGGTGGTATGCCATCCACAAAGAAGGGAGGGGGGTGGTGGGTCCCTCGTTGCTGTCTACACAATGCAAGCTCGGTCCATTAACTCCACGTCGGCCAAGTATGCAATGAGTGACGTTTTGCATTTCAGCGCTGGGAGCGGAAACCAGCTCCGGACAAGCGCCTCGTTCCCTCTTTTATTCATCAAAGCCACTCGACCTCGATCTCCACGAGGCTTGTGAATTATGAAAAACGGCGGCTGAGCAGCAGCTGTTTCAATTTTAATGACGCCCGCGTCAGAGAGGCTGTGAGCAAACACGGCGGCCCACGAGCCCCCACTCAAGTAACGCTGATGCATGTTTCCAAAACACCGTTCTGACATCTGCCTCAGGAATCCCGTCGAGGCAAGACAGCAGGTAAAAAAGTGAACATTTGTGTATTCCCATGGAAACCAAGTGCTCTTGTCACATGGCGTAAGGCGAAGCTGGATGAAGGCTGTGTCTTCTGTGATTCGCAAGCGACGTCCAACTTAGGTCTCCCACATGTCTCATTTCTTAGCTTACGTTTCCCTCTTCCTTTTTCACGCGTAGGATGTAAATCATGCCATTGTGTCTCAGCAATTATAAATCATTCATCTTTGTTTTTGTTTATAAAAAGAGAAGAAACAGACAGACAGAGAAAGCCATGGCACTAAGGTTTCCACAAGTGTGTAAGTACCTGAAGCTCATTTAGCAAACAGCTGTTGCTTTTTTAGTATAAATCGGAAAACAAACATTTACCAGACCTGTCATTCAACAATATAGGATAATGTAGGCTATTCGATGCTGAAACATGTCTGATCCGTTCTGACTTCTGAACGTTTGTGACGAGGCAACCTTATCTCTTTTATTACTCTGATATTTTAACACATAATACATTAAAACATAAATATGAGGATAAAACAACTACCTCACAAGATCTCAATTAGCCTATTTGATGTAATGTCCCTTCATTGCCACATGGGGGCTCTGCGCTCGCTCGCTTGCTCCCTCTCTCTCAGCCCCTCGCCCTCCTCTCTCTCCTCATCTCAAGCGGCTGCCAACCAGCCAACCAACCAACCAACCCCTCTCTCCCTCTCCACGCTTCCTCCCAGTCGCTGAGCCACAAAGGCTACTGTCGGTATTCGGCAGTGGCACCTCGCTGCTTCAGGGTGAAGATGGTAGGGAGTCTGTGTGCCCGTAAGTTGGCTCGGCGATCACGGTCTGCGTTAATAGCGGCACTCACTGTGCTACTGATTCAGACACTTATTGTATGGAACTTCAGTAGCCTGGACACGGGGGAAGACAGGGAGGACGGCGGCAACGGCAGGGAGAAGCGAGACCGAATCGGTATCAACAAAGCCTACAGCGAGTATCCGAAAAGCGGCTTCCAGAGAAGACATCATCAGCCACCTCTGGGAAAGGCAGCCGTTCGGCATAAGCAGCAACCGGTAAGACAGCATGCGTCTTCGCGGGGGATAGCTCCTCTTTGCCGTTCAGTTTGTTTTAAAGGCGAAATTATTTTATTCTGGCTGTGATAACGGGGCCTTTCTGATTTATCGGGGTTGCTGGCAGGATTTGACTAGCCGATCTCTTGCCACCCTGTTTGGATGCGTTCTTGCGAGCCATTGCAGCCCCACGAAAATGCAACGAACATATTTTATGCCAATGAATGAATTAAAATGTGCGCAGTTGTCAAACCAATGGCTGTTCACTCGTTAAGGCGCACAGCTTGCAACACAGTGAACGCAACGCGTGATCATTCAGTTCTCTACGCTCCACAATGTATAGGTTTCGGGGTACTTTGTTGCATCGTGCTGGTCCTGGCAATTTACAACTCGCCCATTAAGATTCGCTGCAATATGCGTATCGGCGTTCACATTTTCATTGCGTTGACATTGTCCGACAGACACCAGCCATAGCCCATAATATTTGAAGACTGCGTGTAAATCCTCGAGATACCCTGCCGAAACGGTAGCCTATCGTCTGAGCTTCCGTTGATGTGTCTGGTCTTGACTAATTTGTCTAGTTGCATTGTACCCTGTTCGCATTCGTATTGAAAGTTGGAGACCGCCCTCACTGTATCGTCAGACCTCTACAGACGGCAATTATCGCATTAGTCATCTAATTGAATTTGGCAAAACGCACGCTGTAACATACCCCAGATGCTAGCAGTCTTTCATGTTTTAAATGGATAAATTAAGGGGTATTAAAATTGCCAACTGCGCTGTTGATACAACACTGATGTTAGCATTGAAGCACATCTGATCAAACACCTCGGAGCGGAGCGAAATCACCTACGGCTAAGCAACGCATGTACACTGAGCCGAAACAGTCTCTCTTTCATACAACCGAAATTATGACACCGTAGTGACTTTCCCCGACCTGCCTCACGCATTTCGCCAATCCCTATGAAAGTGTTTTAAAACAGTGTCATGCACGCGGAAAATGTTACACTGTCAGCTTTTTCTCTTGACAATTATAACTTGTACAACTGCTTCAGTCTCTTCACTCTTACTGCAATCAGTAGCCTACTACCGGCGTTTAGACTGATGCCTTTTTACCCGAAAATGACACTGTTAATGATACTCTTTTTAGTGAGTGAAATTTAACAGCGTCATTCTGTACTGGGCTACCCAGTCATCAACAGAATTTTTATATTTAGTAGGCTAAACTGACGTGTTTACAGTGCCTTTCTATAAACGCGTGAACAACAAATAAAAACCCACTCTCTCAGAGCCATAGAAACATGACAAAGCAAGAGAGGACCTTGCTCTATTTGGAAGCCATGAATTAATTTCTTTATTTGGCTGTGTGCTCATCGTCATCATCATCTTCATCATCATCACTGACTGACAATACAGGACATTCATTTGTCCTTCAGTGCTTTGGAAGCTCCAAAACGAGACCACAGACTTATATAGTTTTCTGCGGTGGCACACGGCTGTGTTTTTTTTTTTTTTTTGCCTTACATCCTCTAATTTGGTTCTGGCCTGAATTGGACGGGCTCTAACAAGTGTGCATACTAGCGTGTTCTGTAATTAGCACAATGTGTATATTAAGAGGAGATTACAGGGAGTGATTGAACATCCCGCATTTAGAAAGGCCTGACCTAATATTCCGTCCCCGTTAACATTGATTTGTAAGGTAAATGTTTGTCCTGGTCTCCCACAGCTCTCCCTGTAGAGACATCCAGACCATAGCTGTCAGCGCTCGTGTCGTGTGTGTGTGTGTGTAGGGCTGCTTGTTACAGTGCACTTTAGACAATCAGACAATCAATCTAGAGAGTGATAAATGTGCATTACACACAGAGAGCAGTGCTAGTTTAGTGAACAACTCTATCCTCATCACTTAGAAAGCCCCCCCCAAACCATTTCTGAGAAAACAGCCTTGTTATTTTGTCTTTTTTTTCTTTTGAGACAGCAGTCTTGTGTATATGTGCTCTAATCGAATAGAATAGAATAGAATAGAAGAAAGTCCCTTTTATTGCCACTATACACATGTACAAAGAGAAGCAGCTCCTTCTCCAGAAGGCCGTCCGTGTACAGTAGTTACTTACCCCTGTATAGTGTCTGTTTGTCTGTGGGGAGTAGACAACAGGAGCAAAGCCTGACAATGTGACCTCCGCTACACCCTCCTCTCTGGATGAACTGGAGGAACAGTAGACTGGTGCTGTAGAGCAGAGAGAGAGAGAATGAGAGAGAATGAGAGCCCCACCATCCTTACTTACCTCGCCAGGGACGATACTCTGCAACACATACAAGATAGAGAGATAAAGATAATGGCAAAGGAAAGAGGAGCGAAGGAGTAACTTGAGAGAAGCAGAAGGAGAACAGGACAAGAGGGAGAGAAGGAGAGAGAGAAAAGGAGAGAGAGACAAAGTAAGTAGACTGAAAGACAGTAAGCAAGTGAAAGATGGAAAAGGAAGACAGGCAGAAGGAGACAGATATCCTCTCCCGTTAGTGCTCCTCCTGTACATCTCTCTCTCTCTGTCTCTCTTTCTCTCTCTCTCCCTCTCTCTCTCTTTCTCTCTCTCCCTCTCTCTCTGTCTCCCCCCCTCTCTCTCCCTTTCTCTCTCTCTCTCTGTCTCTATTGTTTTTAGAACCTCAGTGGGCTGTGTACTCCGGCAAACAGGATTGGCATCAGATTAAAGAGGAAGCCAGTAGAGATCTGATTGTTTTATCTTTTCCTTTCTCTATTTCTCTCTCTCTCTCTCTCTCTCTCTCTCTGTCTTGGTGTCGCTGTCTTGTTTTTGCCCTCTCCTATCCTGTGGCGAAATTGGTTGATGATGCCAGGAGAGGAGAAGAGAGGAAAGGCGAGGAGAGGAGAAGAGAAGAGAAGAGAGGAGAGTGAGAGTTGTAGCTGTAGCTTTGGCTGTAGTGCCCCAGGTTCTTCTGTCTTTGCTTTTCTCCTCCATGGCAGCAACAGCATCTTTCCTTCCATTCCTGACTCACTGACGGACGGACTGATGCAATCAGAGACAAGCCGGCACGGACACAAGCACACACACAGGCACACACACACACAGCACTCGCGGCTACCACAGACACTAAGGACACACTCAGGGTCAGCAGCCTACGGCGCGGTCACACCCAGCCCACCGCCTGACCACTTTCTACTGTACAGAGAGAGACGGAGATAGAGAGAGATAGAGAGAGAGAGAGAGAGATAAAGAGAGGGAGAGAGGGAGATAGAGAGCGATAGAGAGATAGAGAGAGGGAGAGAGAGAGAGGGACAGAGAGAGAGAAAGAGATTGAGGGAGAGAGGGACAGGGAGAAAGGGGGAAAGAGAGGGAGAGAGGAAAAAGAAGAGAGGGAAAGCAAAAAAGAAAACAGGAATTGATGGAGAAGATACTACTTTGAAAGTATACAAAAACTGACAGAAACTGAGATTTTTTTAGTGTTATGGTAAAAATGCTGTATAAGTGACAGAAAAAAAAATCAGACAACAGTTCTTGTACCTTTAAAATCCTAAAATATTAGTTACGCTGTAATTCAGTAGACATTTTCAGCTTAGTTTACACCTATCTTATTAACTATTTATATGTTGTGTCATACAGACTCGGCTACTGTGAAAGAAATATTCTTTAATTCCTTTCGGCTTATGGACTAGATGGCCTTCGTTCTGTTAAAGAAACAAAAGTTATAAATAAGAAATGGACATGACCACGCACGTCAGCGGTTCAATATCCAGAACCGAAGACAACAATACCCCAAAGTCCTTGATGAGATATGTTTCAGCAGAAGTGTTGTGGACACATTATACCTTTAGATGACAAGAGAGCTGGTGTTCTTAATGTACAACTTGAAAACATACTTTAATGACAAAGAAAACACACGCACACACACACACACACACACACACTCACTCTCACACACACACACACACACACACACACACTCACTCACTCACTCACTCACTCACTCACTCACTCACACACACACACACTCACACTCACACACACACTCGCTCTAAGGCATGCGATCTTTCCTGTGAATTTCTTGTAAACGTATTAATAGACATTTGCGCCTCAGCACCGATCCATCTTTAGTGTCTTCCGATCACGTTTTACACATTTTGCCCTTTTTTCTCAAGCCAGCGCCCATGGCCATGTGTTCCTCTAGATAAACTAACACTAGTGTTGCCCATCGCTCTGTTCTCTACCTGTGCTGGGCTGGGCTGGACTGGGCTGGGCTGGGCTGTGGAGGGGGTGTTGACAGCTGCAGGCCTTGGTCTTTTTTTCCCTCCTGTTTCTTTTTTCTTGGTCTTTTCTTCTCCCTCCGCGTCTTTGTGAGTGTGTGTGTGTGTGTGCGGCCACGGACCTTACTGCTCCCATTTAGAACATGTCAGGCAGGACAGAAGAGGGGAGAACCTGCTGCCGACGTTCCTGTGTGAATGGGGGGGGGTGTTGGAGGAAACTCACAATGCTTTTTTCCTTTTTCTTTCTCTACCTCCCTCTCTCTTTCTCTCTCTCTCTCTCTCTCTCTCTCAGATGAGTAGGGTAATTACTCATGTCCCACAGACTGTACTTTTTTCATTGCTTAAGCTTCTCTTTTTCCAGTTTCTGTTAATCTTACAAAAAATGTGGAAGTAGCAAGACAATATTTAGTATTTCTTGCGGTTTGCAGATTTTTTTTTTGTTCCTGATTTTTTTGGGTTCTGTTGTCGGAAAGATGAGAGTTGAAGGAGAGTAAAGGGAAATTTAAAAAAAAAGAACAACAGGGGTCACGGAAGCTGGGAATAGACACATCACATCACATGACATCACATCATATCACAAAGGCAGCTGGATTGGCCAGGGTGATTTGTACTTTTTTTTTTTTGGAGTGTCCATTACATCCCCATTGAAATTGATTGAGGGGGGATAATTTATGGCGATGAATAGCTTTTTGTGTCACGCCAAAGAGGAGGTTTCCTAATGGCTTCTAAACACACACACACACACACACACACACACAGTGGAGAGAGTGCCGCTTTGCAGGACGGAATGTTTTGACCACTGGGGGAATGTAATTGAGTTTTTCTGAATACAGATTTCCACTAGTTGTGATTGAGAGACGGTATTGCTGGTTGTATAGAAAGGCAGCTGAGGTGTGAACGTCTTCGAAGCTGTTTGTGTGTGTGTGTGTGTGTGTGTACTTTTGTGTGTGTGTAGGTGTCTGTCTGTTTGCCTGTTTATCTGTGTGTGTGGGTGTGGGTGTGTGAGCGTATGCATGCCTGTGTGTGTGTGGGTGTGTGTGTGTGAGCCTATGCATGCCTGTGTGTGTGTGTGTGTGTGTGTGTGTGTGTGTGTGTGTGCACGTGTTCATGTGTGTTTTGGGGCATAAATGTGTGTTTTGGGCTTCGCCGGTGTTGACAGACAGATGAGACTTGTGGGCTGCTCCAGGCGAAGCCATTTGCTGTCCAGGTGTGTGTGTGTGTGTTACATGTGCCACATGTTTTACAACACGCCTCAGTGCCTTAAGGATCACTTCCTCTTCTAACGTGTGTGTGTATGTATGTGTGTACATACGTGTGTGTGTGTGCACGCGCACGTGTGTGTGTGTGTTTAAACATCCTCTCATTACCACGAGCCAGACTGTGCTGTCGCTGCCGGTCGTTATAACGGCTGTGATCCGATCCGACTGTCCTCTCACTCAAACTCTCGTCCCCTTTTTTTCTGCTCGGCGTTGGGTTACCGTGGTAAACTCGATGCCTGCCGCGCCTCATTATTATGGGATGCCATGTGCGTGTCAGTATTGGGGTCGGCGAGTGAGTGTTACAGAGGGATTGGCATTTGGATTTTTTTTTTTTTTTCGTGGAGGAAAAAAAAGAGGGTTTTATGTTTAAGCAGGTGGCCAGCCTTGTGTGTTTGTGTTTATTAGTAGCCTTTTAGAACCTGTGTGTGTGTGTGTGTGTGTGTGTGTGTGTGTGTGTGTGTGTGTGTAGGATAGCAAAAAAAAAGAGTTTGAAAAAAGCAACTGACAAAAACATCTGTTTGTCTGTTTGGCTTTGTGTGTGTGTGTGTGTGTGTGTGTGTGTGTGTGTGTGTGTGTGTCTGTGTGTGTGTGTGAGAGAGAGAATGGCCACTTGAGCTGAGTGCTGGTTGGGAAAAAGGATTGAGAGCAAAGAGCGATTGTATTGCTTGTGTGTGAGTGTGTGTGTGTGTGTGTGTGTTTTTATGTGTGCCATCCCTATCACCTTGCCACGTATTTGTCGCTCTCCTTTTTCCTTTTTGTCTGTCTGTCCTTCTCTGTCTGGCTGTTTGTCTGTCTCTCTCTGATTATCCCAATTTGTCTGTCTCTCTTTTTCTATCTGTCTGTCTGTCTGTCTGTCATCCCCATCTGTTTATCTGTCTGTTATTTTGCCCATTATTTGCTCTTCCTGTCTCTCTGTCCCTGACCATGTCCTCAACTGTCTCTCTCCCTTTCTCTCTCTCTCTCTCTTTCTCTCTCTCTCTTTTTTACACACACACACACACACACACACACACACACTGCTCTGTGCTATTGCTCTGTTTGTGCGCTGGCTTGTGGAGGGCTCTCCATCCTCCATGCTGCCATGCTGACTCACGGGTTCAACATGCCTGAGTGCCCACTGCAAGACTTTGTCTTAATCTCCCTCTCTCTCTCTCCCTCTCTCTCCTTCTCTCTCTCTCCCTCTCTCTCTCTATCTCTCTCTGTCTTTCTCTCTCTCTTTCTCTCTGTCTTCCTGTCTGTCTCTCTGTCTTTTGCTCTCTCTCTGTGTTTTCGCTCTCTTTCTCTCTCTCACTCTCTCTCTCTCCTTCTCTCTCTTTCCCTCTCTCTCTATCTCTCTGTCTGTCTTTCTCTCTCTTTTTCTCTCTGTCTGCCTGTCTGTCTCTCTGTCTTTTGCTCTCTCTCTCTCTGTGTTTTCGCTCTCTTTCTCTCTCTCTCTCTCTCTCTCTCTCTCTCTCTCTCTCTCACACACACACACACACACACACACACACACACACACACACACACACATTTCCTTTGTGATATTGGGGGAAAACCCCATACATTGGACAGCCCTTTACCATAGAACAGATTTTATTAAAGGTTTGACAGTTTGTCAGTGAAGACATCTAAATATGTTTAGTCAGTGTAGAATATGAATCTGCACCATGGTATTTGTGTGTGTGTGTGTGTGTGTGTGTGTGTGTGTGTGTGTGTGTGTGTGTGTGTGTGTGTGTGTGTGTGTGTGTGTGTGTGTGTGTGTGCATGGGGCTGCATAAGGTATGATATCAGAGAAAGATGACCCTAAGTCAGGATAAGACTTTGGCTTTGGATACAGGATTTCCTTTCTGGCTATTTGCTATGAATGCTTGTGTTTGTGTGTGTATGTACGCTTTTGTGTGCGTGTGTGTGTTTGTGTGGGTGGGTATATGCCTGGGCATGTGGATATAGCATGTGTGTGTGGGAAAGGGTCTGAGTATTTAAATATGGTGTGTGGATGTGTGTGTCTTGCCAGTCTGTTAAACTTCTATTCCATTACACCATATGTGTGTATATATATGTGTGTGTTTGTTGCTCTTCATATATAAATGTGCCTGTGTGTGTGTGTGTCTCGCCAGTCTGTTAAACTTCCATTCCATTCCATTACACAGTAATGTATATAAGTGTGTGTTTGTTGCTCTTCATATATAAATGTATGTGCGTGTGTGTGTGCAAGTGCGTGCGTGTGCGTGCGTGTGTGTGTGTATTTGCCCCTAAGAGTGTGTGTGTGTGTGTGTGTGTGTGTGTGTGTGTGTGTGTGTGTGTGTGTGTGTGTATGCGCGCAGACACAGCTGCGGCTTCAGCATGATGTTTACCATTAGCTCACACACAGCAGGGGGTGCCTGTTCCTGTTCACGCTCTCACACACAAAGACTGATGGGAGTCCTGTGGTGAGGGTGTGTACCTGTGTGTGTGTGCGTGTGTGTGTGTGTGTGTATGTATGCTCCTGCACAAGCACGGATGACTCCCCATGTCTGTTGTGTGCAGATGTGTAAATGTTTGTGTGTGTGTGTGTGTGTGTGTGTGTGTGTGTG
>CM059266.1:18616280-18618780 GCA_030347295.1 Setipinna tenuifilis | reverse complement strand
ACCCCCCGCTCTGAAGTAGGCTGTTCAAAAATATTGCTTCACTTGAGGGTGTCAGTATTACTGTTCTTCTTCTAACCCTGCTGTAAAGTTCAGTATCCTACTGCGATAGTGTGGTAGTTGGAGGCCAGACTGAGGGTTTCGGGCTTTGGGTTTCGGAGCATAAATCTGCCCCAGTGCTATTCTGTCTATTGTCAAGTGCTCTGCTCCCCAGCGGATTTGTGTGGAGACGTCCCAACTGGTGGGCACTTTGCGTGAAGAAGAAGCCTACCCATAAGGCTACACTACACTACAAATGCTAGCCATGCAGCAAGAGGGTGTGTACTCATGCCTGCCAACATTTAAGTAGCAAAATCCGGTAGAAGTTTGGATCTTGTATATTACGGCACGATTACCAGGTCAAGACAAGAAGTTGTGGAGTGTCTGTGTGTGTATGTGTATGTGTGTTGTGGAGTGTTTGTGTTGTTGCGTGTGTGTGTGTGTGTGTGTGTGTGTGTGTGTGTGTGTGTGTGTGTGTGTGTGTGTGTTGGGGGGGGGGGGCTGTCAAAAATGCAGGAGAAAATTCAGGAAACACACACAGCAAGAACACAATGTTGAATTGACTCCCCCGGAAGTTGATTGTAACACTTCTGAGGGTTTATATAGCTCCACCTTTTCCAGAGTTAAAATAACACTTTCAAAATATGAAATAACCCCAACTCTGGACATCATTTAAAATCCGCAAATGCTAAAATTCCACTTTGGGACTTCAAATCTACTCCCAAATGTTTTACCCTGAAATATTAACTCTCCAAATTTTTTTTGCTGTGCAGGACAGTTGGCAGCTATGCATGTCTATGCTACCGCTAGCTATGTTCTCTGAGAATGAATAGCCTACCTGTTGTGTTCTGGCACTGGGGCTGCCTGTCGTGCGCTATAGCGCTGGTAGCGCTCCAAGCAACGCTAGCTGTAGCTCCCCAGTGGGTTTGTTGTGGAGCCGTACCAACCCTTTGGGTCATTCTGTATGCAGTGCCCACAAGGCTATACTATTTTGTCACCTCAGCAAATGCTACTAGCAGCAGCAGCAGCGCGGCAAAAGAGTGAAGGCTGTGTGGCACCGTTAGCTGTGCTCCAGGGGAAACCGGGGGACCTGTTGTGTCCTGGCTTCGGGGTAGCCCATTGTTTGTGTGCTATCGCTATGGCTAGTGTTTCAGCAATGGTACTGGACTGGGGACTGGACTCACTGCACAGAGCAGGTATAGCGCTGCAGAACTGTTAGCAGAGGTGGACAAACCGGATTTAGAGAAAGTTAAAACCCTGCCATGTGTTCACTCTGCCTGTGCTCTCAACACAAGTGATTTCAATAATTAGCTCATCTACCTAGGATCATCTGTATGAGTAAATTGAAAATGAAATTGAAAATAAACATGTGGTAGGACTTTTTCTTTATGAACCCGGGATGTCCGCCTATGACTGAGAGTGGGGAAGTTACTGTATGTAGCACAGCAACGAGGTTAACAGTCCGGCTGCTGTTGTGGTTGAGGTATGTGGTTAATCAGAGGTCAGGAGGAAAAACTCATAGAGGTTTCACAGAGTTACAGTCCTGACACTTTTTTTGGTTCTGCCTGTGCACATAAGCACGGGTAATTTCACTAATTAGCTCACCTACTTGGCTGAAGAGTTGTGGTAATTAAAACTAGCTCGTCACACAAATGCAAATATGTGGTTTGGCCTTACTTTCTAAAGACATAGTACCCACCACTGACCTTACAGCAGCACTCGGTGACTGCAAACAACAGGGCTATGAATTTATTCACACTGAACTTCTCCTTTTTTAACGTAGGACAATCTGTCAAAGAGAAATACTGTTTGATTGGTGTGACCACGTCACTACACAGTCATTACAAAGAACCCTAAACTATGACACCCGCACATAATATTGACCTAACAGAAACAAAAGCATTTACGGAGTGTTAAACCAAGCAAGAAGATGTTTATAGAGTGTGGTCGGTGTCATCCACAAGTGGTGTGTGTGTGTGTGTGTGTGTGTGTGTGTGTGTGTGTGTGTGTGTGTGTGTGTGTGAGGGTATGTGTGTGGTCTGAAGTGGGTACTGAAGTGTGTTGAACCAGGAAGGGAGTAGGGTGAGGTGTATGAGGTGTACTGTATATTTATATGTGAAAACAGATGTACTGTAGTCTTTGGAGCAGGGTCGTTGCTAGTATCTGTCTACGTAGCATTCTTACATGCTTAAATGTCTTAAAATGTGGAAATGAATGACGTTATAACTGTTGGACAGCCCTGTGGTTAACAAATCTGGCCTGCCACAACCAGGTTTGGTTTTCAGACACATAGACTGAACCAAAAGTGTTCACTCATTCACTATATAGTGCACTGTAGGAAACAAAACAATAATGTAACTTACACCCTATACTGTATACTGTGCTATGTAGCTCATGAGTGAACATTTCGGGTTCGGACACACAGTATACTGTGATGTTGTGGTGGGAGAGCAGAGCTGAGTCT
>CM059266.1:18598780-18606280 GCA_030347295.1 Setipinna tenuifilis | reverse complement strand
ACTGAGCGGGGGGGCCTGGGTGTGTGTGTGTATGTGTGTGTGTGTGTGTGTGTGGGGGGGGGGGTAATAGTCGTCATCATCGCCACTGTGTCACAGAAACGCCGACTCACCTGGTGGCATGAGTAAGCGCCGGGGCCACGTGGCTGAGAGAGAGACAGAGAGAGACAGAAAGGGAGAGATAGAAGGACAGAAAGAGACAGAAAGAGAGAGAGAAATAAAGAGGGCGAGAAAAATAGAGAGGAAGAGGGGAAGAGGGCAAAGAGGTCTGGAAGTGTGTGTCTGTAAACACTTAATAAGCTGCAAACACATGCCTTTCCTGTTTTTCTCTCTCTCTCTCTCTTTCTCTCTCTCTCATGGTGTGTACTGATGACAATGACAAGCTACAGTTTGCACATTTTCTTTTTGAAAAACAGACATTTTTATCTCTTATTCTATTTTCTTTTATTTTTGGAATACAGTGACACGTTGACCTTGTACTTTCAAGATTTGTCATAAAAAAGAGTCTCTCTTTCTCTCTTTTGCTGTCTTTCGCTGTCTTTCTCTTTGTCTCTGTCTTTCTCTTCCTCTCTGTCTCTGTTTCTGTCTCTCTCTCTCTCTCTCTTTCTCTCTCTCTGTCTTTCTCTCTCTCTCACTCTTTATCTCTCGCTTTTCCTCTGTCTCTCTCTGCTTCTGTCTGTCTCTCTCTCCCTCTCTCTCCTTATCTCTGTCTCTCTGTCTGTCTGTCTGTCTCTCTCTCTCTCTCTCTCTCTCTCTCTGTCTCTCTGTCTCTCTCTCTCCCTCTATCATCTCTGTGGCCCTGTGGCAGGCTGTGGCCTGTATCCAGAGTAGGAGGGAGGGAGATGTGTGGAAGAGGGCCCATGACAGGCCTGTGTGCTGGGGACGACAGCCGGGCAGCAGGGCTGAAACTGCACACGGCTCCACTCTAGACTCCCAGCTCTCATATTACTGCAAGTGTAGGGATCCTGTGTGTGTGTGTGTGTGTGTGTGTGTGTGTGTGTGTGTGTGTGTGTGTGTGTGTGTGTGTGTGTGTGTGTGTGTGTGTGTGTGTGTGTGTGTGTGCATGAGTGAGTGAATGTGTCTAGGATGTCACGTATGTGTTTGTGAGAGGAGAAGACAGCGGGCAGTTTTAAGTGTAAGAGGAACAGAGAGAGGAAAAATGTGTGTGTGTGTGTGTGTGTTTGTGCATGCATGTGTGTCTGTATATATTATTCACATTGTGTGTTCCTGTTGCCAGGGTAGCTCTCTGCTCCTTGTGTGTGTGTGTGTGTGTGTGTGTGTGTGTGTGTGTGTCATCAGTGTAGTGCCAGCTCTCACATCTGCAAGGCTGGGGGCGGTGAGGATAGGGCAGGGAGCTGAGCTGTTGTTGTGGAGGGCTGTTGAAGGGCCGGAGGCTGGAAGAGGGCATTGGGCATTGGCATTGGGCATTGGGCATGGACATTGGTACTGCCCATCAGGGGAGCACAACCCAGGGTGCCCACAGCCAGCCAGGCCAGGCCAGCCAGCCAGCTCTCTAGCTCTCCAGGGCCAGCAACACACACCACCCCCAGCCCTTACTTTTAATCCACCCCTGACCAATCCGTCCCCTCCGCTCCCTTTTCATGTCCTCTGCACGGGGGGTTTGGCCGGGGTTTGGATGAGTGTGCCTTGGTGCTTTGTGTCCTACATGAGCTGCCGTAGCCGTCAGCCTTGCACAAATTACAGGCCTTAGTCAGCGGACTGTTTCTGGCCCGGGTGATATTACACAACCACCCATCACCGCCACCACCACCACCACCATTATGGCTGCTGCCATCTCCTCTGCCATCTCCTCTGCCTCAGCTGCCCCTGTCTTCCCCGAGGGCCTGTGCCAGAGGCTGTCCAAGCCAGCAGCACCCCCAGCCCCTCTCCTTCCCTCCCTCCCTCCCTCTCTTCTCTACTCTCCTGTCCTTTCCCCCCTCCTTGCTTTTCCTCTCCTCTCTTCTCCTCTTCTCTCCTCTACTCTCCTCTCCTCACCTCTTCTCTCCTCTCTTCTCCTCTCCTCTCTTCTCCTCTTTTCTCCTTTCCTGTCTTCTCCTCTCCTTCTCCTCTCCTTCTCCTCCCCTCCCCCTCTGCCTTGCTGTAGCCTGGCCTGGAGCTCAGACCCTATGCCTGATGCCTGATGCCTGATGCCTGTGGGAAGCTGGGGCTGATGCCAGGCCACAGCCAGAGGCAGAGAAGGAAAGGGAGGGGAGGAGGGAGGGAGGGAGAGAGAGAGAGGGAGAGGGAGAGAGATGGTAGAATGGATGAAGCAGAGGGCGAGAAAGCAACAGAGATGGTAGATGGAATCAGGCCAAAATAGAGAGAGAGAGATGGAGAGAGAGACGGTATATATTGCCATATAGCAGTGTAAGAAATTGCACTCTTGTAGAGTTGGTTTGATAGACAAGCAATATGCCACATGGTTTTGTTTACGTGAAATTGAGAACGGCACAAAAGAAGAAAGGTGCGTTTAGAAAAGGTGAGCAGGGAAGTGGACTATGAGATCCTAGATATATAGAGGTGTAAGAGGTATGGTATGTAGGAGGGAGAGAGAGAGAGGAAGAAAGAAAGAAAGAAAGAGAAGAAAGAGAAAAAAGACAGAGAAAGAAAAAGGTAGAAAGACAGAAAGAGAGGGACAAAGAGAGAGAAATGAAGAGAGAAAGAGGCAGACTTTTAGAGTTATGAGGCATGTGGTGTGGTGAGGTATGGTGGATGCTCCGGGTTGGTCCTCCATGCCGTCGGGAGTGGGAACACTGGCTCCTGTGTTCTGGCCACGGGTGTATTTTTCTGGACAGGCATGTAGGCAGGGGCTGGCCAATCGCCTGCTCCAAACCCTACACCCAGAGAAAAGGTAGGGCTACTCACTCTCTCAGCCGAGTCCCAGAGAAAGTAGGGCTACTCACTCTCTCAGCTGGGTAGGGCTGGCCACTGACTCCGCTGATGCCCAGAAACACACACTAGCCACTCCACACACTCCCAGGGAAGGTAGGATAGGGTAGGGTACGGCTAGCCACTCATACTGACTCTCAGAGAGGGTAGTAGGGCTGGCCACTCCACTAAACAAAGGCAAAGTACAGTAACTATGCAAACACTGAAACTGAGAAAAAAAAAGCCTTTGTCATCATCAGCATGTTGTAGGTATAATAGTGGTGATGTTTTTATGAACTTTCTTAATAGGAAGAGGCAAGATATTTAGTAACAAGACAAATGAGCTGTTATAAAGTCAATATCCAGTCTAAACTCAATTTTTGACCAAATATATAGTTGCTGTGTTTTGGCTTTGTATGGGTAGACAGCTCCAGTGCGGATTCCCAGAGAAAGTAGTTCTAGCCACTCATTCCCACTCCCAGAGAGGGTAGGGGTAGCTGGGCTGAAGACTCCCAGAGAGGGGAGGACTAACTGGGCTGAAGACTCCCAGAGAGGGGAGGACCAACTGGGCTGAAGACTCCCAGAGAGGGGAGGACTAACTGGGCTGAAGAGTCCCAGAGGGGGGAGGGCTGGCTGGGCTGCCGGCTGCCTGCTTTACTGGGTCTCCAGTGGGATTGACCACCTCAGCGCCACGCAAACCACCATATCGCCTGGAAAAGCCCAGTTACTGGATGAAGTAGCGGCATGTGTGTGTGTGTCTGTGTGTGTGTGTGTGTGTGTGTGTGTGTGTGTGTGTGTGTGTGTGTGTGTGTGTGTGTGTAAGACAGTGTGTGTGAGAGTGTGTGTGTGTTTTCTTTTTTCTTTTTTTCCGTCCCTGAGAGCAGCCTTTCTTAAATGGGGAGTCTTGTCAGAGGAAAACCAACCCCCCCCCCCTCCTTCTCGTTCTGCTGGAAAAGTCAGACTTTACTGTGGAGCAGACGGAAACTGATGAAACAGTGTTTCATACCAGACACACATACATGTACACACACACACACACACTTACTTGTACACTCACACACACACACACATACACACAAACACACACATACACACACACTACTCAGTGAACACTGTCTTTCTTGATGTGTTACAATGTGGTGTTCTGTTGAAACATATTTCCCAACAGTTCCTCTAAGTTTTCTCACCCATGTTGTTCCTCCCCCTGCTTAGTGAAAGAGTTGCTTATGCGAGTGCTACAGCCTTTGCCCCTTTCCTTTCCCTGTGGCACATGCTATGTGTGGGTGGGTGCATGTGTGTGTGTGTGTGTGTGTATATGTGTGTGTGTATGTGTGCCTGTGCGTGTGTGTCTGAGTGAGTAAGTACATGTGTGTGTGTGTGTGTGTCTGTGTGTGTGTGTTTGTGTGTGTGTGTGTGTGTGTGTGCACGTGTGTGCATGTGCATGCCTGTGTGTGTGTGCGTGAGTGAGTACGTGTCTGTGTCTGTGTGTCTGTCTATGTGTGTATGTGTGTGTGTGTGTCTGTCTGTGTCTGTGTATGTATGTGTATATGTGTGTGTGTGTGTATGTCTGTGTCTGTGTATGTATGTGTGTGTGTGTGTATGTCTGTGTCTGTGTATGTATGTGTGTGTGTGTGTGTGTGTGTTGGGTGTTGCTAACACACACCAGGCAGAGCAGAGAGAGTCCCGCGGGCAGCACTTTGAACTTTCATTAAGGAGTGCTGAGCTTGCCGCCGCCGCTGCTGCCTTTATTGTGCACGCTCGCTGGCTAATAACACACTCTCATTTGTATGCCTCTTTAAACTCGCCTCCAACATGGCTTTACGCCGCTCATTAAACGATTGTTGTTGAGTGGGTTGTTTTTTTCTTCTTCTTCCTCTTCTTCCTCTTCTTCTTTTTCTTCTTCTTCTTCATAATCATCGCACAGAAAGAGAGAGGCAGTGGCGTGTGTTCTCAGAGTGTTTAGGCGGAGAAAGAATCGTAGTAATGAGCGCTGATGAGGGGAGTTAAGTCACAGATCAAGTGCCTTTCATGTCGCCTCGTTGTCATGTGTGATGGAGGAACCTTCCACCAACGCCCTCCCACTGACATCCATCTCACCCCACTCCTGACATACCTTATTTTGGGGGCAGTCTGGCATTGGTGGCATTGGCCTGGTGTTTAAAGTACTGGACCTGTTATTTATAGGGTTGCAGGTTCGAATCGACCAATTGCCAGAAGTGCCTTAGAGGTACGCTGGACATGGTACCGCCCCACCCCATTTGAAATTTATTCCATTTTGGCTGAATTCCCTACTAGCCTATCATCTTACATTAAAATGAATGGGGGCGGGTGGGACTTCCTCCCTTTATACCTCCATACCTCCACGGTCCCCACACACTGCTCCCGGGCACCGTTGTCATGGCTGCCCCGTGGTGACGTGTGTTCTGGCTCAAACACAGAGGTTAAATTTCATTGTGTGACAAATGGAAATCACTTTTACTGTCCTACACACTCAAAAAGCTGATGAAGACACAGTGTGGATGGGTAGAGATTACAAGTACTTTAACAAACCAAGAGCAATAAGTTCTGAAAACTCACACAAAAGTAACAGTTCTGAAGGCACCAAATAGTACAAGAAGTATATGAACCATCTGAGAGGAATAGTTCTGAAGACTACAAGTGTAGAAGTACATGAACAATCGGAGAGGAATAGTTCTGAAGACTACTGGAGAAGTGTGACGGTGTGTGTGTGTGTTAGAAGAGTAGTTCTGAAGACTGCTCATGGAGAAGTGTGACGGTGTGTGTGTGTGTGTGAGAGGATTGGTGGTGCTGGAGTCACAGGTCGTCGGTCCGTGTCTAGAGAATTTCACGCTGAGGGAGAGAAGGAGCCGGCCTCTGCTTCACCTGGTAAACCCTCTCTGAACCGACTTAGTGCAGCCGCGCCAGTAGCCCTTCACTCGCACCCTCAAGTGTGTGTGTGTGTGTGTGTGTGTGTGTGTGTGTGTGTGTGTGTGTGTGTGTGTGTGTGTGTGTGTATGTGTACGTGTGTGTGTGTGTGTTTGAGGGCGCACGTGCGTATGTGTGAGACAATGGTGTGTGTGTGTGTGCATGTGCGTGTGTGTGTGTGTGTGTGTCTGTGCCTGTGTGTGTGTGTGTTTGTGTGTGTTTGTGTGCGCACGCGCGTGTGTGTGTGAGAGAGTGTGATGTGTGTGTGTGTGTGTTTGTGTGAGAGACATTGTGATGTGTGTGTTTGTGTGCACATGTGCATGTGTGTGTGTTAGAGAGAGTGTGATGTGCGTGTGTAAGAGAGAGAGAGAGAGTGTGTTGTGTGTGTGTGTGTGTGTGTAGGGTGTGAGAGAGATTGTGATGTGTGTGTGTGTGTGTGTGTGTGTGTGTGTGTTCAGTATCACCCTGAGGGAAGTTTCCTCAAACAATGTGAGAAATCTCCCAGGCTGCATTGCTGGATTACCTGAAGAAGACCACTCTTCTCCACTCTCCTCTTCGCGGCAGCCATGACCTTAAATCCTCCAGTGGTTGGGTGGGCCCTCAGCCTGGGCTTAACGGAAGTTGGTCAGCAGCACACACACACACACACACACACACACACACACACACACACACACACACATCACACAGACACACACACACACACAGACACATATACCGTACACACACGCACAGACACACACACACACACACTTTCACACACACACACCACACAGACACACACACCATACACACACACACCACACAGACACATATACCGTACACACACACACACACTCACGCAGCCACTGGAGGATACGGTGATGTATGGCGATGTGCCAGCAGCAAGGTTCTGAGCGCGAGATCAGATCAGGGGCTTCGGCGTTCAGCCGGCGTAGCACCACAAAACGTTTTTCTGTCTTTCTTTCTTTCTTTCTTTTTTCTTTTTTTTCTTTTTTAAAGCAAGGGGCTTACTGGAATCTCAGCGCTCGTTAAATCTAATCCAAAATCCAATGAACGTGAGGCTCGATTCACTAAGTGTGAAATAGAACTGGGTCCGGGGAGGAGGGGGGAGGGTGTGTGGGGTGAGGTGAGGTGTGTGTGTGTGTGTGTCGGGGGGTGGGGGGTGTTACTGTGACATGAAAGCGTTTTTTGAGTGTTTTACGAAACGGCGAATGGTGCAATAGCGAAGCGGGTCTTGCGCTGGAGATAACCACACTAATCGGGTGTGTGTGTGTGTGTGGGTGTGTGTGGGTGTGTGTGTGTGTGGGGGGGCTACGATGATCACATCCTCTTAAGTGAGATCTTACTGTGATTTTGCTGAGAGATCAGCCTTGAGGTTCCGACCCCAGCAGCAGCAGTGTGCAAACACAAGCCACACAGGGCACACACACACGGCCCTCCGGCCCACCGTCGTTAACTTCAGCTTTCAGCCCCTCTTTGATCGTCCGGCCACTGGACTTTACTCCTCCCTCCTCGACAACCCAAGAAATAATTAGCCAGGACAAGGCCGAAAGTGGACCGCCATGATAAAAAACGCTAATTATGAGTTTAATTTATAATTTTTTCGCCGCTGAGAGACTTGAGAGAACTGAGAGAATTCGGTCAGTACACTACCCTACCCTACTCCTGCATCTGGTATATGACTGGCTTACAAACTGATATTGTGCA
>CM059266.1:18568780-18578780 GCA_030347295.1 Setipinna tenuifilis | reverse complement strand
TCACACACACACACACACACACACTCACACATACACACACATACCCATCTACCACGCCTCACACTTCTACTACATACACGTGGACCAGGTAATATATCACACACACACACACACACACACTCACACATACACACACATACCCATCTACCACGCCTCACACTTCTACTACATACACGTGGACCAGGTAATATATCACACACACACACACACACACACTCACTCACACATACACACACATACCCATCTACCACGCCTCACACTTCTACTACATACATGTGGACCATGTAAGCACACACACACACACACACACTCACACACACACGCACACACACACTCACACACACGCACACACACATGCACACACACCTTGACCTTCTAACTACATCCATGTAGACCAGGTAATGAGCAGTCCTGCTACTTTCATCTCACACCCCGCTGTGCATCACTTCCTGTGGGACATCTATGAACTCCATCCATCCATCCTTCCATCTATTGAAACCCATATATCCATATATGATTTATTGCAAATATATCACAGTTCTTGTCAAAATTTGTCAAATAGTGGAATAGAATAAAATAGAATAGAAAATGGTATTGAATTGAATTGAATTTAACAGAACAGAATAGAAAATAGATTGATCTTCTGTTTTTACTTGTGAAAAAGACCATACCAGCTTCATCCTACTACTTCCAGTCCAAACACACTGTTTTACCACACAGACACAAAAACAGCGATGAATGATCAGCAGTCAACCACTCTACACCCCCCCACCGCCCCACCTACACACACAGACACACACACACACACACACACACACACACACACACACACACACACACACATACGCCACATACAGTATATGTCACAGCCCTCCTGTGCTGAATCACCACATAGACAGATGTTGGAAGTACTACACACACACATACACACAGCCTTACCCTATTCACATCGACACACATACACACACACACACGTGCCAGAATGAGCTACATAGAGAAGCATAGATGTAACAGTCATTAGCAACAACAGACTCCCCATAGAGACCTGATTCAGGGCACTCTTAGCCATGCTCTCCTCAATCAAGATGATTCATACACACACACACACACACACACACACACACACACACCACACACACACACACTCACACTCAGCAAAAGTGAGATACATAGAGTGACATAGCATACACGTAACAGTCATTAGCAACACTACCCCCCCCCCCCCACAGGGATGTGATTCAGGGCACTGTTAGCCATGTTCTCCTCCATCAAGATGATTCATACACACACACACACACACACACACACACAGAGTGAGATACATAGGGATGTGACTCAGGGCGCTGTTGGCCCTGTTCTCCTCTATGAAGACTATCCATCACTAAGCACGCAGGAAGCACAGACAGGCCTTCACCATGTAGATGAACAATGTAAGCAGACCAGCAAGAGGATGTAGTAGTATTACACACACACGTGCACGCGCGTGCTCACACACACACATATGCACACACACGTGCCAGACATGCACACACACGTGCACACACAGGAACACACGTGCGCACACACATGCACACACATACACACACACACACACACCCTTACCCTATTCAAATCCCTACACATTCAGTACTCTGTCCTTAACTAATGGTGTCTGGTCAACCCCAGTGCCACCCTGCACTTGACACCATCCCCAGCTTAGCTTAGCCTTAGCTTTACTGTAGCCTTAGCCATTCAAGGAGCTCACACTCCCATGCCCATGAACTAGCCACACAACAGGTGCTTGTGCGCTTGGGCACATTCACAGGGGCTCTCGGCAGGGGGGTAATAAACTGTAGAACCACCACAGCTATGGCTATACAATAGAAATATTTCTATACAGTCATAGAAGAGAATAGAATAGAATAGAATACCTTTTATTGTCAAGGAATGAATTGACATTCTCTGCTATTATCAGCAGAAGGCCTCTCCAAATATGTAGATGGGAAAGCGTCCACCTAGTGTAATGTAATGTGATGTAATGTTATGTAATGTTATGGCGCAGGAGCAGGCCTTCACAACTCAGCAAAATATTGTTGCATGTGCCAGACGGTATGTGGAGTGTCCTTCCCTCTCAGACAGGTGCTGTCATGCCAGATTTATTTGTGAACATTGTCACTAAGATTCCCTAGCTGCTTCTCCTCAACTCCCAGACGTTTGTTTGACTAAATGAATAATGACGTTATGTAGAGTTAGATAAAAAAGGGTCCTAGGCATCGTTAACACAAGGACTACTGGTGCACCAGCAGTGTGTAATGTGTGTGTTTTGTCTTCAGCAGTAAGAAGATATTCTGCCCTGCTAGTCTTAGACACAACACACACACACGTAGTCACTCACATGCGCGCCTACACACACACACACACACACACTCACACACACACACACACACACACATTACATTTACATTACATTGCATTGAGCTGACGTGCTTATCCAAAGTGACTTACAGTGAGGCACAGAAACAGTCCCCTGGAGCAAGGCTGGGTTAGATGTCACACGCACACACACACACACACACACACACACACACACATGCAAGGCTAAGAAGAAGCTGATGGCTCTGTCTTAGTGTATGCCGCCAGTATGCTCGTATATGCCACGTGTGTTCTTTACAATGTGTGCTCTCTTACACGAAACCTATTTGAACTAAATGAACCATAATGACTGCCTCGCCGCAAAGAAGTACAACAAAGCTCAGTGACAACAAACTAGTCATCATTGTGTCTTAAGTATATAGACTCTTTAGCTTTAACGAGCTCAAGCAGTCTTCAAAGGGCTCTGCCCTCGCACTATGCACACTTCTCCCTCAGCACCAATGGCACGCATGGCTTTGACTAAAAGGGCCGCTATCCTGTTATCTGGCCTACAAAGGGCAGAACAAAGTGCAGAACCTACACGAGAACATCGAAACTGAGAAAAATACCGTACTGGCCAGTTAAACATGTTCTATGTGTAATAGTGGTGACGGTTTTAAAGGTATTTTTTTGTAATAGAAAGAAGCAAGTAATTTAGTCACATAATATAAGGTACTATGCAGTCAATGTTTAGTCTAAACTCAGTTTTGACAAAGATGTAGTTGCTGCCTTTTGTTCTTGTAGAGTAGTTATGGCCACGTGGTTGTGACAGGAAGGCCTCATCCGTGGGTTACATTTTATTTTACAGTCCCTGTTACAGTCTATCTATCTACATCGAGAAGTACAATGTAACAAAGTTTGTTGTGTGTAACATTATGTACTTACACTGTACGATAGGTTTAGGATTAGGGTTAGTGTTAGTTATGTACAGTGTAAGTACTAAGCAATATTACATGTAGCTCCATTTAGATTTACACTGTAAAAGGAGCCGTAAAATAAAGTGTAAGCCGTTCATGTAGTGTCCACGTGGCTCTGAAATGGACGCCATAATGTTATTTCCTCATGGGGTTGACAGAAAGGGAGTTTTATAATGGCCTGTCTGCGTGTCTCTGACAGGGGCACTTCTGTAATGTTATGTATAGCCCAGTGAAGGCACAGTGACCTCAAATAGCCACACGTCCCCACTGCATACCAAACAACTATTTGTAGAGTTCAACACTTCTCTCTTCTCTAACTTCTTCTTTCGCTTTTCATATTCAAATGTGTTTTTTTTTAAAAAGACTGTGGGGATATTCCCCTATAAAACCCAAGGAATTTCTCAAAGACCACCCCGACTTTCTGATGCCTCTTCATGTTGTGTGTCTAGTTTCTGTCTGTGTCTAGTTCTCAGCAGTTACAACACCGCTCGACAATGCTGTACAGTGTGTGTGTGTGTGTGTGTGTGTGTGTGTGTGTGTGTGTGTGTGTGTGTGTGTGTGTGTGTGTGTGTGTATGTGTGTGTGTGTGTGTGTGTGTCAGGAATGCTTCTGTTAGTGCAGTTCTGCAAGAGAGTGTCTGTGTTTATTTGTGTGCAACTGTTTACTTTTGGCAGAAGGTCTACTTTTTTGCTGTTGGCTTGTATATGTGTGTGTTTGTGTATGTGTGTGTGTGTATGTGTGATTCTGTGCATGCATGTTTTTTTGTCACAACTTAGTTGGTTGTGTGAGTTTTCATATTTGTGTGCAAGTGTGTGTGGGATGTCCATCTTGAAGACGAGACAAGAACACACCAAACTGAGGGCCGTTTGCCCATTTGCAGCCTGACTAGTGTGCATAGTTGTTTGTGGTTTGTGTGTGTGTATGTGTGTGCGCACGTGTGCATGTGCGTGCCTGTTTGTGTGTGTGTGTTTGTGTGTGTGTGTGTGTGTGTGTGTATATGTAGGCACGTGCTTGCCTGTTTACACGTGCGTGCGTGTGTGTGTATGTGTGATTGTTTGTATATGTGTTAGTCTGTGTTTGTCTGTGTGTGTTCCTGCGGTGGGCCATTTGCATGCAGGAGCTGACAGGGCGCTTGTAAGCTGGCGTGTAAGTTTTGTTTGGGCGCAACGGCCCCGTGCCTTCCCCGCTGCCTCTCTTCCACCCTCCCTGCCTCTGCCTGATTGCCTCTCTGCCTCTCTGTCTGCCTCTCTGCCTCCTTGTGTACCTCCCTGCCTCCCTTACCTTGCCTCTCTGCCCCCCTGCCTCTCTGTGTCCTTGCCTGCCTGCCTGCCTGCCTGCCTGCCTGCCTCTGTGCCTGGCTGTCTGTATAGATTTCTACTGGGGGATTTTCTGTGTGGGGTCTTGCCTATGTACTAGTATCTGCTCATGCACACACATGCACAGCAGCAGGCAGAGTAAGTGAGGAGCAAAGTGTTGGTGTGTAGACAGGCTTGGGGAAGAATGGAGAGAGAGAAAGAGATAAACAGAGAGAGGGAAGGAGGGAGGAGAAGAAAGGGAGGTTGATCGTGATGGAGTTGGAAAGACAGAAAACGACAGGAAATGAGAGGAGATGGCACAAGAGAGGAAGACAGCAAAAAAGATTGTTTTTGTGTGTGTGTGTGTTTGTGTGTGTAGGTAAGACTCAGTGAGCGAGCATCTTTTCTATGACAAGAGACACCTGGACAACTTTTCTTCATTTCTTACATTCTTTCATTCATTCTTTTTGTTTGTTTGTTTGCCACCATCATTCTTTATTGTTTTATTCCCAATACTGTTTTCCACATCTTGGCCAAACTTATTTCTACTCAGAGTGTACTCATGCAATGCAACACCAGAAAGACACACAGACACACACACATATACACTCAGAAACACACATACACACGCTCACAAACACACATACACACCACTACACACACATGCACGCACACACACACACACACACACATACACCACACACACATACACACCACTACGCACACATGCACGCACACACACACACACACACACACACACACACACACACACACCAGCTCCACCCTTTGACTATCCCTGTCCAACATATAGTTCCCATGCTCCTCCTGGTTGTGGCTTTGAGTGGGCCAGCTAATGTTTACCCTTCTCAGAGGCAAAAGGCAGGGTAGGCAACGCTGCTGTCTTGTCATTTTGAAAAGCCATGATGAATGACCACTTTTCAATCATTTCATCCAAAGGGAGGGATTGCCCCTCTTTCTTTCTTTCTTCTCTGTCTTTCTTTCATGTTTTTCGTTCCTTTTTGTTTCTTTCAGTGTGTGTGAGTTCACCCCCTCCTCTCCCGTGAGTCTTCACACTGTTTTGTAGCTCCTAAGTGTTAAGATAGTGGGGGAGGGGAAAGGCTAAGTGTTCCAAATAGGCCCTCTCTCTCTCACAGACACACACACACACACACACACACACACACACAGCCCGAGAGAGACAAACATACAAAGGGAACTTGTGCAACATATGGAGCAGGAGAATCAAAAGGCTTCCGACATGCCCAGAATGCAAACTCTCCCCGAGTCGCTGTGTGTGTGTGTGTGTGTGTGTGTGTGTGTGTGAGTGTGTGTGTGTGTATGCTCTTAGTGCACAGGTGCAGCACCCTCTCCTCTCCACCCCTGCTGCTCCTCTTGCAGATGTTCTGTACCTGGGGCCACAGGAAAGAGTGTGTGTGTGTGTGTGTGTGTGAGTGTGTGTGTGTGTGTGTGTGTGTGTGTGTGTGTGTGTGTGTGTGTGTGAGTATGTGTGTGTGTGTGTGTGTGTGTGTGTATAGGCAGTTTGGGGCCCCAGCGGTCCCGAGAGAGAGGTTGTAAACAGTATTTTGAGGTGTCATCACTGTAGTGCTCTCAGCACTCAACACTTTGTACCCACCACTGTACGTTCGCTGTGTGGTTCACACACAAACTTCACCCATTCATTTTGTTTACCCCCCCCCCCTCCCTCCTGACTGTGTGTTGGGATGGCAGTCGGTGTGTGTGTGTGTGTGTTCTGAGCGGGTGGTGCGGTGTGTGTGTGTGTGTGTGTGTGTGTGTGTGTGTGTGTGTTCTGAGCGGGTGGTGCGGTGTGTGTGTGTGTGTGTGTGTGTGTTCTGAGCGGGTGGTGCAGTGTGTGTGTTGTGTGGAGATTCAGAAGAGTGGCTAATGTAGTAATAGAGGCCCGTGAGGAGAGGTGCCAGTCGTTTAGACATCTGACATTAAAAACGTAGCCTAGGGGATATGAAAACAGATCGCTGACACGCCAAGGTGTCTGCGGTTCATTTGAGCTGGGGGGCGGTGGGGGGGCGGTTCTGGGCTTCTGGGCTTCAAGAGGAGGGCGTGGTAGTGGTGCTGACGGGAGGGGGAGGGGGGGGGGGGGGGGATAGGATGGTGGGGGTGGGGGTGGGGGGGAGGTGTTGCTGCTACACTACATTCAGTGAGTACAAAAGAAGAAAGTCAGCCATTATAAGCTGAGCATGCCAACAAAGGAATATGACGAGGCTTTGCTTACACAAAGCTGCATGTGGGTCAGGTTGTTTTTTTTTTTCTGTTGGAAAAACAGGGCGTGGATCTCAGTATTGATGCCTACATTATGAGCTTTTAAAGTCTGCAGTTCTTACCCACTTGTTAAAGACTAATAATTGTGGTAGGATTGCTTCAAATGATAGTGGTTTGTGGTTTTAATTCGCACAATTCGCAGAAGTTTTACCTACAAACTTTTAGTGGGAGGATTAAAGCATTTTTCCTGCCACTAAGATAATTAAGAAATGTAATTTTAACCGTCTATAGTCCTCTTATTCATTATAATAAGCTCCATTCTGTCTGATTCAATTATATGCTCTATGCGCGGTAACACCAGTGAAAAAGCTATCATTAAAACCGCCTAACCTAAAGTTATAGGAGTGATTTGCACCAAAAGGGTGATCCATAGCTCATTCCCTCCTATAATTAAAGAAGAGTCGAATTGTTTTGTCTTTATGTCTGTGAGTTTAAGGAATCACTTTCATAACTTCCTCATTATCACGTGTTCAGGGTAATCTCTCTGTCTCTCTCTCTCTCTCCCTCTCTCTCTCTCACCCTCTCTCTCTCTCTCTCTCCCTCTCTCCCTCTTTCCCTCTCTCACTCTCTCACCCTCTCTCTCTCTCTCTCTCTCTCTGGAGGATAAAGAGAGAGGGAACAATATGAGACCCAGAAAGGGCTGCCTCGCCTTATTGCTTTCCACAAAACAAACACTCTGCTCATAACCTACAGGGACAGCTGGGACGAGGTGCTATTGGTCAGGTGTACCGACTGGCCATCGGATATAAGGGAGGTTATTGAGTGAAACCTGGTGTTAAGGAACCTCCACTAAACAGCTCGAGAATTCATTCCTTTAATAAAAGTCAGCCACCAAATCATTCTCATCCTTTTTTTTTCCTTCCTCTGGATTTTAGCGGAATTAAAAGAACTCATATTTCCAGCTTTTAGTCTTGCTCTCTCTCTCTCGCTCTGTCTTTATTTCTCTCCCTCTCCCTGTCTCTCTCTCTCTTTCTCTCTCTGTCTGTCTCTCTGTCTCTGTCTCTCTGTCTCTGTCTGTCTCTCTCTCTCGCTCGCTCTCTCTCTCTGTCTCACACACATACACACGGAAACACTCACACCAATCCCCCACCCACTCACTCACTCTGCCTTCCTCTCCCTCTCTCTCACACACACACACACACACACACACACACACACACACACACACACACACACACACACACACGCGCGCGCGCGCGCGCGCGCAAACACTCACACCAATCCCCCACTCACTCACTCACTCACTCACTCACTCACTCACTCACTCTGTCTTCATCCCCCCTCTCCCTCCCCCCCTCCACAGCGCTCCAACTACCTGCACCGAGAGATGCTGGCCCTGGCCAGCCAGTACCCCAACGTGCGCGTGACCCCCTGGCGCATGTCCACCATCTGGGGCGGGGCCAGCCTGCTCAGCATGTACCTGCGCGCCATGGCCGACCTGCTGGCCATGAAGGACTGGCCCTGGGACTTCTTCATCAACCTCAGCGCCGCCGACTACCCCATCAGGTCAGGACGCCCACACACCGACACGACACACGTTGGCATGGGGACACACACGCACACATGGCCAGGCCCGGGGCTGGGGCTGTCACCAGGCACTTTTTGCCCTGGCACGTGCCCTGATAAACATGTGCTATGCCCGGGTACACATTCGCTGTGCCCGGGTACACATGCCTGGGTAAAAACAGCTACAACAAATTTGATAAACAGCTCTGTGTTCCTGTACAGCTATATACTGTATGGCTAGCAACGTCCCTACATATGGCTAACACTGTACATGGTGGGCTGTAAAAGGCTGTGACCTAGTGGTTAGAGAGTTGGTTTTGGGATCGCCCTGGTAAACATGCACTGTGCCCGGGTACATATGCGCTGTGCCTGTGTAAAAAAAAAAATCCAAACAAATGTGATAAACAGATAGGTCAGAAGATAGGTTTATTTAAGTAACTGACAGGTGACTGACTGGTTTGCGCTACTGAGATATGTTGTTTGACTTGTCATGTGATGCAGGACAACGAAAGGTCACTAAGCATTTAACGGGAATGGAACAGCATTGATTGAACAGGAATGTGTACCCACAGTGCCATAGCACATTGACCTCGCTGACACCCGGCTACCCTGGCTTGGTTGGTGTGTTGCTCTCGTCCATACTGAAGGCAGAACCTGTGTCACATTTTAGAAAAAAATGAAGTTTCTTCTCTTTTTTAAATAGCTACAAGGTCTTTTTCCAGAAACTGACACATATTCGTTGATGCTGCCATGGAGACATAAATGGTGTTATTTTGGTCATTGGGTGTTTTTAAAAATGATTGACACTGTCGTGACCTGTGCTCAAATGTCTATACTTGTGGGATGATGGCTTGCACTAGTAATTAGGACTCAATCATTCTTGCTTTTCTTTCAGATAATAATGTGTCAGTTATGGTGTAAGTGTTAATTATCATTAGGTCGATCTATAAGCAGTGCTGCAAGATAAGGCCTGTGTTGCTATGTTGGTCAGTGCCAGTAATCTAATTGTGGAACTAGAAAGCCTACAGTATCGCATAAGAAATGAGATTTAGTGGTGTGCCCAATACTAAGGCACTTGCTTAAGGGTCTGGACTGTTTCACGAAGTGTGGGCCACTGTCTGACAGTGCGGGCTTGGTGTGCTTAGGTGTGAGATACATAGACGGCAGGTTTTTAAGAGCAGGGGTGTAGTGGCAGAATCAGAGGTGGGTAAACTGTGAACTTGGTGATCACGGTGCGACATGAAATGTTTTAAACAGACATGCAAAACAGTCTCCGTGCATTTTAATGGTCTCTAGTGCACATACTGTAGATGGCATAGTGTGATTTTGGAGCGTTAGAAATAGAAATAAAGTTCTATTATATGGTGAATAAACTGTATTTATAAGTGGATAAACTCCTTTTTCTGAAATTTGAGAGGTGGGTAAACTTGCATTTACCCTCCACTACATCCCTGTTTAAGAGAACATTCCACCTCATTTCTTTCCACCAGCTCTGTGTTTTTTATGTGGCCAGATCTCTGTTTGGTGACTTTAGTTGTTTTTCCATCGATTCAGCTAATTCGATGCACGGCACTTATTTCCTTCCTTTTTTTTTCC
>CM059266.1:18551280-18563780 GCA_030347295.1 Setipinna tenuifilis | reverse complement strand
ACAGAGATCCCACCAATGACAGGCTGTCATGGAGACATCATAGAGAATAGCGAGCTCTCACCAATGAGAGGCTGTCATGGAGACATCATAGAGACATTGCGACTCCACCAATGAGAGGCTGTCATTGAGGCATAGAGAATAGAGGCTCCGCCAATGAGAGGCTGTCATAGAGAGAGCCCACCAATGAGAGGCTGTCATAGAGAATATATTCTTCACCAGTGATAGGCTGTCATGGAATATATATTCTCCACCAATGACAGGCTGTTATGGAGACATCCGACCAATGAGAGGCTGTCATGGAGACATTATAGAGATTGACTTGACAGAGCTGGCTGTCAGGTAGCTGTAGGCAGCACACAAGGCCTGTGTAGTGTAGTGTAGTGGGGAACTCAGTCTGTGTAGTATAGTGTAGTGTGAATGTTGCCGGGCTAACCTCACGGCCTGGAAGGCAGGACAGGGAGTCGATGTTCCAAGCCAGTAATGGTGTTTTTATTTTCCGTACAGACAGAAAAATTGTCGTCCAGAGAAAAAAAGAAAGAAAAAAAACTCCAAACGAAATAATCAATCAAAATTAAACTATTCAAACTAAATAAAGACTTTTCAAAAGATAACAAATGAAATTCAATAATGGAAACAATTAGCAAAACTTCGTGCTCTTACTCTCTGGTTATTGTCAAGTGCTTAGTAGCTCACCTTAACCAACTCTGCCTGCATGGGGCTTTCCCCTGGGTTTTCTAGCCCATGAGCCAAACCATCACATGTGCAAATCAATCAAGGTTAAAACGCTAAAAACCAGTACAAAAATATATATAAATACTATATATAAAGATAATAAATAGTCCGGTTTAAAAATACATACACCACATACATCACAAACAGTTATAAAATACACCGACACACAAACACCCCTCTTTCCCCACACACTGGTGCAACACGCAAAGTATAATTGTCCCTCGGGAGCTACCGTCGGGTCTTTCAGCCACAGTCAGGAAGTTCACGAACACCTGCAAGGTAAGCTGCTGTTAGCTCACTCCTTTGTCCGGTAATTGTTTGCTATTGTTTGCCAAGTGAAAAATGTTAGCCATGTCCAAAGTTCTTAGCTCAGTTGGCAACTCCTGACGGTAAGAACAGTTTTATTGACGGTGTGTATTCGTTGTGTTGCAGATGCTGTCCTCCCGTGACTGCCAGCTGCATGCTCACGTTCGGGGTTTAAAAGAAATAAAAGGCTGTGTTTAAAAACGTGTCGTGTCGTATTTTAGTAATGAATGTGGTGTAAAACGGTAACGGGCTACTGCACCGTTACACTTCCCCCCTCCTCTGCAGACGACACCTGTCGTCCCAGGAAAAGGGATAACCCTTCATGCAGGGTTGACAAGGGTACTCTCTACCCCTCATCCTCCGGGATGCGGGACAGGAAGTCAGCCACCCTGTTCGAAGCACCAGGGCGATACTCCACTTTAAAGTTGTAAGGCTGGAGAGAGAGGTACCACCTGGTAACACGGGAGTTGGTATCCCGCATCTTCTCCAGCCACTGGAGTGCTCGGTGGTCCGTCTCCAGCTTGAAAGGCCTGCCCAGGAGATAGTAGCGGAGGGAGTCAAGGGCCCATTTGATGGCTAAGGCCTCCAACTCTACCGCAGCATACCGCCTCTCTCGGTCGAACAGCTTCCGGCTGATGAACGCCACCGGTCTGCGCTGTCCGTCCACCTCCTGCAGCAGGACTGCACCCAGGCCCACTCCAGATGCATCCGTCTGGACTACAAACGGCTTATTGAAGTCTGGGCTCAGCAAAACAGAGTCACTACAGACCGCCCCCTTCAGGTCCTGGAAAGCCGCCTCGCACTGCTCCGTCCAGACCACTCGGTTCGGCGCTGCAGCTCGGGTGAGCTCAGTAAGGGGAGAGGAACGTTCAGAGAAGTTAGAGATAAATCGTCGGTACCATCCAACTAAACCCAAAAAAGCTCTCACCTTTCTTTTTGTAGTTGGCGGCGTACAGCTCTGGATGGCATCGACCTTCTCCACCTGCGGGCGTATGACCCCGCCTCCGATGACGTAGCCCAGGTAGTGGACCTCTTGCTTCGCTAGGGCACACTTGCTGGGGTTGATGGTGAGGCCTGCTTCTCGGATACGGTCCAATACCTCTGTGAGGTGACTGCAATGCTCCTCCCAGGTGTTACTCCATATGCACACGTCATCTAAGTAGGCAGCTGCAAACTCATTGGCTCCTCTTAAAACTCTGTCCATGAGCCTTTGAAATGTGGCCGGGGCTCCCTGCAGTCCAAACGGCATCATCTTGAAGTGGTACATTCCATGCGGGGTACGAAACGCTGTTATCTCCTTCGCCCGTGGACTCAATGGCACCTGCCAATACCCTCTGGACAGATCGATGGTGGTGATGTACCTTGCCTTCCCCAGGCGTTCTACCAGGTCATCTATCCGGGGCATTGGGTAAGGGTCCACCTTGCTCAACGCGTTGACCTGCCGAAAGTCAATGCAGAACCTGATGCTGCCATCCTTCTTTGGAACAAGTACCACGGGGCTGCACCAGTCACTGCAAGACGGCTCAATGACGCCAAGTGACAGCATCACATCCAGCTCCTCCTTCAGTGCTGGAAGCAGGCGTTCTGGCACCCGATAGCTCCTCCTCTGGGGGACTGAATCAGGCTTCAAGATTATGTCATGCGCCACAAGTGTTGTTCGTCCTGGCCTCTCCTGGAATATGTCTGGATCCAGCAGCGCCCTCATCTGGTCCTGCTGATGGTCTTCCAGATGTGACAGGTCCACCGTTCCCGTATTTGGCTCCACAGGAAAGAACTGCTCATCAGGCTCCTCCTCTTCAGCCACAGCCCGGACAAACAGCTGTGTCTCCACCTGGTCTCTCTCGTGGTACTCCTTCAGGAGGTTCACGTGGAAGGTCTGCTTCTTTTTGCCACGTTCAGGCATAGAGACCTCATATGTGACATCTCCCACCTTCCTGATGATGTTATATGGCCCATGCCACTTAGCCAACAGCTTGCTCTCGTCAGTGGGCAGTAACAACAGCACCTTCTGACCCGGCTCAAAGGTTCTCCCCCTGGCTTTCTGGTCATACCAGGTTTTCTGCTTCTTCTGCGCCAGCTCCATGTTCTGATGCGCTAGCTCAGACATCTCCTCCAGTCTTTGCCTCATCTGCAACACGTATGCTGCCACGCTCTGCTGCTCCACTTTTGGCTCCTCCCACATCTCCTTCAGAAGGTCCAATGGCCCCCTCACTTGCCGACCATACAAAAGTTCAAATGGCGAAAAACCAGTGGAGGCCTGTGGAACTTCTCTGTAGGCAAACAAGAGATATGGCAGCCATTCATCCCAGTCAGTCCCCGTCTGGGACACAAAGCGGCGTAGCATGGTCTTCAGGGTGCGGTTGAATCTCTCCACCAAACCATCTGTCTGGGGGTGATAAGGCGTGGTCTTGATGGCTTTAACCCCTAAAAGACTATAGACCTGCTTGAGGAGTACTGACAGGAAGTTGGTACCCTGGTCTGTGACTATCTCCCTTGGCACCCCCACCCGAGTAAACAGTTGCACTAAGCAGTTGGCCACCTGCCTAGCCTTAATGCTCTTCAGGGGAAATGCCTCAGGATATCTGGTGGCATAATCACAAATAACTAGGATGTACCTGTTACCCCTCTTGCTCCTCTCTAGAGGCCCCACAATGTCCATGCCAATGCGCGTGAATGGTACGTCAATGATTGGGAGTGGATGTAATGGTGCACGTGGGACTGCCTTGCATGCGGTGAGCTGACACTCTGGGCATGTGCGCACAAAATCAGCTATGTCTGTATACATATTGGGCCAACTGAAACGGCTACCTACTCTAGCCAGAGTCTTGTATTTTCCCAGATGGCCTGACCAGGGGATGGAGTGGGCTAAAGTCATTACCCTTTGCCTCAATTGCTTTGGCACAACCAATGTCTCCTGCTGTCCTTTTAACTGGTACAATATACCATTTTTCACTACGTACTGGTCCTCTTTCAACAGACTACCTGGTTTACCACACTGAGCTACTCGGTTAAACCATGGCTCTAAGGTCTCATCCTGTCTCTGTATCTCAGCAATGTTCGCTGGTATGTCTACATCCGTAGTCAACTCAGGATATGGCCATACCTCTGGCTCCGCCTGTTCAATCATATTAGTTACCTTTTGCCTACGCTTCTGCTGTCGTGACAGATGCGGTCTCTCTGGCTTACGGCTTGCCACGTCCAGCTCTGCGTCTGCAAAAGGCATCTCTTTAGCACTCTGTGCCCTCGTAACGGCATTGCAGTGCTCTACCTTGGGAATGAGGTCCCATAGGATGGGGAGATCATGACCCAAAACTACTTTATATGGTAGCTTAGCAGCTATGGCTACGGGCATGAAAAATGTCTGGCCACTAACCGTCAGGAACACCTCAGCTGTGCGGTAACTCTTAACATCTCCATGCACACAACACACCTTTACTGCTGGCTGTCCACTAGCCTGCTCTCCAGGGACAAGGCTTTCAAGTATTAGGGTCTGTGTACTACCTGTGTCCACTAGGGCCATTGCTGACTCGCCATTTACCAGCACCTGGACCAGCTGTTCTGCTTTCGGTGAGTGTTGGATGCCTGGTGTGTGTGGTCTAGGTGTGTAGCAGACTGTGGTGTTGTGCGTGCTCCTAGCCTGACAGTTAGGCTTTGTGTGACCCAGTTTCCCACAATACGTGCACCTGACCTCCTGCCTGTGTCTATCTGGGTAGCGGTTAAAGCTAGGTCTATGATGGTACTGACCACGACTCTCACCACCCCCATCAGACTTACGTGCAGTCCATCTGTTGGCGCTTGGCCCCCTGGTTCCCTGCCGAGCTGCCTGGAAAACATCTGCCAGCCTGGCTGCTTCCTCAGCAGACTTAGGGTCATGTTCTCATATCCACACTGCCATGTCTGGGTTCAGCATGTCCATGAACTGCTCAAGAACCATGAGCTCACAAATGTCTTCCAGCGAGTGCTCCTCAGGCCTCACCCATTTCATGAACAGCTCTTTCAGCCGCACATACAACTCTTTGGGGGTCTCATCCGGCATGATGACAGCAGAACGGAATCTCATACGGTAGGTATCAGCGTTGATGTTAAATTTTTTCAGGATGGCCTCCTTTACCTTGCCGTAGTCCTCCGTCTCACGCCTGTCCATTGCTACAAAAGCGCTGCGTGCCTTTCCAGTCAGCAATGGGACCAGCCTGATGGCCCATGTAGAGTCTGACCATCTGCAGGTCGTTGCGACACGCTCAAAAGTGGCCAGAAAGTGTTCGATGTCGTCCTCTTTGGTGAGTGGGTGGAGCTTGGGCTCCTTGAAGGTCAGCTGGGGTTGTGCCTCCACTGCTGCTGGAGGTTGGGGTGTTGTGGATCTGGAACCCTCACTGCCCTCTCGAAGCTCCTCCACGTGGCCTTGAAGCAGGTTGAACTGGTGCACCACGTTCTTCCATCGCTGGTCCTGTGACTGCGCCATTCTCTCCCATTTCTCATCACGGGATGCTTGAGCTTGCAACAAGGTCTTCACCAGGTTGGTCAACTCCGACACAGCTCCCTCTGCTGGAGCTGGAGACTCTGCAGGTGTTGTAGTCTCATCCCCCTGCTCATGGGGTTGGGCCTCAGCCTCCCTACCAGTCCTGGTCTTGGGTGGCATCTTCTCCACTGCCCTCTCTGGAAGCGTTTCCAAGTACTTCGGGCACCAAATGTCGCGAGTACTTCTGACAGCAAATGTCACGAGTACTTCTGACACCAAATGTGCCGGATACTTCTGACACCAAATGTCGCGAGTACTTCTGACACCAAATGTTGCCGGGCTAACCTCACGGCCTGGAAGGCAGGACAGGGAGTCGATGTTCCAAGCCAGTAATGGTGTTTTTATTTTCCGTACAGACAGAAAAATTGTCGTCCAGAGAAAAAAAGAAAGAAAAAAAACTCCAAACGAAATAATCAATCAAAATTAAACTATTCAAACTAAATAAAGACTTTTCAAAAGATAACAAATGAAATTCAATAATGGAAACAATTAGCAAAACTTCGTGCTCTTACTCTCTGGTTATTGTCAAGTGCTTAGTAGCTCACCTTAACCAACTCTGCCTGCATGGGGCTTTCCCCTGGGTTTTCTAGCCCATGAGCCAAACCATCACATGTGCAAATCAATCAAGGTTAAAACGCTAAAAACCAGTACAAAAATATATATAAATACTATATATAAAGATAATAAATAGTCCGGTTTAAAAATACATACACCACATACATCACAAACAGTTATAAAATACACCGACACACAAACACCCCTCTTTCCCCACACACTGGTGCAACACGCAAAGTATAATTGTCCCTCGGGAGCTACCGTCGGGTCTTTCAGCCACAGTCAGGAAGTTCACGAACACCTGCAAGGTAAGCTGCTGTTAGCTCACTCCTTTGTCCGGTAATTGTTTGCTATTGTTTGCCAAGTGAAAAATGTTAGCCATGTCCAAAGTTCTTAGCTCAGTTGGCAACTCCTGACGGTAAGAACAGTTTTATTGACGGTGTGTATTCGTTGTGTTGCAGATGCTGTCCTCCCGTGACTGCCAGCTGCATGCTCACGTTCGGGGTTTAAAAGAAATAAAAGGCTGTGTTTAAAAACGTGTCGTGTCGTATTTTAGTAATGAATGTGGTGTAAAACGGTAACGGGCTACTGCACCGTTACAGTGAAACTCAGTCTGTGTAGTGTAGTGTAGTGGGGAACTCAGTCTGTGTAGTGTAGTGTAGTGGGGAACTCAGTCTGTGTAGTGTAGTGTAGTGGGGAACTCAGTCTGTGTAGTTTAGTGTTGTGTGAAACTCAGTCTGTGTAGTATAGTGTAGTGTAAAACTCAGTCTGTGTAGTATAGTGTAGTGTGAAACTCAGTCTGTGTAGTGTAGTGTGGAATTCAGTCTGTGTAGTGTAGTGGAGAACTCAGTCTGTGTAGTGTAGTGTAGTGGAGAACTCAGTCTGTGTAGTGTTATGTAGTGGGAAAGTCAGTCTGTATAATGTAGTGTAGGGGGTAAGTCAGTCTGTGTAGTGTAGTGGGGTGCTTAGTCAGTATGTGTAGTGTATTAGGGAACTCAGTGCAGTCATGTGCATGGACAGTCTGTCACACACATGATGCGATGATGCAGGACTGCGTTTGCTTTTTCTATATATGCTCTCTGCTGTGTGGACATCTGTGTGTGTGTGTGTGTGTGTGTGTGTGTGTGTGTGTGTGTGTGTGTGTCTTTAGGTCAGATTAGAAGAGTTTAATTATAGAATGTAACATAAGATAATGAGGGTAATCGAGGAGTCAAAATGCAGAAACTCAGAAAATATAATTTATAAGTTTGTTTTTTCTTTTTAATTTACAAGTACATGCTATTTTAAAATGATTCTAGCATGAGACTAGGCTTGCTTAGTTACAGGATTCCTTTTGAAAAGGAGTAATTTTAAAATGTGAGTTTGTGATTGTGCCCATTTTTCCTGTCCTTCATTTGTTCATGTCAGAATAAAACCCATTTTCAAACACTGGATGGTAACACGGAACAAATGTCACATCCATGTTGTGTCAGTGCATGTGTGAGCACATTTTGTGTGCGTGTGTGTGTGTATGTGTGTGTGTGTGTGTGTGTGTGTGTTTGTCTGCAGGCTCAAGATGCCTAAGCATCGTAGTTGTAAGGGTTTTTTTGCGTCTTAATTCCCTCGTGTTGCTCTGCCTTCTGCATGGCTGGGTCTGAAAGGGCGACAAAAAGAGACCCCCCTTCACTCCTCACCCGCCCCTCCAACCTACCCCTACCATCTTACCCCAGCCCACCATTCCACTACCACCCCACCCCACCCCCCCCTGCCCCACCACAGGGGTCCGGAGCGCCGGGGGCGGAGGGATACATTACACCGCGCCTTTGTCAGGGCGAGGCGCGCTCTTTTCAACCCTTTATCCTCGCGCCATCACTCTCCTTCTCCCCTTCACTCCCCATTCTCCCTGCCTGTTAGAAGTCAATGCAGCAGTTTTATGGCTCATTCAGAGACAGAGGGAGAGGGACAGAAAGATAAAAAGAGAGTAGAGAGAGACAGAGAGAGAGAGAGAGAGAGAGAGACAGAGAGAGAGAGAGAGTAAAGGAGTATAGCATCCTTGTGCCTGACACCCCACTACCCCCCACCCCATCTTGATCTTGTTGAGGTCACACCACCTCTACAGCGCCCTCTCCTGGTGATCTTTGTACTTGCAGATGTCATCAGAGAACCCCCAAACTCTCTTTGGCACACACACATACACTCACACACACACACACACACACACAAACACACACATACACACACATACACACATGCTCATATAACACATGCGCGCACATTCTCACACACACACACACACACACACACACACACATACACACACACACACACACACACACAAAAACATACACACACAAACACACACACACACACACACACACACACAAACACACACACACACGGAGCCTCTCTGCCGCTCTCTCACACCTTGAAGGCTGCTCATTACTCTGCTGAATATAACAGCGTGGCACATCTGTCAAATCTGTGTGCCTGCCGTTGCCGTGCTGACACAAAATCCATGACTGCTGCTCTGACACACGCTCCAGGACAGTATTTACCTCACACACACACACACACACACACACACAGAAATACAAACACACACACATACACACCCACAAATACATACACATATATATACAAGTACATACACACACACACACACCCGGGGAAATCGTTACCAAAAAAGCATCTGAGAACAGTTTGGTTTTAAGTTTAGATTTGAAACTGCCAACAGTAGGAGCATTTTTGATGTCTTCTGGAAGTTGGTTCCAAAGCGGAACTGCATAGCAGCTGAAAGACGCTTTGCCACATTTTGTTCTGACAGCAGGTTTTACCAACTGCACACATACACACACACACACACATATACATACACGCACACACACACACACACACACACACACACACACACACACACACACACATGCACACACACACAGAACACAACTAAGCAGTATAACACAGAATTAAAATGAGCAGAGCTAAACAGAATAAAAAGCACACGCGCACACACACACACACACCGTGTGTAGCTGTGCTGTGCTGGGATATGATTGGCAGCCTTGCAGCCAGGACGCATTTGCCATTCTCATTTGCCCCCTAGGGTTTGTGTGTGTGTGTGTGTGTGTCTCTCTCTCACTGTGCACGTGCACGCCTGTGTGTGTTTGTGTGTGTGTGTGTGTATGTATGTGTGTGTGTGTGTGTGTGTGTGTGTGTGTGTGTGTGTGTGTGTGTGTGTGTGTGACAAGCTCGTAATAACCCTGAGATGATGTTGTTAGATAATGTTGACCTTTGTGCTAAGCTCAAGGTAAAGGGTAGCCCTGATGGATGGATGGATGGAGGGATGGAAGGATGGATGGATGGAGGGATGGAGAGATGGATTGAAGGCTACATGCGTTGATGGGCTGTGGACAGGTCAGCTGATGCTGTGATTACCACACGAGGACACTGAATAACCAACAGGGGAAAAAGCTAACTGACATGAACTGCTAATGCTAAGTGCGCTATGCTAGCTGCACTACATAGCATGCTACACATGGGGAGCTAACATCTCCACAAATTCATTCTTAAACTTGGCAAGATGATTGATGGATATGAACACACTACTGCTTACAGCCCCCAGGTCCAGGAGCTCACGCGGGCCCTGAGGTAGTCATCTGCTAGCGTAAGGGCAATCCAGTATAACTAGATGTTAGCATCACCCTGGTGCTCATAACCGCAGGTATCCCAGTAGCAGGCGTGATTAGCGCTGAATGCGTGCGCCCTAATGCCTAGGCAGGGCGTGTGTGGTGATTAGCCATATTTAATATGTATTTAAGCATCGGTAATTAAATGTAATTACTCTCCGACTGAAAGCATGGTTAGAAGCAGCAGCGGGGGCTTCGCTCTGGAGAGTTCGGTGTGGTGGTGGGTTTATACTGACATGGAGTTTGTCTGATGTGTGTAAGTGTGTGTGTGTGTAAGTGTGTGTGTGTGTGTTTGTGTGTGGAGAATTTGGAATGCTGTCTTCCCAGGAAAGACAGGAAAGGAAAAGAGAGAAAGAGGGGGAGAGAGAAAGAGACAGGGAGAGAGAGAAGAGAGCGCAACAGTGAGAGAAAGTGAACGATAACAGAATCCCTTGTGTTCAGTGCTCATCTGCAGTATGTCATTAGCCTCATTACTTTCTGTCTGACTTTCTCTCTCTTTATTTTCTCTCGCTCTCTCTTTCCCTCTCTTTCCCTCTCTCTCTCTCTGTTTCTCTCTCTGTCTCTCTCTCTCTCTGTCTTTCTCACTCTCTTTCTTTTTCTTTCGCTCTCGCTCTCCCTCTCTTTCTCTCTCTCTCTCTGTCTTTCTCTCCTCTCTCTCTCTCTCTCTCTCTCTCTTTCCCTCTTTCTCCTCTGCTCACTGCACTGTTTCTGCTTCCTCCCCTCAGGACCAATGATCAGCTGGTGGCCTTCCTGTCAAAGTACCGTGACATGAACTTCATCAAGTCCCACGGAAGAGACAATGCACGGTAAGGGTGTAGAGCATGGCGTCAGGGAGACAGTGTGTGTGTAAGTCTGTGTGTGTGTGTGTGTGTGTGTGTGTGTGTGTGTGTGTGTGTGTGTCTGTGTGTGTGTGTATGTGTGTGCCTGAGTGTGTGTGTGAGTATGACTATGACTGAAAGAGTGAGGGTCTGTGTGTGTGTGTGCCTGTGTGTGTGTGTGTGTGTGTGTCATAGTGTGTGAATGTGTGGTTATAGTCTCCATTTGCTGTCGGACATCATAATTTATTCATCACCTGACACCTCCGACCCTGTTCCAGTAATACATTTCTGACAATTATTTAAATTACCCAGGTGAATACCCATCCGCCCCTTGTGAAGACAGGCTAATTGTGTGTGTCTGTATGTGTGTATGTGTGTGTGTGTGCGCGCATGGATGTGCATGCACACACAGAGATACGTGCCTGTGTGTGTGTGTGTGTGTGTGTGTGCGTGTTGTGTTTATGTATGTGGTTTGTGAATTAACCCTTGCTTCTGAATGTGTATGTGTGTGCTTGTATGTAAACTTCTGAGTCTGCATCTGCATATGCATGCATATGTATGTTTTGCATGTGCATACCCATCTGTGTGTGTGTGTGTATGTGTGTGTAAGTGTGTGTGTGTGTGCATGTGCCTGTGTGTGTGTGCATAACTTCATGCCCATCTGTGAGTGTGTCCATCTGGGTGTGTGTGTGTGTGTGTGTGTGTGTGTGTGTGTGCACATGTGCACATGCATGCTAACTGAGCTATTGAGCAATGAAGCGCTCCACAGAAGCCACAGCTGAAGCCCCCCAGAGACACACACAGGCAGGGGCTTTGGTGACAGTTGGGGACAGCATGACAGTTTGATTGTGTCCTCTGGGGCTTTTGGTGACGCTTGGGGACAGAATGACAGTAGATGATGTGTGTCCTTTGGGCTTTGGCAGCTTCATCAGGAAACAGGGCCTGGACAGACTGTTCTTCGAGTGCGACACACACATGTGGCGGCTGGGGGACCGGAAGATTCCGGAAGGCATCTCGGTGGACGGAGGCTCAGACTGGTTCCTCATGAACCGTGTGTTCGTGGACTACGTCATCAACTCCAAAGACGACCTCGTCACCAACATGAAGCGCTTCTACGCCTACACACTCCTTCCTGCGGAGGTGAGAGGCGCCAATTCATTCACACTCTCTCCCAGTTAACATGCTGTTTGTAAGGATTAACGGTCACTGAGATGACACATTCTCCCAGTTAACATATTCCCAGTTAACATATTCCCAGTTAACATACCTCGAAGTGCTTATTATCTTGCTTATCTCCCGTTTGCATCTAAGAAACATTGTAATCCACAATTCCCTCCATATTTCAGTTAAACTATGAATGAATTACCAAGTCTGTAGCTAACTCACTCCTACCTGCAGAGGTGAGAGGCACCAATTCATTCACACTCTCCCAGATTAACATGCTGTTTGTAAGGAATAATGGCCACCGAGATGACAGGTTCCATGAAAATAATGGCGAGGTGGGGGAATGCATAAGAATTTCACAATGCATAAGAACCAGGTTGTTGTCATAGCCACAGCTTTCTCTGCTGGTCTCTAGCTAACTCGGAACAGGCACACACTCACACACAAAAGGTCAGCAGGTTTTCCCTGACCCCCCTATACACTCTTGCATCCTTGTATCCTTGTACACATGCACACACTAAATGTCAATTCAACACAGATAAAACAGTCAATGATGAACAGGAATAACAGAGTTAACAAGCTGAACACAGGTTATCACAATATTGTCATGTGAAATATACACAGTATGATAGTGATGCAGCTGGTGGTGTAGCTGTTGGGTATCTACATAAACCACATAGCTGGTGTTTGTGTTGCAACTTGTTAAAATGCTGCGTATTTGTTACTTTTCCGTTGATCTGTTCT
>CM059266.1:18533780-18541280 GCA_030347295.1 Setipinna tenuifilis | reverse complement strand
CTGTCTCTCTCTCTCTCTCTGTCTCTCTCTCTCTCTCTCTCTCTCTCTCTCTCTCTCTCTCTCTCTCTCTCTCTCTCTCTGTAATCAAATCATACAAAAAGTCACTGTTGCCAAAGACATACAGAAGACATACAGAATGAATAAATTAGAAATAATCTGGTTTAAAAAATAAATAATGATTATTAATGACTATTATATAAAATATATAATATAATAATGATTATAATATCATTATAATGATAATATTATAATATCATAATGATTGATTATAATATAACAATTCTTATTCTTATTCTTATTATTCGTGTTATTATTATTAAATTTAATAATAACATGACTACTACTACATATTATAATAATAATAATAATAATAATAATAATAATAGCAATAAAAATAACGGTAATATCAGTAATAATAATAATAATAATCATCTCTCTCCCATTGTTGTCTGTGCAGCAAACCACGCGTCCCACTTTCTTATAATAATGACTGATTATAATATAAGGATTATTATTATTACAATTGTTTTTTAATTTTATATTTTTATACGACTACTACTACTACTACTACTAATAATAATAATACTAATAATAAACACATTAATAATAACAATGTCTCTCCCATTGTTGTTGTCTCTCTGCAGCAAACCACGCGGCCCACCTTCTTTGCGCGTAAGTTCGAGGCGAGCGTGAACCAGGAGATCATCAACCAGCTGGACGCCTTCCTGTTTGGGGCCCCGGTGCCCCAGGGCTCCTCCCCTCTCCAGGGCTCCCCCCCTCTCCCCGGCCTGCGGGCCTACTGGGAGAACCTCTTCGACGAGCCGGACGGCATCCGCAGCCTGACCGACACGCAGCTCACACACTACCACGCCTTCGCCCGCATGGGGCTCGCCCGCGCTGCTAGCTCCCTGCAGGGACACCCCACCGACAACAGCTGCAGGTGTGTGTGTGGGGTGTGTGTGGGGTGTGTGTGTGTGTATGTGTGTGTGTGTGTGTGTGGCTGTGTGCCTTCAATGTGTGTCTGTGTGTGTGTGTGTGTGTGTGTGCTGTGTGTGTGGCTGTGTGCCTTCAATGTGTGTCTGTGTGTGTGTGTGTGTGTGTGTGTGTGTGTGTGTGTGTGTGTGTGTGTGTGTGTGTCTTTGTCTGTGTGTGTGTGTGTGTGTGCTGTGTGTGTGTGTGTGTGTGTGCGTCTTTGTGTGGGTGTACGGTGTGGTACGATGATGTTCGGGTGAGATTGTCCAAACTGTACTACTTTAAGTACAAAATGCATTGCTTTAGGCCAGCCATTTAAAACTAGCCCACTTTAACGGGCACACACACACACACAGGTAGTTTGTGGCTGAGGTGTAAAAGCCCAGCTTCAGGAAGTGAAACAACAGCTACGGGTCAGTGGGGTGGTGATTTACGGATGGTGATCAAACGCCACATAGAGGGACTGGAGGGGCTGTGAAGAAATACTGTATGTGCTGGTGGTGGTGGGGGCACACCTTTACTTTCTAAAGGTGGATTGGGTAAAACTCTATTTGGATAGTCCACCACCCACACTCAGACTTTACAGATGGTTTGTTGTGAAATTCAGTTTCATTTTGTATGTATGTATGTATGTTTGTATGTTTACTGATAATGATCACCTGAATCAAAGCCAACCCATAAACCTACCCTTAACAAGACACATAGTTTCAACAAATAGTTTGGCATTAGTCTGGTCTCATCATGTGTACATAGCCTATAGAACCATCTAGAAAAAAATAAACTTTTCCACAGATTTGTATGAGGACAGTGTGAGCAGGATGGTGTCTCTGGCAACAGGTTATTTCTAAGCGTGAGCACCAATCAAATGAAAGCCCCTCCCCTCTGTGTTAAAGCAGTTTTTATTGGCCGGTATCGTTTATGGCTTAGTCCACCAAAAATCCAGTAAAAAGTCTTTGATGTGGGGAGGGACTGAATACAGGAATACAGGAGTCCTGTCTCACTTTGTGAACCCCATAACCCCCCCAAATATAATTGAAGTGAAACTATCTGTACGTGAGAACGTTAAAACAATAAGCATCAGCATCTGGTGTGGTTAGAGCTATAGCTATAGATCAGAGATTTGCTTGATATTTAGCGTTGATACTGTTGATAAAAGCACCTTCAAGCATCTCGTCCTTTGAGTTAGAGATGTCACAGTGAGCGCGGGCGTTTGAACAGAAGACGGACTAATTGAGATGACTTTAGGGCTGGGTGCAGGATGACTGATCTTCAGAAGAGAGATGATCAAAGCCCAGGAGTGGCGTCATTAAGGAGATCCAAAGGCGAAACTTTTCAGAAGCTATTGCACCAGAATGTTTTCTAATAATGATTGAGAGAAAGTGTGTGTAAGTGTGTGTTTGTGTGTATGTACTGTATGTGTGGTTGTTGGTTTGTGTATCTCTAAATGTTGTGTATACAGTATGTTAATGTGTTTGTGTGTCCGTAGCCTGCGTTTGTCTGTGTGTGTGTGTGTGTGTGTGTGTGTGTGTGTGTGTGTGTGTGTGTGTTTGTACTGTATGTGTTGGTCTGTGTATCTCTAAATGTTGTGTATGTTATGTTGTGTATGTTAATGTTTGTGTGTGCGTGGCCTGCATTTGTCTGTGTGTGTGTGTGTGCTTTTGTACTGTATGTGTTGGTCTGTGTATCTCTAAATGCTGTGTATACAGTATGTTGATGTTTGTGTGTGCGTAGCCTGCGATTATGTGTGTGCGTGTGTTCCTGGCCTGTGTGTGTGTGTGTGTGTGTGTGTGTGTGTGTGTTTATCTGTGTAAATATGTGGGCCCCAGACATCATCCCAAGCCCCCCCTGTAAAGTGTAAACTGCCCCCGCCCCCGCACACACAAACAGGCCTCAGTCTCGGCAGGGGAGGCTCCAGTCCAGAGGGATGGGCAGGGGCAGAGCCGCAGGGTTGGGGTACAAGGAAGCACTTGTTGGGTAGTCAGTGTGTGTGTGTGTGTGTGTGTGTGTGTGTGTTTGTGTGTGTGTTTGTGTTTGTGTGTGAGTTTGTGTGTGTGTGTGTGTGTGTGTGTGTGTGTTTGTGTGTGTGTTTGTGTGTGTGTTTATGTGAGTTTGTGTGTCTGTGTGTGTGTCTGTGTGTGTATGTGTGTGTGTGTGTGTCTGTGTGTGGATGTGTGTATGTTTGTGGAAAAAGTCAGATGTGCTGAACTGTGTTTTTGTTTTTGTGTGGGTGTGTTTGTGTGTGTTTACAGGGGGCAGAGAGAGGTGTGTGTGTGTGTGTGTGTGTGTGTGTGTGTGTGTGTGTGGGGAGAGAAAGATTGGAGGTCAGAGGAGGTGTGTGTCGTCAGAAGAGGGGGGGCGTTGTGTTTTTCGCAGTCTGCTGTAACATCAGCGGTTTGGGGGCCTGAAACTCCTCTCAATGGCCTCTCTGTTAGGCTGCATTAGACTGGAGGGAGTGTGTGTGTGTGAGTGTGTGTGTGTGTGTGTGTGTGTCTGAGTGTGTGTGTGTGTGTGTGTTTTGTGTGTGTGTGCGCACATGTTTGTGTGTGTGCACGTGTGTGTGTTTGTGTGTGTTTTTGTGTGAGTGAGCATGTGTGTGTGCATGTGCGTGCATGCCTGTGTGTGTGTGTGTGTGTGCATGTGTGTATGTGTGTGTGTTGGTGAAGTGGAAGGGTTTTAGAGGTAGATGAGTGAGGAGATAAAGGAGAGAGAGAGATATATAGAAAGAGAGATAGAGAGAGAGAGATAGAGGGCAAACAAGATAGACAGAGACAGACAGAGAAAGAGGTGGACAGGACCACAAGGAGTGTGTGTGTGTGTGTGTGTGTGTGTGTGTGTGTGTGTGTGTGTGAGCCAGAGTGTTCCTGATGAAGAGGACTAGAATAGGAAGAGACAGTGGACGAGAGATGGGAAGGACAGGCAGATAGAGAGAAATAAAGCGAGAACAGAAGAGAGAGAGAGAGAAAGAGGAGAGAGAAGAGAGTGAAAGAAAGAGAGAGATAGAGAGAGGGAGAGGGAGGGAGGGAGTGGAGCTGGTGTAAATATTTGCTGTTCTGCTTGTCAGCCCAGCGTTACGGGGGTGGGGAGGGGGGGGGGGGGGTTGGGTATGGGGGGGGGCGGGGGGGGTCAGGCATCTACTGGAATACAGATGAGAGAACAGAGGCAGCAGCAGGAGAAGCCGCGGGGGGAGTTGGGGAGGTGGGGGGGGTGGGGGGGGGGTTAAGGCTGATGGGGGTGGGGGTGGTGGTGTCGGGTCGGTTGATCTGAGCTCCAGCTTTCAGTCGCTGGCTCTCAGCTCTCTTCTCTTCTCTCCTCTCATCTCCTCTTCTTTCTTTCTTTCTTTCTATGCTCAGTATCTGCCCCTTCGGCATCCATCAGAGCAGAGCAGAGAGAGACGGAGCATTTGCTGAACTGCTGTTTTTGTTTGGAGGCTCGATGGGTTAAAGGTTGAAAATAGTGGCCCTGTTTTTGGTGTAATTCATGACACACATTTCTCTCTTTCTCCCTCTCTCTCTTTCTTCCTTCCTTCCCTCTCTCTCCCCCTCTTTCTCTCCCTCTCTGTTTCTGTAGCTCTCTCTCTCCCCCTTTCTCTCTCCCTCTCTCTCTGCATCTCTCTCTCTCTTTCTCTCTCCCTCTCTCTCTGTATCTCTCTCTCTCCCTCTCGCTCTCTCTCTCTCCCTCTCTCTGTCTCTCTCTCTCTCTCTCTCTCTCTCTCTCTCTCTCTCTCTCTCTCTCTCCATCTCTTTCTCTCTCTCTCTCTCTCTCTCTCCATCTGTCCTTCCTCCTGTCTTTCGTCATAAGCGCACCCGGTGTAGTCTGGGCACAGGCCCTGCTCTGTAATCCCATTGAGCCTCTCTCTCCACAGCTGAAAATAAACCCCTCGCTGAGTAAACATTTACATTGCTGAGGGTGGAGATGTTTGTGTCTGACCTTTTTAGAAAACCGACCTAAAAGCCTAGAATTTAGCAGAAACATCTTAGGGCCAAGGGCTAATGAAAGGTAATCTTGGTCAGATTTGGATGACTTCACGTTTGGAAATCATGAAGAAAAAAAAACTGTTAATGTCTGCCCGGCTCAGGATAATGGTTCTAAATGGGTTCTAAAAGAGGTTCTCTAAACCTGGTGCTGTTTGTCGTCTTTGCTCCTTTCCCAGGTACCTGGCCATGGGGAACCCTGTGTCCGTCCACCTGTACTTCCTGTCGGATGAGTTCCAGGGCTACCTGGTGCGGCACCACGCCACCAACCTGGCCACCAGCAAGCTGGAGACCCTGGAGACCTGGGTGATGCCCCGGAAGTTCTTCAAGTTCTCCAACCCACCCAACACCTTTACCAGGCTCCAGTTCGCAGAGGTGAGACACCAACCAGTCAAACCTTCTGTCTGTCTGTCTGTATCTGTCTGTCTGTTTGTCTCTATCTATCTATCTATCTATCTATCTATCTATCTATCTATATATCTATCTATCTATCTATCTATCTATCTGTCTGTCTGTCTGTCTGTCTCTGTCTATCCATCTATCTATCTATCTATCTATCTATCTATCTATCTATCTATCTATCTATCTATCTATCTATCTATCTGTCTGTCTGTCTGTCTGTCTGTTTTTCATTAGCCTGTATTTTTACTTTCATATCATAAGCAAAAACATATCCTGTGGTTTTCTGAAGTATTGAATTTACAATAAAAAACCCCGCAAGATTTAATCACAAAGCCACTGTGCCTGAAGGCAAGTGTTGAGAAGACACTGAAGAAGAAAAATCTCATCCGCTACATTTCTTCCTCAAATGCATTACATCCAAATTCACTTTAAAAAAAATATATATATATACCATCTCCTGTGTAGGTATTGGACTGGCTAACTCAATTGAACGAAAATAATGTTGAATGTAACTGTGAGGTTTTAGTATGGAGGATACGAGAGCATCAGAAAAGGCTAAAGTCAGTTACATGGGGCTCACCATGCAGGACCAGACTGAAACGGCAGGCTAGCTGTGTTGATGTTTAATATGGCACGAGTGTGAAAATCCATACCAATAACTACCTCAGTCGCACTTTCATAATCCCCACGCGCTTAAATATTTCAGTGACAGAAAAATATCTACCACTCAACCTTATAAATAAACCATAGAAGCTTGTTTTTAATTTCGCCTCTGTCTCTTTGGATTCATACACACGTAATAACATTGAATTCTGATCAATACAACACAAATACCACCACACATATATGGTTTCTGCTGTATCCATGCGTGTATTTGTGTGAGTATATGTGTGTGTGTGTGTGTATTTGTGTGTGTGTGTATGTGTGTGTGTGTGTGTGTGTGTGTGTGTGTGTGTGTGTGTGTGTGTGTGTGTGTGTAAGGAAAGTGTCTGTGCGTGTGTGTGTGTGTGTGTGTGTGTGTGTATGCACGCGTGTGTGTGTGTGTGTGTGCTGCGCACTTGTGTGTTTGCGTGTTCATGTGTGACCTGGGAAGCTGATGCCTGAATATTATTGGTAATCTTACACCTCCATGCATTCTGGCTGACGTGTGGCGTTAAGACGCCAATAATTCAGCCCTCCCGTATTGACCGTGCTGTCAGGCCGCTCTGCATCCGTCATGGTGGCCTTTGGCGCGCTCACTCGCCCGCTCATCTGCATCCGCATCTGCCTCCGCATCCGCATGCTAGGGGGAGCAGCAGGGAGCAGTGGCTAGCATGAGTAACTGCCCCCAAACCAGGTCATCACTGGGGTAGAGGTGGAAACATGCCTAGTTGCCCCCCAGCCAAGCACCTCACTGGGGTAGGGGTGGAACATGTCTAGCTGCCCCCAGCCAAGGTCATCACGGGGGTAGGGGGGAAACATGCCTAGTTGCCCCCCAGCCAAGCACCTCACTGTGGTAGGGGTGGAGCATGCCTAGTTGCCCCCCCCACTCAACACAGGGGTAGGAGGGATATGCAGGGGTGCGGAACATGCCTAGCTGCCCCTAGCTTATCACTGGGGTAGGGGGTTGATATGCAGGGGCGTGGGGGTGGTAGAACATGTGCTGATGCCATTGCTTAAAGGAGAAGTTCAGTGTGAATCACTTCATCAGCCCTTAGAATTTAGATGCAACATAGACCAAATAATAAACTGGTAGCTAACACTAACTACTAAACAGGGCATAGGAAAGTAAATAGCTGAAAGTTAGCAGGGTTCCTACGCAGTATGGAAAAGTATGGAAAAGTATGGAATTTGATTTTAGCGTTTTCCAGGTCTGAAAAAGTATGGAAAATCGAAATTAGAGTATGGAGAAATATTTTTGTTTCCAGACGTTTGCCACTACATGGTAAAATGCAGCTTAACTTTCATCGAATTTTGCCTAAGAAATGTGCTGTAATGCCTGCGGAGGGAGCGGAGCAGCGTTTTGTAGTCTGAAACTTGCGATTGTGACGTAGCGTACAGCAGCGAGATGACGAGCAAGTGTCAAAAGTTAGGCACTGAGCAGGGAACAGAGATTAACATTATGAGCAGCGTTGTTCATGCTGCTGGCAGACTTTTCTGGAAGAGATTAGCTTCT
>CM059266.1:18526280-18528780 GCA_030347295.1 Setipinna tenuifilis | reverse complement strand
TTAGCACCAGCCCCAACACACTGCTTTATTTTAGCTTTAACCTTTTCAGCCAGATGATTTATTTAGCTGCCGAGACAGGCAGTGACTGACCGTGACTGATTGGCTTTTGCACCGCATTGCTCCCGGATAAGACCATATCTACAGCGCACTCTACTACATTTTCAGACTCTCTCTCTCTCTCAGACAAGGTTTTTTTTTCAACATTTTGTTACATTTCACTTGTCTCAGAATGGATTTTTTTTTGTTCCGTCAGTCTGTCGTCAGATTTTTGGGTTGTGTTATTATTATTTATTTATTTATTTTATAAGATGAAAGAATGAAATGTTACATTTGCTTTCCGGACCCTCTGCAGTATTGGTCAAGACAAGTTTTTGGCAGGAATCAATTTTTACTTTGGAGAATATCAGTCAATCAATCAATCAATCAGGCTTATTGATATGGCACCTTTCGTGCAACATGGCAGTTAAAAGTGTAAGCAAAATGAAAGTAATAAATAAAAAAAGAATCATCCACCACAAAAACAGCATAAAATGAAATACTTGAATCATGACCACATAGTGATCGAGAAAGATCCCCCACAGCTTTACCACACCTTTCTTTTGGATGTTCCAGCCGTTCTTTAATGATTTAGCATCTGTCTGATACCTGGGGTGGGAGATGTCAAACTCTAGCTGTGTCTCTTCAGGACCTTCACAGAGATTGACCAAGGGCACCTCTAGGTTTGTTTTTTTGGGTGGTATGCTTTGAGTTATTAAAATGTATAACCCTGGCCCAGCCTGTGACCTATAGCTACTCCTAAAAAAAAGTGTTTTTTTTTTCTTTTCGCCGGATTGCTCTATATTTTCCTGCGCACGTCCTTTTATCTCCAGAATTAGTCTCCTGTTCCCCAGCCAGAGATAAAACATCCACACAGCCAGCCTGACACTGCCACCTGTGTGTGTGTGTGTGTGTGTGTGTGTGTGTGTGTGTGTGTGACTGTAGGGACGGGCTGTATTAATGAGGTGGTGCTCAGCACACACACCCCCACCCCCCCACCCCCACCCCACCCCTCCTCTCGTGCCATTGGGGAATTATGGACAAATAGTTCCATCTTCCTTTCATCAGAGCAGACCAGAGGATTTAGCTCTTCAGGCTCTGACAGTCATTCGGCTACTTTTTTTTGGCCAAAGTCCCCCTGGGCCTTTTTCATGTGCCTATGAGGAATGGCTGCCATCTGGTCACAGCATCACAAAGGCCTGATCGCTGATGGCTGGCACTGTTGGTTGTCCTTCTGCATGCTTCTGCTATCTCTTCAAAGGAACCTTGGGCCTTAAATTAGACTCGTTTTTATGCACAGACTCTGGTCTCAGGTGCTGGGAGGTGACAGAAACTTATGAAACCAAAAATCAAGCGAATGAATACTTTACCACACACTGTGTAGACTTCACTGCAGATTCGTTTGGAGTGAACAAACACATTTTACTTCTGATGTCCTTAGGTAAAAGCTAGGAGAACTTAGGATCTCTTTTATAATGATAACTGTGCTCTTTAATACCTAGTGCCCTTTGGTACGACTGATTAGTTTTGCTGAGCGGCTGAATTTAGAAAGACTGTTGGTCAATTCAAATCTCCTCCGCATTAGAGTGATGGAGGACACCATGATCTTGAGTGCTCTTTACCTGCTCCAAAAATGTTCTTGCATTCCTCGTCCTTCTCAAGTCATTGCCCAGACTACTTTGCACATCAACAAACACTTCACCCAACGTCATGTAAAACTTCAAAAATTTCTACATGCACTTTATATCGAATTTGTTTTTAGAGTTTAGAGTTTAGGGTTACAGTTAGGGTTAGACCTAGAGTTAGAGCTAGAGTTAGGGTTAGAGCTTTTGTGTGTTTTGTTTTTGTGTCTGTTTTTTTTTTTTTGTTGCTTTAAGCGCATCAGGGGTAAGTATTCTTGACGGCCTCTCTGAGGTCTTCCACTCCTTCAACCATCCTGCCTCCCGTAGCCTCATTCTGGGGGGGGTGGGGGGGGTGGCTGGCTTGGCACTGAGCTGGAAGGCTCGGACTGGGCCGCTCCGTTCCTCTCTGCTCCTCTCCTCTCCTCTCCGCGTAAGGCCTCTATATATAGCTGCCGGCAGTGCCGGTCGGTCACGTATGAGTAATATATACACAAACTCAGGTCACCTTTTATCTGCGCCAGCCTCACGCACACACACACACACACACACACACACACACACACACACACACATGCATACACACCAACGCATACAGAAGGAGCAGGAGCAGCCTCGCGGAAAAACAAACGCCCTTTTTTTTTTTTTCAATGGCCATTTCATCCCGCGCCAAGGTTCGCCGACTCCTGCTCGCACACTCTGGCTTGGCCGCCACAGCGTAAATCAAAGTCAAAGCTGGGTTAGGGTTGGCTTCCTGGGTCATGTGACCGTGTCGTCAGCGTGTGATTGGTTGACGAGCTCTGGGAGCTGGTTGTCGCGCAGCGCTGTGATGGGCTGTGGGTGGG
>CM059266.1:18518780-18523780 GCA_030347295.1 Setipinna tenuifilis | reverse complement strand
TTAAGCCTCATCTGGTCTGTGAGAAAGTGTATGCGTGACGTCACAGACGGTTTGTCTAGTTTTCTTACATACAGTCTATGCTTTGAACTCCTCACCTCTCACAACACCCAGTACCCACCTCCACCTCACTCCTCTCCCCCCATCCCTGCTCCACCCCCTCCCATCCATCCCACACAGTGGTCTCTCCTTTCTCACCCTAATGTCTGTCCAACTGGTCAGCCTCATGTCTGTGCAAACACAACCCTGCCCTGCCACTCTCTAGCCACCCTCACCTCACCTCACCTCACCTCACCTCACCTCACCTCACCTCCGGCCTCAATCTCTTCAGCCTGAGCCTCTCTCTCTCTAGCTCTCTCTCTGAGTATTCCTCTCTCTCTCTCTCTCTCTCTCTCTCTCTCTCTCTCCAGCTTTCTGCCGCTGGCTCTCAGCTCTCCTGTCTTTCTTTCTGTCCTTAGTATTATCCAGTTCATATTCATATTCATATTACTTCTGCATCCATCAGTGCAGAGCACACAGCATTTGCTCAACTGCTGTTTTTGTTTGGAGGCTCGATGGGTTAAAGGTTAAAACGAATGGCCCTGTTTTTGGTGTTATTCATATTATATATATGTATCTCCCTTCTTCTTTCTCTCTCTCTCGCTCTCTATCTCTCTCTTTCCCTCTCTCTCTCTCTCTCTCTCTCTATCTCTCTCTCTCTCTCTCTGTCTCTCCTTCTCTCTCTATCTCTGTCTCTCTCCCTCCCTCTCTTTCCTCCTCCCCTTCTCAGAGGACGCCCTGAAGCTGCACAACGGGCCGGCCAAGAACAGCTACATGGAGCAGAGCTTCCACGGGCTGAACCCCATCCTGAACATCCCGGTGCACCTGGGCCAGGTGGAGGCGGCGGAGCACCACGCGGGGCTGACGGGGCCCGAGCTGGAGCGCTGGGTGGACGGCCTGGTGTCCGAGGTGTGGTCAGCGGTGGACGTGTGCAGCGCAGGAGGAGGGGGAGGGGGAGGTGGTGGAGGGGCATCCTCCCCGAGCGGCTGCCCTGTGCTCCAGGCCTGCCGCGACACCGCCTGGAGCTCCCTCAGCCCAGACCCCAAGTCCGGCCTTCGCCCCCCCGGAAGCAACGGACGCATCAGGTAGCAGCCGTTGTTGAGCGGAGCAGGCGCCTACTAGCCTAGCCTAGTCGACCAAGGGACGGGATGAGGTCGAGGACGAGACTGGACGAGACGAGACGGGACGAAATGGAGAGGGGAGGGGGGGGGGGGGGGCGCTCTGCTTCCTGCTGCTGCTGCTGTTACTGCTGCTGCTTCTGCTGACGGTGTGTTCGTGACGGTTTGGCAGCGGTGTGTGTGGCTTCTTCTTCACGAGACTCCTCTCTTCTGAAGTGTTACTTTATTTTATTTTATTTTATTTGTTTTTGTTTCACTTTTGTTTTGTTTGTGTCGTTATAATTTAATTTATTCAGCTGTCCTTCTTGAGCATTGCTTGTGCTGGATTAATGCACAGCCCCCCCCCCCTTTTTTTTTTTCTCTCCCCCCCTCTCTCCTCATGGAACCGCCATTGATGTTGATGACTCTATGAGAGGGGCATAAAGAAAATACACAATACACACACACACACACACACACACACACACACACACACACACACATATACACGTACACTAATACAGCAGCCAATGTTTTTTGTGCTATTATTGCTGTATGTCCAAGTGCATTCTGCTTTAGGCAGGTTGAAAAGAGTGCTGTCATTTTTTTTTTTTTTTTTTTAAGTCCCTTTTTAATTCCTCTCTCTTTTTTTTTTAATTTATTGTCGTTTGATTACTGAAGAAACTGTGATATGCTGAGCTAGTCTGGAGCTGACTGACATGAGGTCTGGAAGGGAAGGGTGGTGGGTAAGACGAATATATATAGAGAGAGAGTCCTTCTAACTCTTTAATAAGCACAGGAAAAACAAAAGGAAACGTTTTCACACTGGCAATGTGACCAAAAATCAAGAGATTTCCTGCACCAGAAAAAAGAAAAGCCTGCACTTGGGTTAAACAGCAGCACAGTGTGGCCATCTCCTAACAGAGCAGCCAGAGAATCGAACGGACGAATGAACGAAGGAACGAATAAATGAACGAACAGAAGACATGTTGGCGCTCTACTCCTGGCGCCGCTGTTGCTGCCGCCGCCGTCTCTGTCTCCGTCGCCGTTGTCTCCTGCCTGTTTAGAAAACGTGCTTTGGTTCACTGCACCGGCCCTCTCCCTGTTTGCCCGCGGGCTCTTCTCTCCGTCACAGTACAAATCGATGTGAGATGAGCAGGGGTGAGTGAAAGGGAGAAGAAGAAAAGGATAGAAAGCGAGCAAACGAACGAGCAAGCGAGCAAGCAAGTGAGAAAGACAGAGAGACAAAGAGAGAGAGAGATGGAGACAGACAGAGAGAGAGAGAAAGAGAGAGAGAGTTTCCGCTCACTTATTTTAGCGACATGGTGGCTGTCGTGCTTGCAGAGCTGAGAGTGGAGGAGAGCACAGAGTAGGTGGCATGGAGGAGGGAGGAGGGGGCGGCGTGGTGTGGTGTGGTGTGGTGTGGTGCGGTGTGGTGCCATGCACTGACGGTTACGTCATGGCCTCCAAGCAGCGCTCTCACACCGCACACACGGGGAGCGGCCTCCTCCTCCTTTCTCTCTCTCTCTCTCTGTCCACTCTCGGCCACTCTAAGGTCACGGGGGCCACCTACCTACAACTTGAAATGCTGGGTCAGCTGTGCTGCCACTCCTGAAGAGAAGACGTTTCAAGTCGAGTTTTTTTTATTTTACTCTTTGACAAATATTACTATTTTTTATTTTGTATTTTTTTGTTCCTTTTTTTTGTTTTGCCCTTTAGCGGAAGTAAGTATATGTGTGTGTGTGTTGGAAGTGAGGGTTAGTGCGATGGCTATTTATTCATGTGTTTATATAAATGAAAATAGCTACTTTTTTAGTCAATGACTAATGTCTATATGCTGTTTTTGCAGCTCATTCAATACCTTTTGTAACCAGTCTGCCTTTATTTAAAAAGGCCCTCACCCTCACCCCTACCTACCCCCAAACCTTGTATCTATGATGAAACACACACACACACACACACACACACACACACACACAGGTCACACAGCTCACAGTAGCTCCTTCCCTCAGCCTGTCGGTGATGGTGATGGTGATGATGATGGTAACGATGGGGTTATTAATGTTGTTCCTGCACCAGTGTAGGTGTTCACATGTACATTTCATTAGGGTCTGTTCCAAGAGACGGCCAACTGGATGGGCCAACTGTTTGATCTTTTTAAGAGACCAGCCGTTAGTGTCTGGTTGTGTTTGCCTGTCATTGCTGACTGTGAGTCCTTGTGTGTAAGTGTGTGTGTGTATGTGCATGTGTGTGTGTGTGTGTGTGTGTGCACCTAAAAATTCTCCTGGCCTGGTAGCTACTGTGGTCTGTGTGTTCTCCAAGAAAATGATACAGAGGAGAGTCCACTTGACTAGTAGTTTTTTGCACACGAATAGTTTTTTTTAATAACTTTTTTCCATGTCACTGAGTCGAATTGGAACGGGGGGCAGAGCAGAGCAGGGCCTGTATTCGCCATTACTTCCCCCCACCCCCACACCCCGCCTTCCCCTTAAGTGTCCCACAGCACTGGAGGCTACCCCCTTGAAGAAAAAAGAAAGAAAAAGCACAGAGGGACAGCCCGAAATACCCCTGGATTACTCACGCCCATAATAATGATAGGCCCTTCCAGAAGCTACCGCCGGCTCAGCTTTTATTTTTAGCTAGTGAAGATTTCAAGCTCCTCGCTGGACTCTTTTTAAGTTCAGTGTTTGGTGAGCTACTGTTCCCCCCCCCCCCACCCACCCCCAACTCCCTCCCCCATTCCTGACAGGAGGGAGTGGCCCAGTTTTGGCAGTTTGGAGGAGGAACAAACAACGTCACACAGTCAGTTGCACAGTTAGCAGTTTTTTTTTTTGTTTTTCATTCTCTCTGCTCAGTCAGTTCATTAGGGCTCAGTCTGGTTCTAACTGTCCTGTCTGTGGCCGGTTCTCTTTCTGATCCCGGATCAGTTCCCCCAGTGAGTGCCACGTGTCCAGTAGCGGTGTCAGTGTTGTGTCATGTGATCCAGCAGAGGTGAACACCACCTCCAGTGAAAAAATATTTAACACTCTTGTCAAGTGTGTGTGTGTGTGATAGGCTGTTTTCTGTGTGGAAGGGATGCCTAGCAGTGATGACCATGAAACACACACACACACACACACACACACACACACAAACAGGAGCCTCAGCCTGTCTCTCTTCTTGTCTGAGTGGTGGTCATCCGTTCTGTATTCTTATGTGGAAAAAAAGGTGAACAATATTTGACTGAAACACAAGAGACAAGACATTTGAGTAAAAAAAAAAATAGAATAAAATAAAATGGTGACTATTCATCTCTTTGGCTTTTTGGCTCGAGACGTCCACTGTACACTGCGGTCTTTGAAGTCACTGTCATGATCATCTCCGTCATTGAGGCTTGGCTTCACAGCAAGCAACAGCGGTCCTGCACACACACACACACACACATGAAAACACACACGTGCACACACATACACATAAGCGTGTGGTTTTTGTTGTGAAACAACTACAAGACTCTCTCAGAATTATTGGAGCCAACACACTGACCAAGGTTGCACATGTATACACACAGCCTATTCTTCACCAGACGAAGCCAACCTCAAACAGCGCCACAAGTTACCTCTGTTAAAGAAAACACACACATACACACACACACACACACACACACAATAGCATACATATGCGTGCAAACGCAAATACAGTTTTGTTTTGTTTTCTCGTGCTCATGGTTTTGATGAGTGAACAATACTCCAACAGTCTTATGTACAATAGCTATTTTGTTAGGAATGATAAATGTAAGACATATTTTGTAACCGACAGATGTTTTTTTAAGGAAGAGAAAAAAAGAAACAATATTGTAAATAACCTTAGGTTAAAAACTTAAAAGTGTCC
>CM059266.1:18511280-18513780 GCA_030347295.1 Setipinna tenuifilis | reverse complement strand
TATTTCTTTCTCTCTCCTTCTCTCACTCTATCTCTCTTTCGCTATATCTTTCTTGCTCCTTCTCTCACTCTATCTCTTTCTCCCCCACTTTTTCTCTATATCGTTCTCTCTCCTTCTCTCTCTCCTTTTATCTCTCCTCCTCTCTCTCTCTCTCTCTCACACAAACACACATCTCCATGTGGACACGTGGGGTACAAGACAGCCTGAGCCATGGAGCCCACAGAAGGAGGGAAGGAGGGAGGGACGGTGAAGGAGGAGGTGAGGTGGTGGTGGGGGGTGTTAGAAGGGCGGAGAGAGGGAGGGAAGGAGGGAGGGAGAGAAGGAGGCTACGGTCAAAATGATAAATACCCTCCGTGAATAAGAGCGCTGTGAGTCTTTCATTCCAAAGGCAGGGCGCCGTGGAAACCCTTTCGCTCTACAGCGGCCCAGTGTAGACAGGCCTTGTCACCAGCCAGTGGCCTTTGACTTTGAAGTGCGCTTTGTGTTTCGAGCCGAAAAACATCCGGCAAGATCAGAGAGAGCGTGAGGTTCTCTCACTCAAGCTGTGTGTGTCTGTGTGGGTTTGTGTGTGTGTGTGTGCACATATATGTGTGTGTGTGTGTGTGTGCAATAGGGGCAACACACAACGGAGAGTGTGAGGTTCTCTCACTCAAGCTGTGTGTGTCTGTGTGTGTGCGCATGTATGTGTGTGTGTGTGTGTGTGTGTGTGTGTGTGTGTGTGTGTGTGTGTGTGTGTGTGTGTGTGTGTGCGCGTGTGTGCAATAGGGGCACCACACAACGGAGACTGAGCTTGTGTGCTGCTACAGCTTTATCTCTGCAGTGCTACATTCAGCACAACAGTCCTTCCCTATCCCTCCTCAGCTGACAGGCTGAGAGTAGGAGTGTACAGGGTTTAAAGAAACAGTCTGCGAGTCCGTGAGTCATTACTGGCTCAGTGGTGTAGGTTACCTGACCTAAAGGGAGCAGGATGCCAGCGTAGGTGTGTAACTGCTGCCCACTGCTGCTGCAAAGCACAAAGCCTGCCTGCCTGCTCTCCTTGTTGTTGACTGAAAGACTCAAAAAAAAGAGTCTAGCGCGTGGGCCTGAGGAAAACACAACTGACAAACATTTTTAGTGGGACTGTCGTGCAAAGGCAAAAGACAGTAACTTCCATTTTTGGAGACAATGAGTTATTGTCATTTTTGGAACAATAAACATCAGTTTTATCATGTGGCCAAATAGAGTTATTAAATTGAGTCTTGAGTCTAGAGTTAAATAAATTGAGTCTTGGGGGAAAACATTGTCTTTGGCAATTTTTAAGGTCAATAAGGTTAAGGTGTTTTGCCTTGGTAGGGCAGTTGAGCTCGGACATTGCTATGTGAGCTATGTGTTATGCTATTTGTGTATCATGATAATGACTAGCATAGTTTTTTAAGCATCTCTCAGGAAGTAGTTTCAGGACTAGTTATGGCAGTTTGGCAGCCCGGTGCTGTATGGTATCAGGGTTTTGTAAGATGCTAACAACACCAGCTAGTATAAGTGCTAAAAGTAGCCACTCAACGGCATCCTTGCCATGCTAGCCACCAGTCTGATTCCAATTAGGATAACCTTCAGTGGAGCGCTAAGCAAATGATGGAGGGGGGAACGACTCCGAAAACCACCGCTCTCTTTTTTTGTCCTTCTCCCTCCCTCCCTCCTGCTGCGATGGCTGTCTATTTCGGTGGCATGCGACATACCTTCAGGTCCCCGTCGCAGGCTAGCCCATCAATACAAGCTGGAACCTGCCAGAAATCTGGAGCAAATGTGGCAGGCTGATGGAGGCTTGGGGATTCGCCAGGTTCACGCCAAGTGTGAAGGTTTCTCTGTAGCCCCCCTCTCTCACGGCTGACTGAGCCTGGTCCCCATGTTATCGATGTGCATTGCCAGCACTGGGGGACAAAAAAAAATAGAGCCAGAGATAGTGTAGCGGCCTTTTCACAGTTTCTTTGTCCGTGTTACTGTTTTTGCGCCTCGCTGGCCTCCAATGTCAGGTAGGCTAAAGGCAAAGACACAACACCTCAGATGCTCAACTCCCATTAGACTAAACAGCACTGCAGAGATAGAAGGGAGGGCGAGGAAGGTGGGGGGGGGGGGGGGTGTATACAAGTACAGAAGACAGAGGGATAAACACGAAGGAAGGAGAAAAGGTAGGGAGTCTGAAAGATAGAAATTTAGAGAATTTTGAGAAGTGGAGGTGGTGGGGGTTGGGTTAGAAGACCAACCCAGCCAGCCAGTCTCTGTCAGTGAGAGGGGTGATAAGAACAGTGAAACACACATGAAGAACAGCAGGCAGAGAGACTGAAAAAGAAAATATCTGACAGGACAGAGAAAGACAGAGGCCTCAGGAAGAAACAAAAACCAGAAACAATCGGATTGTTGCGTCTGATGAAGTGAGCATGCCTGAAACGTCATGAATGATTGAAAACATTCTTGTGGTTCTGTGGACTTTGTTTTTGTTTTTCTGACATTGGTTTTTGGTCCA
>CM059266.1:18386280-18506280 GCA_030347295.1 Setipinna tenuifilis | reverse complement strand
GTCGAGTAGAAATGTCAGTTTACAGTAGTGCAGTGCAATTAGACACACACACACACACACACACACACACACACACACACACCTAACACAGAGGGAGAAAATGAGGAAGGGAAAAAGGGTGTCGAGTAGAAATGTCAGTTTACAGTAGTGCAGTGCAATTAGACACACACACACACACACACACACACCTAACGCAGAGGGAGAGAATAAGAGAGGGAGAGAGGGAGGGTGTCGGTTTGAAATGTCAGTTTATGGTGGTGCACTGCATTTAGGCCTACTAATCATATCCTAGCATTAGCACATAGTCCTCTCTCTGTGTCACCACAGCCAGAATGTGTGTGTGTGTGTGTGTGTGTGTGTGTGTGTGTGTGTGTGTGTGTGTGTAAAGAAAGACACGAAGGAGAAAAAGGAGGAAAAGAGAGAGGTAAGATTGTGTGTGTGTGTGTGTGTGTGTGTGTGTGTGTGTGTGTGTGTGTGTGTGTGTGTGTAAGGAAAGACACGAAGGAGAAAAGGGAGAAAAGAGAGAGGTAAGATTGTGTGTGTGTGTGTGTGTGTGTGTGTGTGTGTGTAAAGAAACACACGAAGGAGAAAAGGGAGAAAAAAGAGAGGTGAGATTGTGTGTGTGTGTGTGTGTGTGTGTGTGTGTTTGTGTGTGTGTGTGTGTATAGAAACCCACGAAGGAGAAAAGGGAGAAAAGAGAGAGGTGAGATTGTGTGTGTGTGTGTGTGTGTGTGTGTGTGTGTGTGTGTGTGTGTGTGTGTGTGTGTGTAAAGAAACATACGAAGGAGAAAAGGGAGAAAAGAGAGAGGTGAGATTGTGTGTGTGGGTGTGTGTTTGTGTGTGTGTGTGTGTGTAAAGAAACACACGAAGGAGAAAAGGGAGAAAAGAGAGAGGTGAGATTGTGTGTGTGTGTGTGTGTGTGTATGTGTGTGTGTGTGTGTGTGTGTGTGTGTGTGTTTAATGAAGATGAGCTGAGTTGCAGGTAACTGGGTTATAGCCGTGTTTTTAAATTCAGGTTAGTTTCTCTCGCCTTGAAATCAATCATGTGTTTCAGCCCTAAGCAGCTGTACACACACACAATCAGACAAAAGGAGCCAGGCCTTTGCCTCTCCTCTCGTCTCGTCTCGTCTCGTCTGAGGCCCTTATGCATTTTAAATCACAGCCTTCATATAGCTCTCCATCGGCCGAGGAGGAGGACGGTAGGAAGGGACGCGTGCATACCAAATAGGCCCTCTTCTCGTCCGCCCAATCTCAAACGTCCATCAGGAAATGAAATTGGCTCTTGACAGGGGACGACAGTCACCTTGATGCTGGCCATTATTCAAATGTTAACAAGCCCAGGACAGACTTAGGCCCTTTTATTTTCTCTACCTCCCTACCTTTTTCCCTTGCTGGCTTGCTGTCTTTCTTTTTTCTTATTTTCTTTTTTATTCATTCACTCCCCCCCCCCCCCCCCCCTTTTTTTCCCGAATGTTTCTCCTTCTCGGCTGCTACTGCTGCTTGACGGTTAATAATGTGTCCATTCAGTGGAGGGGTTGAGTGAGTGAGTGAGTGAGCGAGGGAGGGAGAGAGGGAGGGAGGGAGATAGGGAGGGAGAGAGAGAGAGGGAGGGAGGGAGTGAGTGAAGGGGAGGTGGCAGCTAAATGGCAGCTGTAATGGAGGTTGCGCAACAGTCCTCAAAGACTTGACGCGTTCCCCTAGCCAAGAACAGCCAAGCACAAGAGCTGTGTCCTTCCACTCCAACACACTCCTTTACATTACATTACATTGCATTACACTTAGCAGACGCTTTTATCCACAGCCACTTACAAAAGAGGACGGACATAAACAAGCTACAGCTATGCAGAGGAACACAGAGTAAGCAGAGGCAAATTAAGTTAGTACTGCCAGGGTGTAGGACAGTGAGTGGAGGTTAGTTTTGTTAGGAAGAGTCATCTGCCTGCCTGCCCGTCTGCCTGCCTGCCTGTCTGTCTGTGTTGCCCCTTCAATCAGCATGACACAAACATGTCTTTGTCCTTTTTGGCCAACTCACACACACATACACACACACACAAAATCATTATTTGCCTCAGTTTGACATAACAAAGCGAGCACTTTCATACACCTGCACAGAAAAAAATCGTTACCTAAACGTTAGCCTCTCTCTACAACATATCATCAATAAAACGTTACCTAAACGTCTCCAACATATCATCTCGTTCACATTCACTTCTCTCAAGTTCTCCCTTGCTTAGACTGATGACGTCATTTTTAACTTTAACTTTTTACGTATGTACAGAGAATTAAATAATGATCAATGACATAAAAGTACAATGAAATACCAATACCCCATTACAGAAATCGTCTCATAATATGAAAAAAAAAAACTAAAATGCAGACTGAAAAATAAAGGTTGCAGTACCCGCCTGCCGCAACACCAAACAAGCCACACACTGGACAGGACCAGCCGTCCAACGCAAGTGTCCCCCACAGGCCTGTTCACACCAAGAACTATAACGATAACTATAACTATTACGGTATGAGCATCCACCCACACTGAAGAGCGATAGCCTAATGCCAAGATTCACGATAATTAAGAGTGATGTCTTGTAAATTCTAACAGATTCCGAATGAGCTGCAGTGTTTTTTTTTATGGTCCTCAAACCGCTCTGAAAGTGACCCCCAACGCGAGCATTCAGCCCCATCGTTGCCGTTATAGTTCAGGTGGGAACTCCGTTGTCCACTAAAATTAGAATGATTTATTACGCAACATCAGTACAGCTGAGACAGTTCCTGGTGTGAATGGGCCTTAACATTAAACCAAAGAATAGGAGCTGGATGACCCCTCCTCCTCCTCCTCCTCCTCCTCCTCTTCTTCCTCCTCCTCCTCCTCCTCCACTGAACAGCTATTCTTTTCTTCTCCTCACCCCACCACTCCTTTGCAGACATTCCAACCTGCAGAAACTCATTTCAGGGAGGTCAAACAACACGCTGCATCTGTCACTTGTCCTAATTGGCTAAAGACATTTGTGTGAGTTTGCAGAAGATTTTTGTATTACTTGCAGGCGTCCGGGAGTCGCTTTTTAAAAAAAAAAAAAAGCAGGAGACTCCCGGAGGCTGCAGGAGACTTGGGATGTCTTGTCCTTTTTGTGTTGCTAACCAAATCCTCATGGCCCAATACGAGACCAAACATGGTGAGCTTGGGGGGGGGGGGGGGCAGTGGGCAGAAACAGGAGGAAGGGACAAAACAGTGGGCAGACATTGAAGAACAAACGAAGTGTTACTGAGACACACACACACACACACACACACACACGCGATTTGTTGGGATTATGGGCATCGCTGGCGAGTCCCTTAGCTCACAGCGGAGGCCTGGCGTCCACCATCGGGCCTGAGGGCAGCTCACTTGGTGCTGGCACAGGACGCGTGGGCCTGTCACCGGCCGCGGCACAGATGGACGACTGATTAGAATCCTGATCAATACGCGGAGCGGGCCAGAGCAACCGGCAACCGGCAACCGGTGCTGGAACAAGCCAAGCCAGGCCGGGCCGGGCAGAGCAGAACCGGGCCAACCTGGACCCGACTGGCCCACAAAAACCACCAGTCATCCACCAGGCAAGAGAGGCCGTTTCAGCTGTCACACAGGCAGCATAAAACCTGGGACGAGCTATTGTAGCTATGATGAGGAACAGGAATAACAGGCAGTAATGTGAATATACGAGACAACTACCTAACGGGAATGAAAGGTCAGGCCTGTTTTCTTTTCTTGTTTTTTTTATTTATTTGCAACTCATTACAAAGCTGCACAGCTGAACTGGGATCAGTCGTTTGTACATATTGCACCAACTGTTTCAGTTATCGCTCCTATGATAAGCTAGGGAGAAGAGAACAGATTTCAGAACAGCATCCGGACCAGGCGTTAAACAAACAGGCAGTAAAAATAGCACCAATGCTGTACTCATTTTTCATGCCTGCGCACAAAAACACACACACACTACACACACACACACACTACACACACTATACACACAATATATACACACACTATACACACACAAACACACACACACACTATACACACACAAACACACACACACTATACACACACACACACGCACTGGGGCAACACACTCTACATAGAGCACACAGACACAGACACAGACACACACACACACACACACTATACACACGCACACTCTACACACATACACGCACTGGGGCAACACACTGTACATAGAGTACACACACACACACACACAAACAAAATGAGGGCTTACACTTTTACACAGGCCCTCCTCACTCACATATGCACGAGCACACATGCGTGCGCAGGGCTGCAAAGTGCACAACACAATCTGTGGCGTGTCAGCGGTGCTGGTGCTGGTGATGGTGCTGGTGATGGGTGGCCTAATTGGCTGGTGGTGGCCGCGCGGTCGCTGGTGGTTAAGTGTCTCTGTCATGATCCAGACAGGTGGCATAGATAAGAGTGGGTGTCTGCCAGCGCCTGACTGGCTTAGTGTCTGTCTGCTCTGCTCCGCGCGCCACCGAATGATTAAATGTCGAGTCGAGTCGAGGCACAACGCACAACGCAACGGAAACAGGAATGGGAGGGGGGAGTGTGTGTGTGTGTGTGGGGGGGGGGGGGTGTTTAGCACCAGCGTTGGTTGCCATAGCTACTCAACTCCCTGCCTCCTCGTCGACAGCACCAAAAAAAATGACCCAACCCCACAGATTGGGGTCAGGCCGCGAGAGGTTGAGAGAGGTCAACAAACACAAAAGAGGGGCCTCCTGCTCTCCACCCACCCCCCACCCCCCCCCCCCCCCCCCCCCCCACACACACACACACACAAACCCGTCCTCGAACGTCTCTATGCTCCACCATGCAACGCAGACCATTAGGACGTGATCGACTGTGAGCCGGAGCAATTACAGTGCAGACAAAGGAGCCCGCTGGCCACATCGGCGGTGATTTATCTCTGGTCATCTCAATAAGGTCAAAGGGCACTTGGCCAGCTCTCAGCCCCTACTCCACCACCACTTACAACCTCCCCACCACACACACAAAAGCACTTCATTTAAAGAGAAACTCACACCAAATATATACATGCTTGGGCTTCTGAGTGTTCCCGTCCCAGGGGCCACATGGAAGGCCACACCCCCTCCCCTCAGCATCAGCCAATCAGATAGCATGTTTCAAATGACAGGGATGCACATGTACACTTTGACGGCATGTCTGCATGTTAGGTATTCAAATGGCGTTTCTGGATTCTTATTATGACTCCGGGTGGGAGGTTATGTTTTTGTTTTTGGGTGGGAGGGAGGGGGCAGGCAAACAAGTTGGAGAGATGGCCCAGTCTCGAACTTAACGAACTTCACCAACTTCAGTGCAGACATATCTCAGAGCAAGAGAAATAAACAGCCTCTCCAAAAAACAAAGCGCATCCCAACCAACAAACAACAGAGTTCAGCTACACTTCTACAAACACAGTAGGTGAAAGAGGCAGGGAGCGAGGGAGGGAGATGGCAAGGGAGAGGAGAGAGAGAAAGGGAGATAGAGGGGATTGAATAGAGAGAAAAAAAGATGAGTGCGGCGCTTCAGGAAACAGAGACAGAAAGAAAGAGAGAGAGAGCCAGACCCAGGGTGGGAATGAGAGAATAAGATAGAGTGAGAGAGGGGAAAAGGGAGTGGAGCAGAGTGAAGAAAGTTTTTAGAAAAAAAGAGCAAAAAAAAACACACACACATGAGTGAACGAAAGACAGGGGAGTAAGAGAAACATTGTAAGAGAGAGAGACAGCCTGAAGATGCAGTGAATGAGAGAGTGGAGTGGAATGGAACAGGAGGAAGATGGAGGATGGTGGAGAGGGGAGAACTGGGAGTGAAAGTGTGGTGGAGATACTGAGACATACATGGCTGAATGGGCTGGGGCTGTGGTGGGTGAAGAAGCTTCACGAGGGGCTGATGGTTTTCTACCAAACAGGCTTCACTGACTCTCACTGCTTGTGCTGGACGGACTACACACTAGCCCACTACACACTAGCCAAATACACACTAGCCAACGACACACTAGCCAAATACACACTAGCCCACTACACACTAGCCAGCTACACACTAGCCAGCAATTGGGCCATCTGAAAGGTATTCTCACTAGGGTGTTTGGATGTGTGTGTGTGTGTATGTCAGTGTATGTGTACATCTCTCTATTTGTATGTGTGCATGTATGAGTGTGTGTGTGTGTGTGTGTGTGTGTCAGTGTGTGTGTGAGAGAACATGAAAATATCTCAGGATTGATAGGTAAGGATAAAGGTGTGTGTGTGTGTACATTTGAATGTGCGTACTAATAAAGAAAAACTGTGTGTGTGTGTGTGTGTGTATGTTTGTGTGTGTGTGTGTGTGTGTGTGTGTGTGTGTGTGTGAGAGAGAGAGAACATGAAAATATCTCAGGATTGATAGGTAAGGATAAAGGTGTGTGTGTGTGTGTGTGTGTGTGTGTGTGTGTGTGTGTGTGTACATTTGAATGTGCGTACTGATAAAGAAAAACTGTGTGTGTGTGTGTGTGTGTGTATGTGTACAGGGGCGTAAATGTGGAGTAAATGTGTGGTCTGGGTGTGACTGCTGTGGATGTGGCAGTGGCAGCAACACAGCGAAGGTGTGTGTGTGTGTGTGTGTGTGTGTGTGTGTGTGTGTGTGTGTGTGTGACAGCTACACAGAGGGTGAGCGGGCCTCCTGCCTCCAGCTGATAACAAAATACCCAGCTGCTTGCTCCAACCCCCCACCCCCCCCACCCCCCCACTGTAAGTCCGGCCATCACTCAGGGCACAGCCTCACAGAGCTGCAGCAGGGCTGAGGCCAGGGTGGGGTGGGGTGGGGGGTGGGGGGTGATGGGGGCACCTCGGAGATGGGAAATGATGAAACACACACATGCAGAACTCTGCACACACTCTCTCAGCACACAGTCCCACTCTGAAAAGCATATATAACACACACACACACACACAAAACATGCGCAAGACACAAGCATAAGACACACAAAACCTGCACTAACATACAATAAACACATACAAGTGTTGTCGTTCATGACGTGCATTTATACTGCTTAGTGCAAATCTGTAAAATCTGCAATTTTGTTAAAAAAGGGCGTTTTAAAATGACATAATGCAGCCAGAGAAACACACTGTCATGTCTCGAGGTCAATGCTGTACAACAGGGAGACCTATGAAGTCAAACAAACAGGCATATAGACACACACACACACGTACACACACACACACACACACACACACACACAATACCCAAATGCCCTCTTAGCAAACAGCCACCTAACAGTGGACAAGCTGGTCAAATAAGATTAAATACACTCTGTACGTCTATGGATGGGCACACACATAAACACACACATACAGGGACATGCACACAGAAACACATAGACAGACAGACACAGACACAGACACACACAGACACACAAACACACACAGACACACACAGACACACACACACTTACAGGGATGTGCACACAGAAACACACGCGCATACACATACACACACACCTCTACCTTTGCTTTTTTTGCCTTACTGCATTGGTATAGGTCCCATGCTACAGAGACAACATGTTTCAGACACACTTCCCTTCAGCCATCAGACTCCTGAACAGTGCTAAACTGATCAGAATGATCTACTTATCATTTATTCATTTAATTTTTCTTTCTCTTTGGACTGAGTTACCTTAACAACCAACTATCTATCTATCTATCTATCTATCTATCTATCTATCTATCTATCTATCTATCTATCTATCTATCTATCTCTTTCTCTCTCTCTCTCCCATCCCACCGGTTCCCTCTGGAAGAACCCGTCCCTGTCCCGTCCCCTGCTTCTGCTGCCACGGAGACAGGCATCTGGGGGGGTGGGGGGACATGCAGTGAGGCGTGTGTCTGAGGGAGGGGGTGTGGGGGGGTGGCAGGCATCACGGCGGTGCTAATGAAGTCATCTCCCCCGCGCCCCGTCTATGCTCTCGCTGTTTTAATTAGCCACTAATCAAGTCAATACGCTGGCCTTAGACACGGGCAGCAGAGGAGGAGGTGGGACACACAAGCCTGCTCACACAAGCCTGTCTCATCATATACTTAAGACATCCAATATTTATAGAAACTTAAACGTGTGCAAATACACTTTGCAAGTACACACACACACACACACTCACTTAGTTGTATTAAACCACATGCGGACTCTTATGTACACACCGACAAGACAAACGCAGACACACACAAATATTTCAAGTGTGTGTCAAGTGTGTTTTTCACAATGATGTAATGCACAGTTCATTTTATGTGATGGCTTTATGTAACTTTTTACAGGAATGAATTATACAAAGGCAGTAGCGGTTTTAGGCACGGGCGAACCGGGCAGCCGCCCGGGGCGCCATTTCGTGGGGGGCGCCAGGAGCGCTTGGGGAAAAAAATAAAATAAAAAGCTCCGTTTGTCATATCGCTGCAATCGGCACATTGGCGCCCCCTGTAATGCTGCAATCGGCAAAATGGCGAACTGCAGGCGCCCTTGCTTGCTGAGAAGGTGGCATGCACAGAAGCAGCGTGTCTTCTCTGTCTCGGGGGCAGTAGCTCCGCACACGCACATAACGCAGCGTGCGTAGGGCACCAAGTGCTTGTGGGGGCACCACCAAAAAAATTGGCTCGTAAAAAAATCATCACAATAGGCTAGGTACGTGCTAGTAAGGATATTTTAAAAATGTGCAAAGCATGTTAATATTTATTTTAAGCAATACAAAAGCAACATAGGTCAATTTGCTCCTCTCCTTCTCCATTCTCCTCCTGGTGCCCCCCTCCCCCACCTTTCAGTGGTCTGGTCGATTATTGCTCAGTCTTAATTTAAGTTTGGCAGACAAATGTTTGGACAGGGCCTTGAAAAGATATCTAAAGTCAGGAGCGGAAAAAAGAATAGAACGCGAGATGAATCTCACGCTTGCAGATAAGACAGTGTTTTAAATAAATAAATCATAATAATAAAAAGTTCATTTTGTAGCCCTTGCTCCTTACCATCAACACACTTTGTAACATTAGCTCCCAGGCTACTAGCAATGTTCAGACTGTGTTAACAAGTGTTGCAAATGATTAAAGTTGTAAATGATTGATGCTGGCTAGCTAGTTTAGGTTGTGGATATAAATTATGGATATGGATATTTGAAAGCAATTCATCATGGTCACTCGACTGTTTTCAGTTAACGTTCGGATAAGACTAGCACTTTCTTCCTTAGGTTGCTAGCTAGCTATGCTGCGGCTGCCCTCAGTCACAAGTAGGCTACATAGTTCTCGTCGGTTTGCAGGTTCATAGGCCAAGGGCAACATCTGCTGGTGAAACTAATATGAAAAGAAACAATCTTACTGTTACGTAGATTTTCCCTCTTCGTATTTATTTCAAACTCTGTACACAATGTTTTTGTTCTCCCATATGAAACCTTTCTAAATGTAAAATAGAGTGAATTTTAAATGTACCAGTGATTTACACGTAGGCCTATATAAACCTAATTTATATATGCAGTTTTTTGTAGTAATTTTAAAACTGTATTTCAGTAGAATTCCTATATATTTTGTCTTTTAATTCTGAATGTAGAGCCGTCTGCAGTCATTGCACAAATCTTTGTTTAATAATGGTTGTGGTATTTATTTATTAACCATTTTACTTTATGTTACAAATAACTTTAATGTTTGGTGTGTTTGTTTGGGGGGGGGGGGGGGGGGGGGGGGGGGGTGCTGAGAGGTGGTCTCGCCCGGGGCGTAAAACACTATAGAACCGCCACTGTACAAAGGCTGAGATGGGAGAAAGAGAAAACAGTTCCCTGAGTTGGTGTGACTTATGAAGGGGGGTGGGGTGTGTGTGTGTGTGTGTGTGTGGGGGGGGGGGGGGTGCAGCTGAGAGAAAGAGATGCACAGCTGCCGAAAGAAAGTGTAAACACACCAACACACACACACACACACACACATACACACACACACACAGAGGACATACCCCTAGGACACACAGCGGTGTCCATCTGTACCCAGTGTCCTCCTCAGCTGTCTCTACAACATGAACACAAACACTGAAGGCAACATATCACCTCAACAGATCTGTATGCAGCAGGACGGATGTGACATGATCCTCCTTACCCTGAAATTATCCAATTATTCATTTATTCACGGAAGTCAATGTAAACAACTGCATATTAACCGAATGTTTATACACAGTCAATCCCCCACACACCACCGACCTTGAGCATGCACTTTTTGGGATTTACTCGTTATGCTAACAAGGTGTGTGTGTGTGTGTGTGTGTGTGTGTGTGTGTGTGTGTGTGTGTGTGAGAGAGAGAGAGAGAGAGAGAGAGAGAGAGAGAGAGAGGGAAGTCAACAGACATAGATAGTATGGACCGATGGAGCATCACTTACGCATGCCTTGCGCCTCAACGCATGGCGCTTTGATGCTGATTTCTGAGATGACCCGATTCATTCGACTGCTCGATATTTATTTATTTATCCGCTGTGCTGAGCAGCTGATCGATTGATAACGGCCGTATTTGATCAGTGTGGCGCAAAGGCAAATGCTCACTTCGACCCTTTCCAAACATTTCAATACTAATTCCGTTATCACATTAACTGATCTTAATTGGGGTTTTTAAGCCCCTCAAATGCGACTGGTGAGCTCCGCTCCAGAGGCCAGAGGGGTAGCGGTGATTCCGCCTCTGTTGCAGGGGGAATGTCGCCCCCCGGCTGCCGCTGGGGGAACTGCATGCTGAGTTGGCTGACTTCAGGTAGGAACTATGTGTTGTGGTGGTGGTGTTTTGCCATGGGAACAAAACATTCGTTTGAAAGGGCCAGACAGCGATACAACTATACATTAGGAAAAATGAAAAAAAAAGGGCAAAGGAATTTTTGATAAAAACATATAATCATTTTAACCTTTCTTCGTATAAAGGAGATGAGACATCTTTCAGCTAAAAAGGGAATGTAGTTTCCTACGACTCAGCAGAGAGTAAATAATGATCTGGATGAATGAGAATGTACCGTGTGATTTAGTGTCTGTGATTTAACTACGTTTAAAATTACCTGATCTCAGAAGAACCTGAAGACTGCCAGTGCCAGGGAATAAAAGTGATCCTCCTAGTCAGCTAATCTACAGTGGCCCCGCTTTATAATATAACATTTATTGTGCATTTTTAGACTCCTTGCACATCTAAGTTACATTTTCCTCTGTAATGTATGTTTAAAATAAAGCAGGATAAAGATGATGATACAACAATGACCTGCTTTAAGCATTTCATATCTGGTTAAATCTTTTACAATTTATCATACCTCCAAAAGGCAACTCACATGAACAAATAATCAAGTGGCCACCTGAAATAGACTACATAAAGTGTGGCCCAAGACAGAACAATTAGTGTATCCGCAGGCATGTTCTCACACAACAGACCTGGCAAGTACTAACGACAAATGATATGCCATTCAGTTAGGTAAGTTCACATTCGGGTTATATTATAAATTGGAACTTATATGCAAATCTTTAGACAGGTAGGGGTAGAGTTGCTGTAAGAGAGAGAGAAGGAGAGGAGAAAAGTGTGGGTTTATGTCTGTGTGTCTGTGGGTAAACTCCATGCGAGGGTGTGTGTGTGTAGGTGTTAATTTATTCAAATGAATTCGCAGTGTTCATTTTTTCGGTGGTGCGCTCAAGGACCCGCTACTCAGATGTTGCTGACAGTGTAACCTTTTTTTTGCGCGGGTCCGCGCTGATTTCCACAGAGGATGGCCTGTTCTCCACCCACCTGGCTGTCACCAGGGGTCCAGCGGGCCGCAGACTGGCAGATAGCCTCAGCAAACAGCATTCTCTCTTCTCCAACACTCCCTTCATCCACCGCCCCCCACCCCCCATCCCCATCCCTCCCAACCTCCTGCACTTCTGAGTTTAGGCAGCCCAACTTCTACCGGGCCACCTAAAAAATGTTTCTGCATATTTTAAACTGTATGACTCAGTGTGTGTGTGTGTGTGTGTGTGTGTGTGTAATGGAGCGCAGGGGAGCCAACCAAGATGTGAGGTATGTGATACATGGCCATATCCAAATACATGTTTATGTCCCTCTTCTGTAAGTTCAGTATGCAGGTAAGCATGTCTACCATGACCTCTGCTCTTTATACATACACACACACACACACACACACACACAAACACACATAAAGAGCAGAGGTCACACACACACACACACACACACACACACACACACACACACACACACACACACACACACACACAAGCTGTAGGCTGGCAGGAGCGCGCGTTTGTAGGTCCCCTCCTCACACGACACATGTATAAAGAGCAGAGGTCATACACACACACACACACACACACACACACGAGTGAGCTGTATGCTGGCAGGAGTGTTCATCACTAATGCATATGATTAGGCCGGTGTGTGTGTGCGACTGTAGGTCCCCCTCCTCCCAGGCGCTGTCTGTCTGTCTGCTACACACAGCAGGCCAGCATGCCCCCCACTGCCGCCCCCTAATTGCCTCATCAGCCACGTGCAGACACACACACACACGACCTGGCTGTGCCCGCCACCCCCCACCCCCACCTCCTCCACCACCACCACCTCCTCCTCCTTCAGCAACCAACCTCTCCTCTCCCCTCCCCTCCCCTCCTCACTGCTCCAATGCCATGCCACCAACCAATATGGTGGCGTATCGGGCACCGGGCCAAAGCCTGCTGTCCTCTCGATGCCCTCCATCGGGCACTGCCGCCACTCGCTCCTCGCCACTCGCTCGGCCAGGAACTGGCGTCGGCCACAGCCAAAGCAACAGCTTATCCTGCAGGGGCGCCGGGGATGGACGGAGTGGAGTGGGGGAGGAGGAGGAGGAGGAGGAGGAGGAGGAGAGAGAGGAGGGGGAGGAGGCGGAGGAGGAGATCTGTGTCGGTAACACCAAAGCACTGATGTAAGACTTAACCGCACGCCACTGTGGTGGACTGGCCGGCGACACTGAATCACATGAGGAGGCTAAACGAATGGCGCTGTGCCTGATCTCCCTCTCTCTCTCTCTCTCTCTCTCTCACTCTTTCTCTCTCTCTCTCTCTGGGCTTTGATCTCCCTCACACAAGGGGGAAAAGGTGAAAGGTCAGAGATGATTTCCCTCGGAGTCATCTGGTGGCATATGGAACGCATCATCCTGGGGGCAAAGGGAAAGGAAGTGGTTGATGAGCTCTTGTCATCTCTAATACTAGCAGGTTGTAAGTTTGATGGGGAGTGGGGGGGTGGGGTGGTCCCGGTGCAGTTGGGGTCAGATCTCATGACTGAGCACCTTGGCATTAGAGAGGATCACCCCTAACACACACACACACACACACACACACATCTCTCTCTCTCTCGCTCTCTCTCTCTCTCTCTCTCGTTCTCTTTCTCTCTATCTCTATCTCTCTCTTTCGTGTACACACACACACACACACACACACACACACACACACACACACACACACGGGCTGTGGTCACCGCCGGCTGGCCCATTACACGTCGGCGGCAGCGGGGTTCTGTGGTCAGAGTGGCCGGCCGCTGAAGAGGGACCATACGGCACAGCGGTGTGGCGTTTGGCATCCATTAGCCCCGCAGAAAGGAGCCATGTCTCGTCTCGTCTCTCCTCTCATCTCTCGTCTCCTCTCCTCTCGTCTCGTCTGGTCTCGGGGAAAACGGCGGAGCAGCCGTCGGTTAATGCCCCATCACCCACCTCCGTCGAGAAATTCCCACGTGCCGCATCTCTCCTGGCCCAGACCCAATGGCCCCAGAAAACACAGACGCAAAAAAGTCATTAAATAAGCACTTAGCCAGCGACGGCAAATGGCCAGGCCCCCCTCCCTGATTGCACTCCTCGGCAGCCCGAGAGTCAAGCTGATAATACAGTCTACCGCCGCGGCCCCGTACTTGATAGAAAAGTTATTATTTAGAGCCCAGAGGAAGAAGGGGATGGCTAGATTTAATGGAAAAGCGCTGAAATGCGCACCATCATCGTATTGTGGAGACTGCGAGACCCCCGAAGAAAAATAAAAATGCGGCCATTTACGCCGCCATCTGCTCTTCTTCACAGGCACTTTCTGTTGTGGGGCGACAAAAAAAGGACAGACACCCACTATTATTTCTCTTGCCTGATGATACAGCTTCTGGGGAAATTAAATACATACAATACAATACATTTGCATCTCTCTACGGGCGAGGTGGTTTTAAATGTCCATTTTGTTCCGGTGACTGACAAATGCGCTCCATATTCAAATTTCAATCTCAACTAATGTTCTCATCACCGCGCACGGATCCCAGAGAACCAAGCGATAGCCCTATAATGCAATGTAATACGATTCGCAGAGAAGACCAAGGCCATGACCTGGCCTCATTCTCATTGCATTATCATCATCTATAACTGCCAGTTAATAAATCATCAATTTAACAGCTACACCAAAAAGGAAGAAAAAAAAAGTAGTAATTGCGTTGCTATCTAAGCCACCCCCCTGCTAACATACTGAAGGGGCCGCCTTGCACCATCTTCCTCCACCCTAACTGGATGATGTCGGTGAGGGGATGATGGCGAGATGAGATGAAATGAGGAGCAGCAGGAGCGCAGGCCTTGCGGGGGATGTGCATGTACTGTATGCATGGAACACTGAGCTCAGGGAAGGACGGCAGGAAGCTGGAGATGAGGCTGGAGCTGCACCTGTTACTGCAGCAGTTGCAGCAGCAGCGCATTTCTGTTCTGCCCACACACACACCCACATCCACATCAAAAGCTGGCCATGGGGAGGGGGGAGAGAGATGGGAGAGGGGAAGAGGGAGATGGAGATGGAGGAAGTACTGTGTGTGTGTGTGTGTGTGTGTGAGAGAGAGAGAGAGAGAGAAAGAGAGAGAGAGAGAGAAAGAGACAGAAGTACTGTGTGTGTGTGTGTGTGTGTGTGTGTGAGAGAGAGAGAGAGAGAGAGAGAAAGAGACAGAAGTACTGTGTGTGTGTGTGTGTGTGTGTAGTGGGGAACTGGGGATGCGCTGGGGGTCTCAGATTTTGGCAGACGATCCAGCCCTTCTGGAAACCACCGTGTGTGTGTGTGTGTGGCACTGCCATGGCGGAAAAGGCCAAGTGGGATGTGAGGATCGGGAACCCAGATGTTGAGAAAGCTGGAGGGGTCTCTCCACATGGAAAAAAGGGGGGTGGGGAGAGAGTAAGACTAACTGTATTGGTGTGTGTGTGTGTGTGTAACCAAGACAGGGAAAGCTGCTCTAGAAGAGAGATTATTTTTGACTATAATCCCTTTCTCCATGAAGAGACATTAGTGGCTTTGGGTGTGATCTTGCACTGTTTCAGGTTACACCCCTGTGGTACAGATAAGCAGTAAGAGTATCACTGGTGCATCGGTGGCCAATTGCGGTTTTGTGTCCTGTAGCTCCTTTGGCTGTTGACAAGGGTCACCGGATCTTTAAACCTTCTCCCCGATGAAACGGGGGATAAACATATCAAGCCTTAACTGTCGTAGTATAATGTATTAGACAAGTTAACCTTTTTACTTTCATTTTAGTACGTGACAATGAGGCTAGGGGGACAAATAAACACAGATACCAGCTACGCTACGCTACCGTCTGGCTGCACTTCCATCCAGGGCACATTAGTGCGCCTGCTCTCCCAGACACAAAGGCCTCCTGTCAGAGGTGCGGAGAGCAGAGCGGGCCCTCTGGACTGGACCCCGGCCCAGACTCCACAGGACACAACACTTGAACTGCTGAGACAATGAAAATCTCCCCAGCGCCTGCCTGCACACACACACACACACCGGTACATCACAATACCACACAGACACTACGCATTGGGGAATTACTCCCAAAAGGTCTCTGGCAATCCCCATCCTTTTTGAAACTGGATCCCTAAACAGTGAGAGTAAAGGAACTGTGTACACTCCACCAGGAACTGGTAAATTTGCACTGGAAAGACAATAAAAATGTCACGCATCCTTGATGTAAAAGTACAGTAGTTTCCATCCTGCTTGCATTACTGTACAGGGGGCCCTGAAGGAGTAGGCCAGGTAAGCAGACTTATTCAAAGCTGGAAAAGTCATAAGAGACGAGGGAAACGTATGGACCTACATACCGGCACAACTTTCCAGAGAGCAGGGCGGAAAAACGCACCCCATTAACTCTCTGAACTATGACAAGGTAACTGTAATGCAGGACATCCATACGAGAGCTTTGCTGCCAAGAATAACCGAGGACATGGAACATTCCAGCTCCGATACAAGCAAGGTCATCGTACGTGGGGAAGGCAGCAATGACTTCAGCCTTCTCGTTGCACTTACAAAATGGCATCATCAGAGACCGAGGCAGGGGGAAAAAAAGATTTAACACACCCCAATACATCTTTCCAAGCCACGGCGAGGTTAAATATCTTGCTTACAAAGCAGTTCTAGCAGCCAATGTATACAAAACCTCTGCATCATTTCCTATAAGAGCCGGCCTGTTATTTCAATGTCTATTTCTCCCTCAGCTGAAGATTCTGAAATATCTTCCTGGCAAACGCAAGCATGAAAGCTATACACGTTTGTCTAAACAGAAACATATGGTCATGCTCTCCGCCTTCTGGGAAAGACACCAGAGTGCTGGTCAATGAAGAGCACATGAGGATGGGAGCAGAGACTAGACTGCACCGCACTGGCCTGGCATGGCCTTAGTTTCTGCATTTGTCCTGAGCATCTCCAAGCAATTTTCTCAATTAGTTGTTTAGTCTACAAAAAAATCACAAAAACTGTAAACAAAATTTGTTTCACAAAGGCCTGGGAGAAGGACTTCAATCCCTTTGTTTCGACCACACCCTGAAGATATTGACACTACTGCCAAAGGAGTCAATATCCGTGAAAATAGTCAGAAAAACAGATATTTCCTTAAATATCTAAAATAAAACAAATTTGCTATACTAGCAACACTACTCAATCCTGCCTCAGAAAAACATCAACTGAGGTCATTTAAGGACCAAACTTACCACTGGCCATTCCTGGCACCTTACAGCACATTACGGCAAATGCTTTTCAGGCACATCATAATATAGAGCACCAAGCCATAAGGAGGAAAGTGCATCTAAAGTGTTTCAAAATTAAATGCCAAAAGTAACCTTGCAAGTGAAAGACATCTGCATTTATTCCCTGGCCTACATCAATGTCAGTAAGGGTGAGTGTGAGCCCATCAGATAAATTCTAAAGTGAAGTATGACCTTATTTAAGCAGTCCTATACTTTACTTTTTCAGGGTTGGAAACTGCTCATCAAACTTGGTTATTTCTTCCTGCTTTAAGTTGTCTTGCAGGATAACCAGCACCACACCTGCCACTTGCGGTTGTCACATAAATACATGGAACAAATTATTCCCAATCCAGACGGTCTATTAACCAACACCATATTACTGATGACCAAGCAGCTATTACAGAAGCTCCTCTGTAAAAACATGTCAAATCCCTGTTGTAAAAGTTTACTAGTTTTTCCTAATGAACATTTTTCTGTGCTTTTCCAACATTTCTGGTTAAACTCTACAAAAATACTTTCCCCATCTTCAGGCTGGAGAAACTGACTGGCAACAGACACATCCCAGCAAGCAGTAGACTTCCAGCCCCAAATTGCTTGCTCACTTCTGCTGAATCGTCAATCAGTTAAAGCTTCAGCTAAACCCCCCACCCCTCCACAAGGAGGCAATCCATTCTCACATACACAGACCAGCTTTAATTAAAGCAATTGTCCGACTGAATGGATTTTACAACTACTAGGATTTTAATTGCAGCTTTTCAAACAGCTCTCCAGCACCTTGCCAGAATGTGCCAGCGTTGTGCTTAATTAGTGTTTCCCGGCACCGGTGTTTATGCTTTGGGGGGTGGGGTGGGGGGTTGGTGGTGCCTTTAAATATTCATGCCTCGGATTCAGAGTCTGGCCTTTGAGCCCTCCTAACCAGCCACCTCCACACATCCCCGAGGAGCCCTCCTGACAACCCGTCCACCTTCCTGGGCAAAATTAGCCTTGCTACCCAGGCACTCCCAATTTAGAGACATTTGGAGACAGGCCAGGCTGTGCACAAAAGTGCTGAATCCTTTTTGTTATTAGAAGAGGCTTTTTTTTGCTAGTGGAAAAAAAGAAAGAAACAGGCTGTTTGTGCAAACTGTAAGTGTGAGGTGGTGAATCGAGACGGGGTTGTCTCAAGGTTTCGCTCAGCACAGCACAGTCGGTCAATCAGGGAGGCCAGACAACGGAAGGGTCCACTGAAACGGGCTTTATTTTTCACTGTCATTACATGGTTAGAAAAAGAAGCCGAGGATTTTTCCTCCTGTGTGTTTTCGTCTGGCCTCTTCGTGGTCCATGATGCCAGCTGAGGTTGTCAGGACGATGAACCTGCAGAGAGAAATGTTTGGTCAGAGATGTAGAGAAGATGGACAGAAACAATACACTCAGATGAATACTACACTAATATGAACACTAGTGTAGTATATGCACAATTCTGGCAAAGAAACGGCCACATCCACAGACTTAACGTCACTAAATTTGGGTGACAAAGTTCATGTAATCCCTCGGTCAATTAGCTAAAGCTATGTTTGCGTGTCCCAGTGATTGAGGATAGAACCAGTAGACGATGAACATACTGGTACCGAAGACATAGCACCGGCACTGCTCTCCCTCCGTACATTACACACGTGAGTACTGAACAACCACAAGTGTGCCAAGAAATGGAGGTAACTGTTTGTAATGTACAATATTGATGTGACTGACTTTACCAGAATACTTTACATGCAGATGGAGACGCATCTTGGAAAAAACTGTTAATGACATTAATGATTGAATAGATTCTTATTTGAAAATTCCCCACATCCCATTACGATTCAGTTCAAGCAGGTATTTGGGAAAAACCCATTTCACATCGCGACCCATTGCCGGCTGCCGTCTAGACCACAATGCACTCAATGGTCAGCCGCCCATTTACTTCTGCCCCATTTGCACACAGTAGCCGCTCCTGTCCCAAAAAGGGCATATTCTGCCATCTAGTGCAGAAACCCAGACACTGACACACAGGTGCGAGGCATCAGACTGCCGTAAAAAGCCTTAAGACACAAAGACAGTCTTGAATGCGCTAGGCTGGATCCCTCTCATCCGGAACATTCTGCACCCTCCCGTCCCGCCACCCACGTTCACCATCAAAACACTGTGAAAGATGCCACAGTCTCACCAACTCCGGGTTCCAGACAGGTTGACTCAAAGGTCACCTAATGCCACCCACAGCTACCTCAAATCAACCACTGTGAGACCCCGCTACCATCCAGCCATCAGTGCATATTTGCCACCTGAGGGCACAACAGACGGACTGCTGACGAGGCTACTGAGAGCCCACAAAACAGCAAGGCATCGAAGTCCACATCCCTTTCACACAGTCTGAACACTGGCTGAGTTCTTTTAACACTTAAGGTGACATTTCTGGACTGACGAGAGTAAAAAACATACCGTTTTACCTGTAAGTCTGTGGGCCTTAAAGCCACAGTATGTACTGTATAAGAGTTTTGTATACAATGGTGAACTTTGATAATCTTTGGAAGGAAACTGATGTACCTGATTATATCAAGACCTGCCATTTAATAACTGAATGGCTGCTACAGCAAGTGTTTCTTAAACCCAGGCTTCTCTGTTCAAAAGTAGGTAGACTTGTGCTTCAATACCAGCACAGACAGTTCTTATAAATCACCACTATGCCTGTGCATAAGCAATGCACTCCAAACTAACAGCAGACTTCAAATACACAAAGACACAGTCCTCCAAAACAATTCGGCAGCATAATTCATGAATCTGTGCTCGTCCTACAAATCCAATCTACCACTGCCTCTCCTAATAAAACTAGGCTCAAGGACACGAATAGATGGGAAACAAACTTCCACTACATGTTTTCCCCATGTGCGATTTCTCTTCATTTATTGAGCTTTAATTACAATGCATGACATCACTTATTTACACAGCCACATGACTTCATGCATCATTTTTGGAAATTAACAATATTTTCCATGTTTTCTGTATTCTCTCAATTCCAGCCATTAATCCCCACATTGCTACTGCCAAACTACTCAATAATATAATTAAGCATCATTTATAAGGCACTAAATGTAGCTTACAGACAATTTGTGTAACAAACATTTTTTTCATTGCTCTTTATCGCAATGTAGAATGTTGAAATTTGAATTAAAAGGCTTTTGGCGCTCAGACATGGGCGAGCCAAGAGCAAGAACAAAAGGATGTCACTGACGCACCTCACCATCAGCGAGAACAGTTTCTATGCTACTAAGCATTACAATTGTGCGAGGAGCTCTAGTATCAGTGGGCTTGTTTGAAATGACTGGCTGGCTGAGTGTCTGTCAAAACAATTCTGGACTTAAAATAATGATATATTTGGACAATATTGTCAGAATGTCATCAAACCAGACTGTACCCATCCATGTGAGTCCAAAAACATCACTATTTCAAGTCCAGAATGCATTGCTTCAATCCAGCCACTCATTTCAAATAAGCCCACTCTTTTGAGATCCAAAATGTGGTGTGCACAAGTTACCGCCACATCTAGACTACAACCCTCCAGTTGATTATCAGGGATAGCTCCATACATTGCGTCCATTATATCATATTTAGCTGGACTGAAGATGACATAGGAGCAAATTGCTGTGTGGGCAGAAGAGTGGCACAATGCTTGCCATTAAAAAAAAAAAATACTCACCCAAACTGTCGTGAGGGCAGCAGGTTGTTCTGCCACTTCTCAAGGTCCTTCAGCTGGACGTCAAATCGCGGGCTAATGACACCACACTGCCAAACACAAGTTCACAATGAAACACTTGGGAAAACAGATAAGTGAAAATGAAACAGGAGCAGGAAACATGGTCATGGCTTACCTTGTTCAGCCTGCCTGTGAGATTTACAACTATCTTGCCAGCTCTGTGATCATCAATGATCTCAAACTCGCCAATGTAACCTGCAAGAAAATACATTTGATAACATTTAGAAAGCAGCAGTTGTCAAATGAGTATTGACATCCTCTGCCTTCAGACCAACAAAAGGTCTGATATCAATCACTAGCAGAAAACAGGCCAATTCAAGTCTTCAGTCAGCATCATGCACAAGGTTTTGCAGGCATGTAACACATTTATGTTTCTATAACCAGTGTACATTTCAAGCAGATTATACACCAAAGGGTCACTCACCATGCTTCATCATGACGGTGAGGAAGCGCACTATGACTTTGGAGCAAGGTCTGATGAGAACCTGGCGTTTCCCACGTTTCTCGGCATTGTTGATGCTTTTCAGCGCATCCGCGAGTACGTTCATACGCACCATGATGCCTGCGAAGAGAGCCACAGTTGTTAAAAGACGACAACCACACTTCAGGCCCCCCCAGCGGGGAGAGAAAACTACTAGCATCGTTGTTCTATTCAGGCCTGTATGGCTATACCATCTTCACAAACTGTCAACAAGCGAACATCCCGGGTAATTATTATACCATACAATGTCAATTTCTATACTGCAGGAACGGATTTGTTGGTAAGTCAGAAAGCCAATGACACAGAGGACACAGAAATTGAATAAGAAAGGCAAAAGCTCGTTGAATTACAACTTGCAGACTGGCTGAGTTAGCGTTAGCCAGGTGGCTAAAGCCCATATCGACAGATACCTGTTATACTAATGGGCAACCCCTTTGGCTAGCTACTTGCCTAACCCGGTTTACTTCTTACACACGGCATACTAATAAATATTCACAGTAAAGCCTCCGGAGCCTGTATTTCAAAGTAGTGACATGCTTAACACGTTGTGAATATCAGTGAAGTCGTATCACGAGCATTTGCCAGCCATACACAGGAGCACCATAGGCTAGACCTCATTAGTTCTCTGACATTTATTAAAAGATGAAGGGACTCAACCAAGCAAATCAACGTAGTTTTGGGATGTTCAAATGCTCGTTACTCATTTTCTGCCATAAAAGACATAGTAGTAACACGGATGGCTTTGATTTTACATGGATTTAGAAGGGACCTTAGAACAGAAATGTCTTACCGGTTCTGCAATATGGCGGAAAGAGGAAGGAAGGGGAATTCGCGGTGCGATTTGGGAAATTTGTACTCTCGCGCGACCTACTATTGGCTATGCTATGCGCTAAAAGCGCGCAGTCAAAAATGTTCAAGTGCACTGACTGCATCTGAATTGTCAGTGATCAAACGAAATTGTAAACCAGATAAAAAAATAAACCGTATTAAACCAAACACGAATTTGTTGTGATTACACAACCAATGAGAAAAATGTAAAATGTATAAAATGTACTATATGACACCCTCTGTCGCCCTAAAACAGTAAAAGCTCAGGGTTAGTGTCTTAGTGTACTGTAACCATAACAACATGTTGCAACTCTGTGGGGTAAGAACACTTTTATGCTGATGGAAAATTGAAATTATAATGCACTTGGTGTAATATACTAAGATGTAATTTACCAAGAACGTTTAAGTAAAGTGTGTCTGCTATTAACTTTCACACACCTTAGACTGTATACAATTCAGGAAACATTATACACAGTCACATACCAATTTGCATTAATGAATTTACGTAACAATACTAGCCATTTTTTACACGGTGTTCGAAGTTGGAAGGCCCGTGCTCTGAAACATTCAGTGTCATGTCTGACAACTTGAATCCAGCAGCAACAGTGGGCCTGGACCAAGGCAATCCAGTAACTTTGGATAACATGTCAAGGACCTCTAGGCTAGAAACGCTCCAAGACCCATCCACTCGGAGACAAGGAAATCGTAGTATGCATGAAAGCACCCTCACAATAACAGACTCAGCAGAAACTAACTATACAACAGTCATGGCAGAGGTGAGAAAACGGTACCATGTGTTTTGAAGATGTTGCACACATGCATGCAGACATACATACAGACAGACAGACAGACAGACAGACAGACAGATAGATAGATAGATAGATAGATAGATAGATAGATAGATAGATAGATAGATAGATAGATAGAGAAAAATGTAATTGCCTATTTTGCATTAAAAAAGTAGGCCAATTTACATTAAGGCAGAAAGGTTTAAACATGGTCAAGATAGGCCTACTTGGCATAAATGAGTTTACTTGATATGAATGTTCAGTTCTGATACGTAAATGCTTTTTGGTGATGCATGCATATTGTTCCTGGTATTTTGGTGCAGTTATGTCTTTCCTTGTGTCAAATCAACTTTATTTAGAGTTACTGTGGGCGCGACCCTAGAGGACAGCCACTGATATTTTTCCACAGAGATGCAGAGTTTCCCTCCCAGCATATCAACAAACTGGATCTCAGTAACACATCTATTACTTACACACCAACACATAGCAGGGATGTTCATTCTCCAAAGGACATCATTCCGGTATGATCTGTGTAGTGCCTCATACTTCTTACACAATAATGTTTACACATATCGAACTGTTTTAAAGTGCTGTTCGTTATAGTGCACAGTGACGGTCCTCTTTATGATGAATCTTTTCTAAGCAGTCCACTGTTGCATGTAAGTGTAGTTATGGTGTCTGTTCACTAGATGGCAGTATACACTCATTTTGAACAGAGCCGTATATTGGGAATACATTTTTCATTTTTAATTAGTATAACTAAACAGATTTAAGGATTGATATTGGTAGAAAATAAATGTAAGCTAATTAATTACCTTAAGAGAAACAATCTAAATGAAACATAGAAAAACAGCCACTAGGTTTTTCTTATGAAACTAACTGTTATTATATTTATCAGTCTCCAGACTGGGTAATTTTCTTACTAGGGTGCTAACCTCTTGCCCCTTCCCCACACAGCACAACGTCCTTCGCAGCTATGGTTTGAGGAACTTTACCCGCAATCACCAGGGCTTAGCCATGAAGGAGGTAACCAATCCATCTGGGTTGACCCTGTACCAGAGCAGTTACCGTGACAGCCATCAGAGGGCCAGTACTAGCACCAGCCATAGCATCACTCCCATGGGTCGTCCCACTCCCTGGCACAGTCACAACATTCTCACAGGTGACACATTGGGCTTTGTTTGAAATGACTGGCTGGCTTAAAGCAATGCATTATGGACTTGAAATACACATTTTTGTCTATTGCCTCTCTCGTTCAAACAACCTTTAGTACCTAGACATTTGACTTGTGGGTCCATTGGTTAACATAGTGAGAACTTCCAAGACAAACCACAATTTCTTAGAGGACATGCCTCCCAGAAAGTTCTGGTATAATCCAGAGGGCCCTCATTAGATGGCTACAGCCCCTATATGCGAGCCGATGAGTCTGCATGAGTGTCACTGTGGTTTTTGTAGGAGAGGAAGTGAAATCTGCAGGCCCAGGAAAAGCCAGGAAGACTGCTAGAGATGAGCCACTGTGTGCACAGCAACGGTGGGAGACGGACTACACTGCACTCAGACTCTACTAACCACTTCAGACCAGCGATGGGTGAACAGCGGGACACGATTGCCACTGAACAACCACTTTGGCAATTAATGGAGTTTTGAATACAAATTCAGTTAACTGTCTATACCAAAGTTTGTACGACTGAAAAATACATCTTTGTGTTGAATCTAGGCCTCAATGATCCGTGTCTAATGAATGAATATGATTTTGGCCAAGTAGCCTCTTCGTCCCCTTGCTTACCAAGCCATCATCCATAAGTTACAGGGTTCCCCATGAGCCAGCCAGAAAAATGAACAGTTACTTTAACAGCTGCTACAGAAAGTGCTGTAGAGGTGAACAATCAAAACAACCACAAGTTCCCCGTTCTTAAACCAGACTTTATTAATTTCATAGTTGTCAAAAAAAGACTGAAAAAGAAATAAAGAGAGAAAGAGAAGACAGATAAGGAATTGGATGAGGTAAAACATAGATAGATAAGACAAAAAAGAACCAAAAAGGTAACAGGTTACATATTTACAAGAGTGACCTGAACGAGTGCGAGTGAGCGCTGCAGAAGCATCAGTGGGATCCTGAGTGAGATCCTTAACAGTGAACAGTACAGCAGTGATTCTCCAACACGCCACCCACACATGGACAGCTTTGAACTCCAGTTTCTTCTAGTTTCAGTGCAATATCTCTTATTTTAAAAACAATGATACCAGGCAACTACTGCAATCAACCCAAGTGGACTCAAGATCAGTTTCATCGCCACCCAGAACACAAAAGCTAAGGCTACTGTCCATAGTTTAAAAATGCACAGGTATTTTTAAAGGGCAATCTAAGTGTATACCGTTTGTGGTTCTACACTGCGCTAAGGTAGTTGCCTCCCTTGCTTTAAGAAATGGGAATGGCTTTGGAAAAAAAGCAAAACAATTAAATAAAAAAAAAAATAAAGAATTCACAGATTTGGAAATTACTAATAGCAATATGGGGAGGTGGACGTCAGATGCTGTAAAAACAAAACTGTGCCTAACTCGACATGAGCGGAACTACTTATACAGGGGTGAGACTGCAGGTAGCAAACAGAAACCCAATGTGACGGCTGCATGCATATGCAAATCCTTAAAAGTCAGCACAGCCCACCGGCAGACTAGAGCGGGACTATGTATGCAGTCTGGCCCTGGCAAGAGCTTTCGAATTGGTCTTAATCTGAGCAGACACGCGAGGTGGGGTGGGGTGGGGTAGCGGCATCGGTTATTCAGCTTCAACTTTCCGTAATTCTGTCTTCGATCCATCGGACACCGTCAGACTTTCCTTTACTCGTTCTTCTTCTCCTTCTGTTTCAACAGTTTGTTGATCTCCCTCTTGGCCATGCCGGCATACTTGGTGATGATTCCATGCTGGTTGAGTCCAGGCAGCAGCAGCAGGAAACTCACTGGAGAGACAGAACACAAAGCTTGTCACCAAAGACATTCAGGAAGGACTTGTGCAGTGTGTTGTATGTTTTGGACACATGGCTATGACCGTCAATCCAAGTAGTCATACCATTAAGAAAACAGATTTAGATTAGATGCATCTAAGCATGGCAGGAGAGAGTCAGTGAGAGGTGAAGCAGGCATCAATGAGACGATGACAAAGAGAGGTACAAAAGGTGTGTGTGACCATTACTGGCAGGTAGGGGAAAAAAAAAAAAAAACTGAAAATGACTGCAGCTGAGAAACTAGCAGTGGCCCAGAGGTGTAATACCATCACATACCCCAAACCATTAAGAGCTTCAGTTAAACCTGTTCAAGAGTGAGTTACTCTCACCTGTCCAATTTAGTGCTGGCCTAAGGGCTCTTAACTTTTCTCTAGCAGAGCAGTGTAAAAACTACATGAAGGGCCATTACATACAAGTGCTAAGCATGGCAATATGTGGTGAAATGTAGTTCTTTCCTTTTTAAACAAGTGACCATCTCATGCGACACCACATGAGGGATCACCACCTATACCTTGTCTACACTTTAGAATGAAATAAGCTTGGAAAAAGCTCCAACCTTTGATCTTAAAGTGACTTGAAGTCCATTCACTTCACTACATTGAAGACTGAGGCTAGCTCAAAACTTTCCCTGGGCAATGCACTGGTTAAAATCCCATTTCTCCTGTTTGGAATAGCATTCCCAGCTGAGAAAACTAACAGAACAATACTAAGTACAGGTGCTCAGCAGCAGTTACACATCAAATGTGACTGCTCGCTATCCTGAAACTAAGAACAGCTTCCTTGATTCCTTTCATAACTGAAGAATTTGAGCCGTAGAAAGCTTCTGTTTTCCCATTACCAGACAAGCTGTGCCAGCTCTTCAGCAAACAATCCAACACTCCACATTCAGCTTCACTGCTGTACTGCATTCTTAAAGCCTCTTCAGCCATGCCCATGCCCAACTCCAGGGTCAAAGTGAGGTGATGTGAATCATGGCCCCTGTTCATCCCAAAGGGATGAAAAACAGGAGACTGCAGGCTCTCCTCCACATGTGCACATTTTACCCTTGGTAGCAAATAATCATAATGTCTATCTAGAGTAAACTGGGTAGTACCTAATACAGAGAGTGTCACCTTCTTGATTAAGAAATGCTGGTGCCTTGCTCTGTGTGTATACAGGAAGAAGTCTCTGATTGCACCCTTCCGGAGTTAGAATGATCAGTGTTTACCCAAATTACTCCTCTGCAATCAAGACATTCCAAAAAAACTAGCATTCCTCTTCTTGCAGCTTATATCGGCAGACCAAATCAGACATGACATTTGCATTTAGTTTGTTATGGTAACAGTACTCTTGCAAAATATTGTTAGGCTCATTTAATGCCATTCACTTTGCAGACATCAGTACCCCTGGTGGAGGTCTTGAAAGGCTGTGTGGTGTGTGCACTTGGCGCATGTGTGCAGTCTCCACAAGGAGCACTAATGAGGGATGGTAATAAGAGCAGCATATTTTTGGAATCCGACAGTGACCTGCTTTTACGTCCTCATTATTGTGACCCGTTTTTTCCCTTCCACTTCATTTTGTAGCATCAACACTTCTAGGCGTTTGAGGAAGAGGGAGACAAGGAAGCAAATGGTAGCACTGTTCTCTCCCTTTCTCCCCCTCCACTCTCCCCATCCACACAAACACAAACACATGACTAGCAGCACTATGCACACATTTCATTCAACTTGGTGTGTGGCTGAGAGCAAGATTTGCTAAACATTCCTTTCAAGCACGGGGCTAGAAAACTTGCACGTCAAACAGGCCTCAAAGAACTATGCTCGCCTTTTCAGAGGGAGGAAGGGGGGAAAAAACATTTCAAGAATCCACTTAGTGTTTATTCTTTTCAGGTTTGCATAGCGAGTCAAGAAACCACGTCATCCCTGGGCCCAAAGTTTAACTCCTAAGCCTTTTGCCTTAGATACGCAGCTTCATTTGCACTGACAATTGCTCCATCGTCAAACATTTACCAGACAGAATTACTCACCAATCAGATAAGTCAGGAAAAGGTTGTGGACTTGCTGTCCAATCCAGGCCACTACCACCAGGCTACTGATGACTGACATGAAGTACTGAGGGAAGAGAAACAGAATGAAGTTATATCACGAAGGCAAGGGGGAGAAGAAGAAAAAAAAAAAAAAAAAAGGAACCCAGTCCACAGAGAGATTCTGTCATGTGCATCACTGCCTTGCTTCCCACTGCAAATTCTTGCACGGAAGCCAAATCAGCTGACTACTTGCACAACCGAGGGGGAAAGGGAAAATCCCATTACACAAATTGGGCCTGATCGGAGTTGAAAATCAAATTGAAAGTGAATAGGTCATCATCATTATTTGAATATTGCAGAGAATTAGGTTGAAATCAGTCAATCTGCTCCTTAACACAGTAATGGAACAGAAGTGAAGGGGGTAGCTAGTGGGTGTGTGTCAAAACTGTGGACCAATCAACTGAGGCCACATCCACCATCCACCCTATAATTTGCAGAGCAACAGCCAAACAGCAACCAAGGATAAATATACAATGTAGTCAACAACATGATGCATGTCAATAGAGGTCTGTGTCGCAAGTACAGCCGTACCATCTTGGGCTTTTCTTCCTTGAGTGCGAAGAGACGCTTCCACCATCCGAGGACACGGCGCTGGGTCTTCACCAGGTTACTGCAGATCTCATGGAAGCGCTGCTGCTGCTCTGTCGTCCTGCAACACAAACACCGTTTCATTCAATACCTCAGGGGGGAAAACTGCTTAACAGACATCACCACATCACTTCAGCACACACATACATGCTAAACAGACAAACTTCCTACTAAAGCGGTTACAAGCCTTCGAAGTGCATTCAAATCATAATCAAACACACATTCTCCTCAAAGCTAGATGATATTGATCAAAACAAGTTTACAATGCTACATAACATGCACAACAGAATGTCTCTGTGCAGCTGTGAATTATTGGCTGACCTACATTTGTCTAGCAAAGCATGGAATGCGTACTTTAAGTTTAAAGGAATGTAATAAAAAGGCTGAGGTGTGTTGTAGGTGCATTAGGTCAGAGACTCTTGTATAGGAGGAGACCCAGCACTGGAGAAACTGTACATAGCAATGCATTAACCTGAGGATGTTGCCAAGATGGCCACTGAGTACAGGGACTTGTCCAGAAGGACTTTGTTCTACAGTCGTCAATACGTATGAGTGAGTGTGAGAGCGCATGAGAGTGAGAGAGAGATCTTTGTAGCAGAACAGGGGCAATATGGGATGATTGATGAACATAAAATGATAGGAACCAAATGGGTGGTTTCGTTTGCTCTGACTTGGCTGTTACAGTTTGTGATTAAAAACTGTAAAAATTCTGTGGTTCTGTCTGGTTAAATTTTTCTTCTATGGGGAAGTGGCTGAGGGACACTGGTTTGGAACCATGTGAAGCAATATTGCTGATAAACCACAGATAGTGGTGCACAGAGCAGCACCATCATATGTTGGAAAAATAGTCAAGAATGGTTACTCACTCTTGAGTCACCACACTTAAAATGCAATAAAGTGGAATGACAATCTGACATAATATAACATAATACCTCTGCCTGTGGCTGCCGCAGAAGTGTTGAAACGCATACATTTATTATTATTATTATTATTATTATTGTCCCCCTAAACAAATGCAGTGCACAAGAGACCACTGGTTATCCATGCACTTGTTCGGCCATCATCTGCCAACTAGTCCAACGGCTGGCAGCTGAGAGCAGCAAGTGGGTCTTCGGCCTTCTGCTGTGCTTGGACGGCACAGCTTATTTAAGGACACAAGCCCCAACAGCATCCATAGCTCATGGGGGTGGTCAAAAAAAGAACGAATCCTAAGCTAAAATAAGCCCAGCAGGTCTTTCACATGAGCTTGAGGAGTGGACAGCAGAGACTTTGTCCTTGTCCTGCTGCTGCCCAGCGATGGGGGAAGGGGGACGGAGGGGTGTGGGTGTGTGTGTGTGTGTGTGTGTGTGTGTGGGGGGGGGGGGGGGTCCTGGCCTATCTGAGCTTATAACTGTCGGGTCAGGGCGAGTCCGGTCCCTGACACCAGACACAGAATACCAACTGCAATCTGTCACCAAATACAGGCTGGAGCTTGGGCAAGCTGGGCCATGGAGACAAGAGTGGGAAAGGCCAAGGAACTGACCAAGCCAGCTGGACAGGAGAGGGGATCCAGCTGACTTTCACAGTTTCAGCCTTACCACTCACATTTCTCCGTCTCAGTGTTTGAAGACAGAAGAAACTCAAAGAGGGCTGAAACAGCTTTGTTCAGACATGCCTTGCTGCACACCAGGTTAGAGGTGAGACCATTTCAGGCATACCAATGAATACTCAACGCGCCCGGCAAAAAAAAAAAAAAGCAAAAGCATTCTTCTAGCATTCTGTGAATTTCAGTCATGCATGTGGTCTCCTTGACATGTCCCTGAGCTGAGGTATAATGGTCTTGACCTTTCTCCATGCAATACTACTCACCACTTGTTGGAGCCAAAGACCCTTGGAGCGAGAGTGGGTACCAGATAGTCAGCCAGGCACATAATCATGACGGTGCAGGACAGCCCAGTCAGCACGGAGGGGTCCAAGTAGTACACAAGCCTGCCAGCAACAGCACAGGAGGGTACACACAGTCCATATCAGATAAAGCTGACAGCAGTGAGGCATGGTGAAAAGGCTCAAAACCACAGTGGCACCCTTTGATGTCAGACAGTGTACATGCATATTCCAGAGTTTTTAGTGCGACTGCATGCTTAACTGGCAAATACAGGGTGAGCCAAACCAATTAACCTTACAATTTGTAACATCATACAGTTTCTTTCTGTTGGTGAGATTTTTTTATAAAGGCTGTTGTCCCAATTTTAGAACTTGGAGTTTAAAATGGCAGAGCCTTATTGATTCAAAGGGCCAAGGGCTGAATTTTAAGCATCTGACTTAGGAAGCCCAATGACCTAGTTATCTGAGAAAGAGCAAGAGAGTGCTGACATCAATGGACATTGACAGAGGAACCATTCTATACACCTTCCATTTAAACTGACTCAGCCTTTACTGACTTAGCCTCTGAATTCTGTCAGATTTTAAACAGTCTGGGTGAAGGGTTAAGTGCAGATACAGCAAAACCCTTTGGTTCCACTTTCAAAACCTTTTGAGATGTATAAATGTACTTTATTGATCCCAAGCTGTGAAATCAAAGAAAGAGCCTTCAGAATCTCACATTCTACTCTTACATACCAACACCCTCTGAATGTACTAGACAGCGCCGTTTTGGCAACACAAAAAAAAAAAGTGCACCCAAGCACATCCATGATGACTTACGTGAAGAGAACAGTGGTGACCCCCATCAGAGCTCCAGGGAACCATGGTTTCTCCCAGCGCACAACCTGGTCACCAGCCAGGATCACCTCCCCCCATCCCTGCAGCTGCTCTTCGAGCTGAGCGGTCTCCTGCGCCTGCAAAGCCAGAAGATGTACACAAACACCATTTAAAACCTTCTAAAGGAAGCCTCATAATCAGGCATTTTTTGAATTGGACATTGTGCTCTTTTTTTTCTCGTCGTTGATGCTGCTTGAGAGGAGTCTACTCCACTGCTTGAATTTCTGTGGGGGCTCAGTTTCTTGAGGTCGCCTGGGCAACATTATCATGCCTCAATTTAAAGTTCGTATAAGGTTTCCTGTGCGAGCAGGATGGGGCTTTCACTGCGGTGCGTGGTTTAACCTGAGCGCAGATACATGGCTTTTCAAATGCGTCACACTCAAGAAAATGTTAACGCGAGGCCACAGACACAGCTGGGTTTGTTTTGCACATATAATTAAAGTCAACACTTTCCCCAGGAATGAAATTCGTTTGAAAATACTTAGGATAACTAAAACGCCTGTGTCTCTATCCAAACGAACCCAGCTTCTTGAGGTTACGTTGTGTAACAGTCCCGAAAAACAATGCATCATTGTATTAGAATATATAGCCAACTGGTTTTAGCATTTCGAGAGTGCCATGGCAGACGCATTAACCCTTTATGAAATGTCAAGTATTTTACGGCACATCAATCAGCTGCAATTATTAAAAGTAGGTTAATGTTATACGTCTACATTTCAGGTCTTCAGATATGGAATACCCAAGCAGGATAGATCTAATAAGCCAACAACTAATTTAGCGTCGCGGTATGGTAGCTGGACTACAATGGACTTCTACGACCAGAAACCGCTACAGTAACTCCTGCCAGGGACCGTAGCTACTAACAAACTTGGCCACATAATCAAACCAGCTATTGATAGCAACACACTCTTAAATAGAAGACATTAACACGTTCCTACCCAAACTAAATTAGACGCACACTTCTTAAAATTGCGACATGACCAAATACTACACGATGCCGTTTGCTTGATTAACCTGAAAAGTTACCTGTCGTCACCCAGCTGTGCGAATAACCTTGGTCTCTGCGTAGCAGTAAAAGAGAAGTAACAGCAAACCGGCTATGCTAAGGTTAGAATTCGATGACTACTGGGGTGTAATGTTTTGTACGGCATCTAAGTGGCCTACCTTAAGGGATTGTAAGTCACAAAAATCGCCTGGTTTACGTTATGTACCCAAACTGGAATATCTAGTCATCGGGCTGCTTTTACGATAAGAGTAAGCTAGCTAGCTAACGACAACGGTGGATAATTAGGTTAGAGCTTACAAGCCTCATTAATGCTAACGCCTTTCAACAACATTCCGATAACCCTTTGTCAGGACGTGGCCACTAATGGCAATGCACGTGTTGTATAAAACACAAAGGTTTCGAAAATAAAACTAAAATATAATTTAGCCTGGGTACCTCGACGTAAAAATAGGTGGCTATTTGCACGCCCAAGCTGTCACCTCGAACGCATTATCAGCTAGCGTAGCTAACGTTACACACAAATTAGCTTCAGTGATACATACAACGTTCTCAGGCCACATTAGCGTTGCGTAAGGCTGGAACTTAATACTTACAATAAGATTTGCACTTTTGTTGTCACCTTCTGCCATAATTCACGCTTGTGTAGTCCCACACTTTGTGCTGTAACCCGTTTCCACTTCAGTTGCACTTGCACTGCTCGCACCCCCCACCACTCTGCTCCTTCAATTCGAAAAGCACTAACCGTTAACGGCAGGATGTTTTTATGCCAAACAAGGCAGCGCAGTGCTTTGTGGGAAACGTAGTTCACACGACGGGCTCTGGTAAAAGGGTGTCTGGCGTTTTCCCTAAAGCAGCAGGTAAGTAGGCCTACTAAACCATTTCAGGCCAAGGTTTAAGAATCTGAGTTCTATTAGAACTTTATGGTTAATAACAATCTGCATTAAGCTCGGTGTTCCTATATTCGTCCCAATGCATTTACATTTACACATTGACATTCCTGTATTGATCTGGTCATCGTTGCACCTGCCCTTTAATTACCTGTGCCTTTTCTTCATTTCCTTGAACTAATTTTTACTGGTCAAATATCCAGTCAGCATTATTTTATTTTTTGTGGGGTGGGTTAGGTGTTTCCGACTGTTGTATGCTTGCTGTTGTGGTGAGGTGCTGTAATATTGTCTCTTAGCAAACACTGCGCTGCAAAGAGAAAATGTTTCAGAGGCACTGCGTGAGGGGGATCAAGTTCCAGTGCAAGCAGAACTCTGTCAAGGGCCCTGAGACATGTTATCTCTATACAAATAAAATTGAACTTCATTATTGAAATGGCAACAATGCTAATTAGAGGGCTCATAGTACATAAAGTATTTATATATGGTAGGCTTTTAGTGATTTCTTAATATATTACATATATATTGCATCGAGAATTACCAAATTGATAGGATAATGTATTTTAGGACATTCTTACAAACTCAAGTAATTTCAATTTCAATACAGATGGAAAAAAAAAAGTTATAGACATTATTAGATTATAAATGTAACTGCACATTAATTCATTTCGATCGGGTTTTCAAGAGTTTCAAGAGAAGTACCAAGGCTAATACTAGATCAGAAATCTATAGGTCTTTCTGTACTGTACATACAATTAATTAGCATGTACTTGATCAATGATTAAAAAAATACACAGATTGCATTTAGATTAATGTTTATTTGGCAAACAAAAACTGAATAAAATCTTTAAGAATCAAAAAATTGTACCATCACCACACATCACTATTTGTTTACTTGTTTCTCCCACTAAAAATGTAAAACTAAGTCAAGATTAATAAAAAGCAAGCTTAACAGGAAAAATTGCATCCAGGAAGACACAGGTCTATTGGCACGACCAAATTGTCTGCCTTTAATCAAATGCAAATAAAGGACAGGGAGAAAGTCTTGCCACTACACACAACACATACTACAGATGCATATTAAGAAATAAGAGAAGTCTCAAGCAGATTTTTATACATTTCATCATTCTCTAGTCTTGGCCTTATCATCCTTTAACACTCCCCTCTAATATATTCTCACCCAGAATAAATTGAGAAAGCAGACAAGTGGATTTTTTAAACTTGAAGCATTAATGAACATTGTGCTTCAACTTTCAAAAAATATGTGATGGTTAATTTTTCCTCTGCAATTTCCATCTCCACTTTGAAATAACCTTTAATCGTGAAAAATCGTGAGATACATTGAAGAAGTGTTCAGTAAAACAAAAAAACAAAAAAAAAGCTTGCGATTTGTAAATGTTCATGAAGAAGGAAAAAAAACAAAGCAGTCAGGATTTGAATTAATCTCTTGCACTTCCAGACGAATTTCAGGCCTTCTGGAGTTTTGAGTCGTTCTGTTTGGCTTTCCCACTCCCCCCTAATAAACAGCTTCTCTGCCTTCCCTCCTGCTTGTAGACACATCAATGCTCCACCGCCGCTGGGCTGGGAAACTGCTGCACGACTCAAATCCGAGAGGCTGAGGAGAGGCTCGGAAGGGCCCGGAAAGAAATACAGCTCGCCCCCTCCCCCCAATCACCTCCATAAATGTAGTCCACAGACCCGCCGGGTTTAACCCCTGCAGGACTTGGCTCTGAGCGAGACCGAGGGAGTCGAGCCATCCCATTTTACCCCCTCTGCCTCTCTTCCCTGTAGCAAACCCCTTTTGTAATTTTTGCTTTGATGAGTTGACTTTTTGTTTTTCATTTTGTCCTCCACTTTTGTTTTATTCGTTTTTTTGTTTCCTGTTTGTTTTTCGGTTACAGGGGGCGAGGGGGGAGTGGAGGGTAGTTCCAAGCATGGCCACTGTAACCACAGCACGGTCCCCGCCCCCCCCTCACTTTACCAATTCCCCCTTCCCTCCCCCCGTCCCAGTGAGCTCCTGATGCCCCTGGAGGTGACGGCAGGGGGGCAGACCCTTGTCGTGGTAGTGTGCTGGATCGCCGGGGTGCAGCTGAGCTGAGCTGAGCTGTGTGCTACTGGAGGGCTTGAGGGTTGGGGGGGTGTCCCTCATGAGGGGCCCCTGTGGGAGGGTCTCCATACCCACCCCTCCCCCTTTGTATTCCCCCGCATGGTGCACTGTGGCTCTGTCGCCCCAGACCCCTTGGACTCTGGTGGATTTTGTACGCTTCTTTCCTCGCTGGACCAAAGTGATCTGCCGGCGTCCTCGTTCACACCCAGGCCGTCCACCCTTCGTACAACTGGGCCAGGTTGTCCAGATGCGTAGCTTCCTTGATGACATAATCCACCTGGAGAGAAGTAAACATGTCAGCAAAGATGGCCATCGAAGACTCAAATGCTCACAATATCCCAGGAATCTACGGCAAAGGAACAGATCTTATCTATATGGCATACGAGAACCATATAGCTGCCTAACGACACAACAGTGGTTCTTACCTGCTCCGTCACACTCATCCTCCTGTTGGGATCAACATCTCTTCCTTCCAATTTGGCCTTCACTCTCTTCCAAACACTAACAGCGTAAGAGTTCCTCTCTTGCACAGCTGTAATGACAAAGACAAACGTTTCAACCCTGTAATACCTGGTGACAATTCTACCACAAACGGGCATCTAAAAATAATAAAATACACACACACACACACACACACAAAGGAGCTAAGATGTAAGCAACCTGACTTCTTTTTGGAACCTGAAGATGTTTGACCTTTCATCCAAAAGGCTTCTTCAGTTCTGACCTGATGATGGGAAATCAGACCAGGCCAGAACTGAAGAAGCCTTTTGGATAAAAGGTGAAACGTCTTTAAGCTCCAAAAAGAAGTCCAGTTCCTTACAACTTAGCTGCTTTGGCTACCATGACGTGGATGAGTGACAATCTCTACATGCCCACGCTTCTTTACCTTTGCCTGTCTTGGGGTCACGCACAGCTCGCTTGGGGCTGGGGGCGAGGCCCTTGGTGGTAATCAGCAAAGTACTGGGCGGCGTGTCAGCGGGGGTGCCCAGATTTCGGGGGAGGGCCTTTCGAGCATTTTGAGACATTCCATCAGGTTGGGTCTTTACGCCACTGCAACGCACTGCTATGGGAACAAAGCGATAACATTTAGCTCAAGCGTCCACACTTGATACATATTATACACTATACTGATGAGGGTAATGGAGATGTAGATGGAGACCCAAAATGAAAAACATTTAATAGAGGGACCAACCTGCCGCAAAGCTGGTCTGGACACTGGAAGTGGGGCTTGCGCAATCACTTCTATCCGTCACCAGAGGAGAGGCGAATCCAACCAACCCATTGTAAATGCTAAACCACAGAAAATACAATTTACATGGTCCTATTCAGAATTTTAAACAAAAACAAAAACACAGAACTGTAATGCAATGAACATTCAGTGAAGTAGGGGCTGGTTTACCAGGCTACTGATTTACTGAACCTTGTCCAGAACCATACGCATTTTGGTCCTCTGCCATCAGGGAGCAGTGTGGACCAGCGGACCACAGGACCACTCACCTCTGGCTCTGCACTTTTAGCTCCTTGAGCGTGGCGGGGATCTCCTGCAGCAGGTCCCCCTGCTCCTGGGTGCGCGGCTGGCCCATGGCCTGCACCACCGTGAACAGCACAATCTGCAGGTTGTCCTGCCAGGCCTTGTACTCGGACAGGAACTGCCTTACGCTGCCCTCATACGCCACTTCCTCTCCCTCCGCCAAAGCGTTCTCCTCGTCCTGACACGGGAAAACAAACCCCAAAAAGACAGTGTTTTAACGTTGTCTGGGAAGATTCTTATACATCCAGGTCATGGTAGTCAAAGAAGTTGTAAGCAACTGAATTTCTTTTTTGGAGCTTCCAAGAAGTCCAGTTGCTTACAACTTGGCTCCTTTGACTACCGTGTGCAACATCTCTCAGTCTCAACCAGTTGCCAGTCTCTCCCCAAAAGCACTACTGAATGACCACACCATGGTAACAGACACCATACGGACAAAGACTCCCAACATTACCAACACTTTTCATTCAGTGACACTTTCAGGAAATTAAACCCTGATCAGGTGGTTGTTGGCATAGGGACTCACATTAGCAAGGGAAATAAAGGACACCTTATCAACCTGCTTAAAACAGTTTTTTTTAACTGCCTGTGTGAGAAGCACAGATGAGTCTTTTTGACATGTAAAAATATGCAGAGGACGGTATTCCTAAGAATAAATTAATGTTGGTTATGTAAAAAAAGCTATGTGCAAATAAGTTGCTGAAGTCACTGAATGCAGCTATCACACACATGGAACCCAGTACAGTGTAGTGCAAAGTACATTGTGATCCAGACCTAGATGTAATCTGCGCAGCAGCATACCTTTGCCATGGCACGCAGCAGGTGTTTGACATCAGCCAGCTGGCGGTTGTGATTGGACAAGATGCCCTTAATGGTGTCCACCAGCAGTTGCAGTGTCTCTGTGACGACATCCAATTGCTGATCTCGCTCCTCCTGCACAGCTCTCTGATTGGACAAGTCCTGGGACAGCTGCTTCTGGGCGTATGCCAGCCAATCAGCACTGCCAATGGACAGCTCTAGGGAGGGGCTCTGCAGACAGGAAACCACAGGTCCACAAGGGGAAAATCACAAAAAAGCCACAGGGGAAACCCTTTAATACTAATATTTTACTTCAAGACTACACCCTGTTAGACAGCCAGACAAACCAGTCCAACAAGAACACTGTCAATAATGTTAATGTTGATGAGAATTCCTGCAATTTTTGTTGAAAACACTACAGGCAAAAATAAAGGGCTTTAAAAAGGCCTTCTGACAAGGCTAAGAGTTCAAAGACATATCAAATGTATGAGGATTACACTCATGACTGACCCAACTGCATTATAACCCTGTGGCTACAATGGGAATGGAAATGATTACGGAAATGCTGTGGAATGGTGGAATTTCTGTTTATGCAACTTGTCTGTAGTAGAACTCTTTATTGTCCATGGTAACTGCCTTTTAGGGGATGGCTGGGATTTTTTCCCCCACTTCTCAAATGTCATCAGACATAATAGATTTATTTTCCAGTTGTTTTCAGTATCATAGAATTGTGCTACTATCATTATCACGTTTAACATATTGTGATCGTATCACAGCTTACTCTGTGATGACCACAAAAGGCATGCCCACCATGGGCTGGCAGATGGCAGCTTTTAAAGTTAATAATTTACAGCACCTACTACCATAAACAATACAGTTCAATACCGCAATCCAGCATTAAAGCAACTACAACACATTTATGATTTGTATGATTTCTCTGGATGGATGAGCCAAGTTGTGACTGACCAAAAGAGAAAGTTGTCTGCACACTGACTACAATGGCTCCCAAAGAAGTTATTTAGCAGTGTTTTGAGCCACTAAGCTGTCCCTCAGGCGTATGCAAAATAACAAAACAACCCATCCCCTCTTAAATCCCCACTTGTTATCACCCACACACGTGGGAAGCAATCAGTCACAATTACCTGAATCAATTATGTGACTTGCTACCATAACCTATACAGTTCAATACTGTAATGAGCCATTAAAGCAACTACAACACATCTGTCATGATCTGTATGGATCCGAGGGCCTCGTTGCGACTGACCAGCCTGTGCAGTAGCTGCAGCTCGAGCGGGGAGACGGAGGAGCTGAACTGGGCGGCGAAGGTGCAGGTGGCCTGGCAGCGCTTGAGCAGCTCGAAGAGCGCGGCGTCCATGCTGAGCGCCTCGGGGGTGCGGGTGCGCAGACCCTCGAAGTTGAGGATGGTGCTGCAGAGGAAGGTGACCTGGCTGCTGCGCTGGCTCTCCTTCAGCACCAGGCCGCGCCGCTCGCCGATCGTCACCTCGAAGTCCTGCAGCACGGGCGCCAGCGCAGGGTTGGCGCCGCCCGCCCACTTCAGACGCTGCTCGATGCTGCCCTCTAGTGCCGCCAGCTTTTCCTGCAGCCCAAACAAGGTTTTTTTTATATTTATTTATTTATTTATTTTTTGGGCACAGGCCTACTTTACAGGACTGCTGCACAGTGCATGGGTAATATCATAGTGTATGCTGAGATTTAAAGGGGCATACATCTGCAGTCTCAGGATAGGAGTTAATGTTACAAACACTCTGAAAAAAATATTATGACTGCAATGATCTACAACAGCCATTAGTCAAAACCACATGAACCAAATCTTACAGTCCCTTCCAAAAACGATAAGACAACAGACCTGAACGCTGGCGATGGCGGCTTCGTCCTGACTGAGCTTGTAGAGCTTCTTCTTCATGTTGCTGAGAATGATGGAGCGGGGAGGGGGGCTAACAGTCATGGGCTGGCTTCGAGTTCCCAGCACGTCCTCATGCTGCCACTGTAACACACACACACACACAAACACACACACGCAAACACACGCTCAATATAAGTCACCCAAAACCAGGCATGCGTATTGTGGCATAAAGTTCAGCATCTTAAGAACCATCTTACAGACATGTAATCAATGCAAAGACATGGCTGGATGTGCTGGCCAGTGGAGACTCACCTGGAACATGGCGTTGTGCAGCTGCAGCCTCTGCAGGCTGACCTTGCAGGCCTCGATGCTGACCTCCAGCCGGCGCAGCAGGTCCAGCTTCTTCCAGGCCGAGTCGAAGGAGCTGGCCAGCACTGTGGCCCGGTTGAGCAGCAGCTGGGTCAGCCGGCCCGTCTGCACGCCCTGCTCTACCGCCTTCTTGCACAGCTCGTCCAGGGACACCTTGCCCTCCGCCCCGAAGTCCTTGGCCTCCACCTGGGCGATGAGGTCCATGCCCAGGGCGCTGATGGCGCTGCACAGGCACAGGCCGAGCGCCTGCGTGGGCAGCCCGATCAGCATCTGACGCACAAAGTCGGCCGTGAAGGCCTTGATGGGCCGCGTCATCTGGTCCTCGCTGACCACGGCTGAGCCGCGGTACAGGGGCTTGACCAGGGGCACGGGGCCGTTGGAGGGGGAGGGCTCCTCGGCAGGAGGGGGGCAGGTCCCTGAGGCGCACCAACACAGAAGGGCAAAGGGGGAAGAGGGAGGTAATGTTTGTTAGCTGGTGTGACAAATGGAGGTGAAGGGAGATGCATTGCAACTGATGTATTAGATTAAAAGCAGCTTGTTTGTAAAGTGTTTTATAAATGAATTTTGACACTGACTTTCACAACACCAGTTTATAAAATGTAAGAAATTAAAAGTAGGATAAAATAAATAAATGACAGTGAATCCAAAAGAAGAGCAAGAGGTACATAAATTAGAATACATTATATGATAGTGAATAGAAGTGTGTGCGGCTAAATGAAAATGCAAGTAGGCTACAAAACTTCGGTACAAGTTAATTTACAGTCTTAGCAGCAAAGAATAAAGTAAATTCAAGATCATTTACCCCAGTTGATTTTTTAAAAATCATCCCCACCCAGACAGCGTGCAACAAGGTTAAGGTCTCTTACCGGACAAGGTCTGTGCGAAGGAGCCACACAGGCGGAAGAAGTCTCGGATGGTCTGCAGCCTCTTCAGGAAGAAGATCTCTTCTAGCACCTGCCGGTTCTGCTCGCAGTCGAAGAAGTGGACCTGGGCGGCCCGCGCCTCGCGGATCACGTCCACCTTTCGCCAGGCCGCAGGCACATCCAAGGAGTTCAGCTGAAGCGGACAGGGAAAGGTCAGAGGTCACAGGTCAGAGGAGAGTGAACATCCAAAATGCTCACTATTTTACTATACAGTGCACTATGTAGGGAACAAAACGATGTACTTTGCACCCTTTATAGTGCACTATATAGTGAATGAGTGAATATTTAGGACACGTGCCAGTGAGCTGCACGACAGAAGCACAGGCCATTAGTGCAACAATGATAAAATCATTAGCCACAGATAGGCCCAACAACAATTAGCAAAGTTGTTGAAGCATGATCGTAGTGGTAAACCAACAACATTTCGAGCTCTGTTAAAAAATTAACCATACTGACAGCATAACCTTGGGTGTACAAAATAGATGATTGTTATTTGGTTAAGGGCTTTTTTTTTTTAACCACTGACAGACAGCACATCACTGGTGTCCTATTGTCCCAAAAGCACAAACACAAACACAGGTGCGCTACCTTCTCTACAAGCAGCCCGAAGGCGGTCTCCAGCTGGGCAAACATGCCGTCGAAGGCCACCAGCAGCATCTGTCCCGCGCTCATCTTGGGCGTGTCCTGCATTGAGGTCTCCATGCTGCGGGGCTGGATCAGCTCAGAGTACTGCAGCCGAAGCATTCTACACAAACACAGTTACATTACAACAGTTCATTAGCCATTCTCAAGTGTTTGATTACCCAGTAAGATGATTACTAATACTGAGGTGCCTCAGTAAAGGGCCTAAAAATGAATTGAGGTGGAAGGTTGTGGGCCAAAACTGAACATTCATGCTGCAATATAATAAATTATATATGCCTACAATTTGGTCCAAAAATAATTGGTCATTTGGACAGCCATACATAATCCATCCCCCACTCAGTTGCACATGGTGCACACAAATGAGTCTTAAGAACTGGCACACTTAAATGATGGTATATAACCAACCAATGTTGACTTGGGGGCAAACCATCTAGAAGAGTGAGCACATTGTGAGAGAAATGTACAACAGCAGCAGCATGACTCTCTTGGTGTATTTAATACAGCCAGTCCAACAGAACACAACATGTGTTTTACACAAGTAACAAACACTATGCTGCTTCTGGTACCTGGTGACGTCCAGGTAGTGCGAGTCGGCGTCCTCCTCCAGGCCCATGGCGGCGTTGCGCAGGTGAGCCTGGAGGGCCTCGGCCAGCCCCTGCAGGGAGACCCCGTCGGCACACTGCTCGATCAGGGTGTCCAGCTCCGCCAGCATGCTCTCCAGCGTGCTCTCACTCTTCAGCATGCAGCGCAGCGCCTCGGGGAAGATAATCTGGCGGAAGTTGGTGTTCAGCTCCTATGCACACACAATTAACGGAGGAATTACCGGAAAAGGTCAAGGGTGAGCGGAAAAGGTCAAGGGTTTCACACAAAAGGAGAGGGTTCTTCAAGATGTGCTTCAAAATGATGTGACATCTAATCCAGTAAACAGCCATATACATTACATGTGTATGCGCATGTGTTGACGCAAATAGAATTAATGACCTAATAAATGTGTCAGATGTAACCCAACTAGGTCTGAAAACCTGAAGATGTTTACATGTATACATGTTTGTGACAACACACGAGACTCATAGTGACCTCTCATGTTCATGCTAAACTTTGTGTTGTCATGTTTGTTATGTGTTTTTCCGTCTTCCGTCAGTGAGCACACTGAAGCAAATCCCTAGCTTATTACACATAAGTTGCATGGCAATAAAGTACTGGATCTTGAGACTTGTAGTGACTCATTGGGTGGGGTCAGAGACACTCCTACTGAGAGGTACTGAGGTAGTTGTGGCAAGTGGGTGTCGAGTGAGCGCACCTGCAGGCAGGTGTAGACGCCGTTGGCCAGGTAGACGGCCTGGGCGGTGTCGGTGGGGTTGGGCAGGTCCAGGTCGTGCGAGAGCAGCTGGCACTGCTGCAGCAGCTGCAGGAGGCAGGTGATGTTGCCGCTCATGCTGCACAGCTCCTCCAGGAACCAGTCGCCGTCGCGGGACGTCAGCTCCACCAGCTGCTCCCCCGCGCTCGACGCGGCCCCCTCCATCACCAGGTTACGCCTAGAGGGTAGGGTGGGGTAGGGGTGGGGTCAGCCAGACAGTCAAGACAGACAGGACAAGAGTTATAGTTTTATGCACTTAAATACAGGCACAACATCTTAGCCAGACTAGTTCATCGGAGTTGGTCTGTAACACTTTTTTAGTGCTGTAGGAATAATAAAAAAAAATGTATTTAAAAATCTCTTATTCAACAGTGTCAAACAATTTTGTGACAACATGGAAAAGAAAACAGCTGGTGACAAATGGTGACAGAGCAATGAGGGTATAAACATGACAATGTTGATTCTCCCAGGAGAATCTCAGGCCTAACCACTCATTCAGAAACAGCTGCAAATAGTTAGAGTATTGAGGGTCATAGTTTGAATTACAGGAGTTGGGGGTACAGTACCCCCTGATCAAAACCCAGTGCCCCCAAAGGAGACCAAAACAACAGGTTTGGGGGATGTACCAACATATTAATGTACTTAATGCTAAACGTAAACAGTAGTACATCCTGTAAAAGGTAGTACTCCCCAAGTAATTCACACTGTTGAGTGTGTGTAGGCATCTTAACCCAGTCCCACCTGGTGAGGGCGCAGAGAGCCGACAGGATGATCCCGGCCATGCTGTAGGCCCCCGGCTCGGCGTTCTCGCGCAGGAAGGCGGCGATGCAGCGCTCGATGTCCTGCACCTGCTCCTCGCAGGCGGCCACGCTGGTGCCCTCGGCCTTGAGCCGCTCCGCCTGCCGCAGCAGCCGCGTGTTGGTGTCGGCCGCATGGTGCTGCAGCGCCAGCTCCACCCCCGACAGGAACTGACACGTGGCCGGGGGCGGCTGAGGGGAGAACTGCATCTCATACCTGGGAGAGGGGAGAGGGGGGGCAGGCAGAGGGAGGGAATTTTAAAATAATAATAATAATAATAAGGACACGTGTTTATCATCAAGTCAAGTGAAGTCAAGACTGCGAAAAAAAATTCCACTAAGTGGACAATGAAGGCTTATCCATCCATCTTTCTATTGAAGTGTCTATAAAGAAAAGCACTGACAATTCATGAAAAAAAAACTACCAAACACACACAAAGATTATTTTGTGTCGTGCTGCTTTACCAGATTCAGGGAGCATGAGCATTAGACCCCACATGGTTTTTCTAATAGAATGAACCCTTTTGCTACTCTATGTTCATACTGTTCCTCTGAAATTCATTCAGCAATTTATCTTATAACTACCACCAATACAGTCTGTTTGGATTAACTGGTTAATAGGGCCATTTTCAGATTTTGGGGATGAAATTCCACTGTAACCTCCATTCCTTAAAAAGAAAAACACAATCTCTAATCTCCCATAGTTTTGAGAAAACACAAGGAACAGTACCTTTGGTAGAAGAGATTTAAGCCTTCCTGACTACAAACCTTATTCTAAGATTCGAAGTACTTTCTGGGAAAACACTTAGCATATAATACCCACAGTAACACAAAAAGAACACCACACCACCACACGACACACAGAAGGTCAGTGCGACTCACTGGTGGTACATGGCCTGGCAGTGCTCCACGGTCATGTCCTGCAGGAGCTCCTCCAGCCACTGCTTCCATGCGTGGGTGCGGTGTCGGCGCAGCACGGCGCGCGGGTACAGCAGGGCCACGGTGGCGTAGCTGTGCAGGTGCTCCAGGCAGCCGCGCAGCACCAGCCGCCGCTGCTGCAGCAGGGCCCCCACCTCCGCCTCCAGCTGCTCGCACTGGCTGATCAGGTGCGCCTGGCCCGCGTTCTGCAGGAAGGCCGTCGCAGGCACGTAGCTGGGAGGGCCTGGAGGGGAGGGGAGGGGAGGAAAGAGGTGGGGGTAGGGTAGGAGGATATTGGGTCATCTTCGGAAAGTGTCTTTGGATGCTTTCAGAGGCACTTATAAATAAAATGTATAATAATAATAATAACTAGACTGCATTCCCGCAGAAAATGCAAAAAGTGTGCTTGCATTTTAGCATAGTTAGCATAACTAACAATGTTAGCATAACTGCTAAATAGCTTCAGCTAATATAGCTACACAACACTGTAAGCACAGTTAATTACTTCACATTTTTAGCATAGTTAGCATAATTAGCATTGTTGGCATTGTTAGCATAACTGGTAACAAATACTAGCTGAGTTAACTAAGTAACACTGTTAACTCAGTTAACTACTTAACATTTTACCATAGTTAGCATTGCTAGCATTGTTAGCATAACGGCTAAATAGCTACAGCTACTATAGCTACACAACACTGTTAGCACAGTTAATTACTTCACATGTTAGCATAGTTAACATAATTAGCATCGTTAACATAATTAGCATTGTTAGCATAACTGCTAACAAGTAGAGTAGAGTAGAGTAGAGTAGAGTAACTTTATTAATCCCGAAGGAAATTAAGGTGTCTTGTAGCATACACATAATACACATTACCCATAATAAATACACATTACAAAACGAATCAAGACGAATCACCATATTGCACACATCAACATACATACAACATTCACTGAAATGGGTTAGGAGGGGGGGGGGGGGTACTAAGACGTGTCTATATAAGGTGCATTGCCGTAATTTAAGTGAACAGGTTAAGTTCGAGTTGGGGAATGGTCCTTAGTGCAAGTAAAAACAAAGTGGCAATGCAAACAGTGCAGTACACGTTGTCCAGGGTAGTGTAGGATAGTGTAGGTTGACCATGGAATAGTCATGTAGTGGAGGATGTAATCCGTGTAGTGCAGAGCAATGTATGTCCAGGAAGGTGTAGGGGTCACCAGCACAGCGTGGTGTGTGAGTGTGAGTGTGTGTGTGTGTGTGTGTGTGTGTGTGTATGTGGGGTGCAGCTCAAGCAGTCCAGTCAATCATGCCCAGCTCCCTCTGTGTGGTGTTGTAAAGCTGTATGGCCCTGTGAACAAAGGACCTCCGAAGCCTGTCAGTCCTGCAGGGGAGGGACCGGAGTCTGTCACTGATCAAACTCCTCTGATTAATGAAGATGGTGTGCAGGGGGTGACAGTCATTGTCCAATATGGAGTGCAGCCTGCTCAGGGTCCTCCTTTCAGCTATGGTAAGTACAAGCTTTCAGCTATGGTAAGTACAAGCTGAGTCAACCAAGTAACACTTGTAACCCAATTAATTATTTTGCATTTTAGCATAGTTAGCATTGCTACCATTTTTAGCATAACAGCTAACAAACTTTAGGCACATGATTCCATCATTCAGTTGTAATTCAAATCATCACGCAGGAGATCGGCACAATAATACTCACGAATGGGCCTACAATACAGCTAGATTTCCCATTGATAGTCCTCTTTAAGGTATAGACATTGTTTGGCATTGATTTCTACCTCTATCTAGTTTCAAATGTAGCTGTTTTCCATCTTGTTTCAATGTTTATGTGTCGAAGGTATAAGCATGTACACTTTGTTATTGTTTGTAGAGTTCCCAGGGAATGCTAAGCTCAAAATTGAACTCTGTACCATACAATGAGGCTTGTAAGTGAAACAGTAGCTTATTAAAAGTGTTTTTAAGTATTTGAACTGGTTTGTAAGTCTTTGGGAAGTTAGTATTTGAGATCCATGTCCGATCAGGTCGTGACCCCACAAAGCTTTTAGAGTGCCGAAATCGTCCAAAACGCAACTTTAATCGGGTCTTCCCAGAGATTTGTTTTTGCAGTGCCCAAAAATTTTATTTCACGAATACCAAGTAAAAGTATTACTCTTCGACTGCGAAGTTTAAAATTTGACAATTTCCGGGTACTTTTGGGTTTATAAGCCTTTGAATTTGACCGCTGAAAACTCTAAGCGTAAAATGACAATAAAGTAAAAATCCCTAAAATATTCAGATTTTGTCATACAAACTAATAAAACACCTCACATTACTCACAGATATCTCTAGTTTTGTTGTGGTTTTAAGATTCTTGCTCTATTTTAATATTTTTGTCAAAATGTCAAGCATGGTGAAATTAGCGTAAAATACAGTCCGATTCCGCCCAAAACTTCTAAGTCATCAAATGCTATTGTTTGGGTACAAATTTTTTTTTTGATTTTTTGCGAACCGCACGGCATCCTTGATAGTTACAGACAACCGCTCTTAATATCTCTGAGGATCTATCCTGGTCACCACAAGTCTCATCGATAGTGAAAAAGGCAAGACAGCGTCTGTACCACCTGAGGAGATTAAGGAAGTTCAAAATTCCATCTGAGATGCAGAGGTCATTTTACACTGCCACTATTGAATCTGTAATTTCTGGAAACATCTCAACATGGTTTGGCAAGTGCACGTCTCAGGATAAGCTCGCCCTGCATAGAGTTATACATTCTGCTGAAAAAATCACCAGGACCAGCCTACCAGGACTGCATGACATATATTCAAGAAGATCTAAGACTAGGGCAAAAAGAATAATGAAAGACATTCACCATCCCAGTTTCACTATGTTTGAAAAGCTGCCCTCTGGGAAACGTCTACGTTCAATAAAGTGCAGGACAGAAAGACTACGCAGGAGTTTCTTCCCTCAAGCCATACGCTTTTTAAATACTTAGGACACCTCTTTTATTTTTCTATTATTTATTATTTTTACACAAAGGGAGTAGTCACAGCACCCATTTCACTGTGTGTTGTGCCAGCACAAGAACACATGTGACAAATAAAATCCTGTTATCCTGTTAACTACTAGAGATAACTACTATAGGCTGCAATACACTCCCATGGCAGAACATTATGCAGGCCATGGCATGGGGATTATGACATCACTTTAGAGTTCTATTCCTGAACATTCCACATTTAAAAAATGGCAGTTGGTCCAGGTGCAACTGCCACAGTATTGTCTGCCTCTCTTTCACCATTTTTAAACTGTCCTGTTTCAAAAAGTTTAAGTAGTTGCCACATCAAAATTTCACAGCTCACAGTCAGATCCCAGACCTCTCTTACAAAGTTGAAATCAAGTTTATAGGTTAAACGGTTGAGTTTTGATCATTTAAAACTTCAGACATGCACCCTGACCTGTTTACAGTAAGATGATGAAATGTATGGCAAAATCCCATAGACTGTCTGACACCATTTTTAAACTGTCCTGCCTCAAACAGTTTAAGTAGTTGCCACATGAATTTTACACAGGTCACAGTCAGATCCCAGACCTCTCTTACAAACTTTAAATGAAGTTTATAGGTTAAGTGGTTAAGTTTTAATCATTAAAAAACGAAGTGGAGGTTAGAGTGAGGGCAGAGCTCACTCTGGCTGCAACAGTGGACCAGTGTACTATGACATCATCAGCCTGAACATTCCGCCATTCATTTTCAATGGGCCAAAAAGTTGCAGAAAAACGACAATAACGGACGAACGACAAGAGGTACGGTATACAGAAATGTAGGCGGTCTTGTCCAAACCGGGCCGTTCGTTTTAGAGTTGGAACGGTGTCTCTATCTCGAAAGCCTGAGGAGTAGTGAGGTATGCAAAATCTGGGTGAAAAATTTTGTGTTGAAAAATCAGCATAATAATAAACGGTGGGATAACAATAAGTGTGCTCTCCAAGCACACTTAATAATAATAATAATGAGCTGGTTCTACCTCGACTTAATATTGAATTTCACTACAGAAGTCTTTGTCAGGCAACTGTACTAAGGCTCCGACTTTCCTAACTAGTTTACCATTAAGTGAGTAAGCCCCTTACTACTTAACCATCAAGTCGTAAGCCCAAAATATTTTGGTTTGGGTGTGTTCTTAACCATCTGATGGAACATTAATTAGGGGGCGTGCTTACCCAGGTCTATGGTAAATTAAGTAGGGGGTGTGCTCTTACCCAGGTCTATGGGACTGCTGATCTCCTGCAGCAAGGTGGCCAGCTGAGTGGCCTCCAAGCTGGCGAAGGCAGCCTGGTACTGGGAGATCCAGTGGTCCAGGTCCGTCAGCTTGCCCTGGATGGCGTCCTGCACCGTCCGCTGCCTGGATTGCAGCTGTGTGTGCTCCGAGTACCTGAGGGGGCGGTGAGAGGAAGATGAGAGCAGGCTGTTAACCTCAGGAAAAAAAACATACAGTACGTTGCCCGAAACTGAATTATGTTCAATTACAGTACAAACTCCAAAAGTTCACCCAGGCTGAATATTTATGTACAAACCAGAACTCCAAATTTAGTCTAAAAAAGGCAGAAAAATGAGCAGACGAGAACAATGGCTCACAACTTTTACACAGCTCCAAAAAATATAAAGTTTTTATTTTTCTTATAACCAAGTTTGATTCGAGAGATACACTTCATGCTCAACTGTCAGGCTGATGCATCTCTTGCTCACCTGCAGGCCTGCCCAGAGAGATGGTTGGGCACCTGAAAGATCCAATTATTGCCCCCTATCAGCGTGATGGCCTAGTGCCAAAACGCAGTCGGTTGTGGAAAGGGTCCAATAAATCAGTATACCAAAACTAGAGAGTGCGTTGCTTTTTTTGTTGTTTTTTGTTTCGCACACGTCAGAGGACCGAGAGGGGTGTGATTGGTTGAAGCTTCGTCCAGTAGCAAACAGAAAGTTTAATACCTGACCTAACTTGCATCTCTTGCTCACCTGTGCTCCAGCGTGTGGATGAGGTGGTCGGGCCTGCTCTCGGCCCCCTCCAGGAAGTCCATTTCCTCCAGCAGCTTGCCCTGCTGCTGCTCCCCCTGGGTGAGCTGCTCCAGCAGGGTCAGGTACTCCTCCACCGCCCCATCCACCTGGGGCAGCGCCACCAGCATCTCCTCTCGGTTCTTGAACCAGTTCACCTGCACACCACACACACACAAACACACACACACGCCAACACAAGAGAGAGTGCTCAGAGAGAAGTCACCTATTTACGCCAATCTGAATAACACCTTTTCCTCTTTGTATAATTTCACTGGGCATTCCTATTTAAAATTGGGTCATTTGCTTTTTTCTAATACTCCGAGTTTAATTCCAGAGATACACTTCATGCTCTACTGTTGGGCTGACTCATCTCTTGCTCACCATTTACACAAACCTGAATAACACCTTTTTGTCTTTGTATAATTTCACTTGGAACTCCTGTTTATATAACAGCAGACTGAGTTGTAAATCTGCAAATTTTCTTTAGGACTTGCCACATTTCTGTATAAAACAGAAAAAATGGCATCATGGCATCATTTTTCCAACTCTGTAAGACAATAGTAATTCCTCCAACGAGGATAACAAGGCACAAGAATACAAGGGTATTTTATTGCATCATCACATGCACAGAGATACTGGGTAAGGCAAGACCTGCAGTGAAATTGCTGTTTGGCAGCCTATAACACCACAAGCTTTGCATGTACGGCCAGACCAAGGTCAGCCCATTGCCACGAGGAGGAGGAGGAGGAGGAGGAGGAGGAGGAGGAGGAGGAGGAGTCCGGCTCACCTTGATCTCGGCGACGCGTGAGGAGAAGAGGCTGCGGGTGATGTCCCTCTCCATCTCCCTCTTGCTCTGTTTGCTCTCGGCCTGCTGGCCCCCGCCGCCGTACACCGCCCCGGCAAAGCCCACCTCCCCGCCCGCCGTCCAGTCCACCAGCGGGTCGTACACGAACGCCTCCAGCAGCGTCAGCAGCGTCTCCCGTCCGCGGCGCATCATCTGCACCACCTGGGGACAACACACCACATGTGCAGAGCAGTCAGAGAGGAGAGTCGGTGGAGCTAGTCACATGGAGCTTAATTGTTCTGAAGTTCCTTTTTACGGTGGTAACCAGTTGCAAAAGGTTTGTGCTGTTAATATTTTTTTTTACAAAAACAAAATGTGTTACTTCCACACGCAGATCAGTCACAGAAGGGTCAGCTAGGCTAACAAGCTTGCCCCTTGCATCCATGTCCTGTGTTCCTTTGCCTAACTGTTGAAGCACTTTGACCTACATCCTTTCTATAAAATCTGCTATACAAATAATAATTATTATTATTCACATTGTGCTAATTCTTCTCAAGTTCCTTTTACTGTGCTAAGCAGCTGCAAAAGGTTGGTTCCGTTATTTTTTTTACACAAATATGCTGGTTTCACAAGTACACCACACCTTTGGCACAGGCAACCCGCTGTATAACAACCCACAGAAAGTTACACACTCCCTACTGAAACACACCAGGCCAGAAAGGTTACTGTTATGATGCAATAGTCATGTGGCGGTTGAGTTGCTCTTGCCCTGGCATACCTGTTCACACGACAGCCTGAAGATGCCCTCCACGCCGGTCACACCCAGAGCAGTCTCGATGTTATGAGTCATACGGAATGGCACCTTCTCCGGAACTCTCAAGCTCTTACCTGCATGAGCACAATGGAATTTAATTACCAGACTGGATTAGTTTTTTTTTTAGTTTTTTTTTTACATCAACCATGTTAAGCAATGTGGAATGAGGAATACACATCACTAATATTGTTAACAAAGGCACTGCTACAAATTGTAAGCCACCTGAAAGGAAATAACTTTGGGCCACATCCCAACCATGGCATAGTGATCTGTGGGCCCCTGGTCCCCCCCCCCCCCCCCCCTAGTGGCACACCTGAGAGTGAAATCTCTGCATGATGATGATGAAGTGAAAGAAATGCATGTCTCAAAGAACTGACCCTTCTCAAAGCAGACGTTGTAGTCAATGTGCACCACCTCTCCTGTGGTCATGTCTATCAGCACGTTGTCCAGATGTCTGTCCCCCAGTCCAATTATGTATCCTACCATTGACATGACTGCAGTAGACCTGGCATAGGACTGAGAGAGAAACATAACAGTTAAACACAGACACAGCTGGGGATAAACAAAGAGATTAGATCCATCCATTCATCCAAGCACTGGGTATGTGTTAGTCTAAGAAAACAAAAATGCTAGCCTGACCACACCTATACAGCCAGGCTACAAAAAAAATAAATGAGCATTTATTAGATGCTGTCCAACAAAACCAAAGGACACAGACCGGAACACTGATCATAAACAGGTGTGTCATGGAAATCCCATGACTACAGAGGCACCATTCTTTTAAGAATAAATGCAAAAAGCAAGAGTCACTAAATTGCAAGATGTTTTTCTTCAATGAAATGCAACCTGCAAGGATGCCAGCCAAATGCTAATAAAATATGAAAGTGCCTTGTAGGTTTCAGACACAAAATAATTATTTAGGGTTGAGTGGCTGGTAAATTTTACCATTTATTTGTGGTTAGTCAGTGGCTAGTAAAGGTTCACATTTTGCAAAGTTAATAAGCACCAGTTAATCCCACCAACTGCCCCAACCAATCCCACCATCCCCCAAACTCTGTGCCCCACACTAGGCACTCACCTGTGTGACCCTCCACCACTCGCTGGGGGTGGTGCACGAGCACCACAGCTCCTTGGCCAGCAGGTTGGGCGGCGTGGCCTCCATCAGCTCCTTCAGCACGTCCCGCATCACGCTGATGGGCCAGTCGCGCCGCGATACGTCCAGGCTGAGCCCCACCGCCTTCAGCGCCGGCCCGATCTTGCTGTAGTACAGCTCGCTGGGCCGGGGCACCATGGGCAGGTTCTGCGCCTGCTGGAACGAGTCTTGGGCCTGATTTTGGGGGAGGGGGGAGAGAAAAGGGAAAGGATAGGTAAGACCTGCTGTCAAATCACAGACAAGAGCAATGCATGACAATTTTGTTTTCCTTTTCCAAAAAGAAACTAAAGAAGACAAAAAGCTCCAAGTGAAAAAAACTCATTTTTAACTACTAATACATAACATAAAGCTGTCTACATTTGTGCAGTCACAATCGTTGGCATGCACAACATGGCGGCCATAGCAAATACCACACCCTTTTAAACCACACGGGCCCGTCGTGACTGCCGGCGATAACTCATGGAAGTAAAAGTTGCAGTTTTAGTATAGAACAGTTAAAGAAGACTTGCCAAGTACTGCTCAATCGCTGCCATAATGGGCAGTATGGAAATCTGGAGGAGATGCCATCTCTACCCTTAATCAACAATGTTTTGTGATTGATCAAGCTTAACTATAATTATGATGTACTTCCTTCAGGAACGATTTCCTTAAGTCAAGATCCAAATAAAAGTATTAAAATGTGTGTATGTGTATGTGTGTGTGTGAGGGAGACACACACACACACACACACACACACACCTTTTGTGACTGCAGCACGGCCTCCCTCTGCTGCCAGCGCTTGTAGAGGCCGAAGAGCGGGGTGGCGCCGTCCACCCACTGGATGAGGCCGGAGCGGGTGCCCAGGGGCGTGACGGAGTAGTGGCGCGCGTGGAAGCGTGGGCTCTCCTGCTGGTTGACCTTGGTGAACATGGTGTTGACGATGGACAGGAACTGCATGATGCGCTCGTCCAGGTGCAGGTCCTCCAGACCTGGGGGCAGAAAGAAGGATGGAGTCACAGAATCAGAGAAGAGACAGGTGCACGGATCATTATTATTTTTAAGATGTGTAAGGCCAGCCTAAGATTTATATTTAATTTTAAATTTATAATATTTTTGTTTGGGTCCCGCCCAGTTTTCTCAAGTGTGTCAGGTTACAGAAAATAACGTATAATAATTTTTTTTTTCTATGATGGCCTAAATGTGAAAAACAAGGCTAATCAATGAACAAATACGTTTTAATACATAGAAACAAAGAACAAAGAACTTCCACATGTACTCAGGGTTCCTACACATTTTCAAATGTAAAATTCCAGACTTTTTCCATACTCAAATTCTCAGATTTCGGAGACATCAGCGCACCACCAAATACTAATGTATTTAAATGAATTAAACACATACAGTTATTGTGGCATACCACCAAAATCTATAACATATTTAGCTGGGCCTAGAACGTGTGTCAGTGTCCTATTTTATGTCATAACCAGTGGCGGCCAGTGGAAAAAATGTTTGGTGGGGCACGAAGGTAGACATCATGAGCATATGTACTACCCCTGGCGGGGGGTATGGGGGTCCTCCCCCAGAAAATTTTGGATTTCTTAGATGCAATTTCCTGCATTCTAGTGCATTTTGGGGTAGCCTGTTTCACATAGCAAATGCAAAATCCATTCTGATTCAGGTTACATTGTCAGTTGCATGACCTTAATAAATACTTGTAAAATGACAGTTGCAAAGTGATAATGAAATGTAGTCTTACAATGAAAGTACACAGCGCTACAGTGCTGCGTCCGCAGCGCAAAATAAAAGGGCCAATTAAAATCTTTTATTTGTAATGCTCTCAAACTTTTTTCACATGCTTCCATAGACTCAAGCTTTGTCGGCACCCCGGAGTGGGAGGGCTTTCGCTCACTGTACCAAATAACAAACAATCATCTCACGTTAAAGTCAATACACTCTCACTGGTGGTTAAGGTGGAACGGTACGGTTTCTTGTTATTGTTAATATGATGAATTTTTTTAATCCCTCACATGTTGGGAGGGCCGCGCCCGTGCGCCCTTAATAAAAGGGCCGCCGCTGCGTCTCACTTCAGATTTCTTTTAAAATTACCAGATGAGTGTGGAGCATATTTATTAAATGTAACTTTACAAAACCAACAGGAATATTTTTCTGAACTGTATGGAACTTTGTGGTGATAGGGACTTTACATTGCGCTTATGTCGTTTTCTCTAATCGACTGAACTAGCAAATCTATCTGGCTAATTTTCATGTCAGAACAGTGATTACTCGTAGGCCTAATAATGAATTGTTTAACATGTAAGCAACAACAACCCCTTACAAAAAACCCTAATAGAAACTAATCTCTTCCAAAAAAGTCTGACAGCAGCATGAACAACGCTGCTCATAATGTTAATCTCTGATTCCTGCTCAGTGCCTAACTTTTGACACTTGCTCATCTCGCTGCTGTACGCTACGTAACAATCGCAAGTTTCAGACTACAAAACGCTGCTCCGCTCCCTCCGCAGGCATTTCAGCACATTTCTTAGGCAAAATTCGATGAATGAAAGTTGAGCTGCATTTTACCATGTAGTGGCAAATGTCTGGAAACAAAAATATTTCTCCATACTCTAATTTCAATTTTCCATACTTTTTCAGACCTGGAAAACGCTAAAATTAAATTCCATACTTTTCCATACTTTTCCATACTGCGTAGGAACCCTGCGTACTGTTATTCAAATTTGAAATTGGGTAAGATGTGCAGCACATGGTTATAGCAGGTTGCAAAAGGCTAGACAGCTGTTTTTCATGCTCAGTCTCAGCTGACTTACAAAAATCATGCCTCACTGCACCATCTCCCTAATAGGCTTTGACTAAATCATGTCCCCAAATGAGCCCACTTTAAGCGCTGTGAAAAGATGTTTTAACAGATGATGACTCCACAGGAAGGCAGCCGCAGGTCTACTTATGGGAGATTAAGTCTTTCTGGAGACAAAAACCAGTACAATGTAGCCAAAAGAGAACCCCCCCCCCCCAGTTTACAGACATACAACACCAGGCGAAAGGTGGCATCCTGGCATTACATTACATTACATTTGGCAGACGCTTTTATCCAAAGCGACTTACAAAAAGAGGAGGACATAAGCAACAGAGGTGAAAAGGGACACAGAGTAGGGACACAGAGTAGGGACACAGAGTAGGGACACAGAGTAGGGACACAGAGTAGGGACACAGAGTAGGGACACAGAGTAGGGACACAGAGTAGGGACACAGCCACTGGCAGCCAATTGGTTTTGACAGAGAGGGGTCAGACAGGCTTACCTTTGAACAGGTAGGGGTAGTTCTTCCCATCCGAGCCCAGGAAGTAGAGCTTCTTGGGCTTGGTCTTGGTGGGCAGGATGGTGATGGTGTTGCCCACGCTCTGGATGGTGAGGGCGTCGGTGGCGGACACCTCCCCCGGCAGCGCCATCTCCGTGCTGCTCATGGACGCCAGGCGCGGGCTGATCTCGTCCAGACGCAGTAGGTAGCTGGCACGCTTCTGGGCACGCTGCTGCAGACTCAGCATGATCTGATGGGGTGGGGTGGGGTGAGGTAGGGGTAGGGTCACATAGGAGAGGGTCAGATGAGGTGACACTACACCAGTGTTTGTCAAAGCGCGGTCCATAGACCACACTCTCTGGTGCTCTGCAAGAAACCACACTGGTGGTCCGCACGAAATCCCAATTGGTCTGCGAGGAGCCGTTTTAAAATATATATATCGCTTCTTGAGGTACCTATGCTATACACACTGTGTTGAAACAACGTGTATAGTGGTCCCTGATTTTTTTTTTTAAGAGGGGAAGTGGTCCTCGGCCTGAAAAACTTTGTGGGTGGTTTTGTCCAGTGCAGTGTTTCTCAAACAGCCTGGAGAGGCGGTACAGCCATTAACCAGGACAGCCTGGAGTACGGGGAGAACATGAGGATACAGAACATTCTGTCAGTAACAATGACTCATCAATCTTGAAGTGCTCTGGAGTTGATTTTATGTTCTGAGCTTTATACATCTCCAATGCACTTGTTGCGTTTCCTCTGTTATTACTAGACTTCTCAATCCAAGCTGTTGTCAGTCGTTGCTGCAAAGAGATAAGTTGTGAATAACTTTAAAATGACAACAAATAAAGACTACACCCCTGTGCGGCGCAGGCCGTAAATGTGGGCTGTAATAGCTACGGCTAATGACTGTAAATAAAAGCACCCTTTCAAAACACGGGACAAACTGAATACAAGCACAACTGCGGATTCAATTGCCTGCTTTTTTCAAAGCACTTAATCTGACTGACATTTAAGGGGGTCTTGTTTTTTAATCCACTTTTCCGATGACTCATTTCTTGCCCGCCACGATTAAGTAAATAAATGTTACGAGACGTTGCCTGATGGCTGCCATTGCGAATGCCTGATGGTTCAAACCAGTAGGAGGCTCTCCCACCACATAAAAAACTATAAAGCATGAGTGCTGGAGAGGGGTTACAATACAAAACAAAAATTTCTATCCACAGCATTATGCCGGCATATTGCATGTTTTTTTTCTCCTGTTTATTCACTCAATGGAAAACAAACAAAGCTCAGTGTAGGTTTGCACGTCCACTTGCATCTGACTCAGATGATTTACAAACTTTTTGACAATTCGGAAAATTTGGAATGAGTCAGCTTCCACATTAGACATACAGGGCTACAATTATACAAACCCACACATGTTTGTACTGTAGACAGACAGACACACACACACACACACACACACAGAAGTTAATCTGAACTTTTAAAACACCAAGACATCCAAGCTGCGCTGGCTTCTATCTCTTGTTGCATTTCCTGGTCTTGCCCTGGTTGCGCTGGTTTGTCTGCAGAAGCGCGGAGAACTTCTCTCATTTTTTACAGAAGTTAATCTGTTTGGCTCCCAAAAAAAAAATCTACAACTTCCAATGAAAACTGTATTGCAACAACTGAGGTATAAGGTTTGTCAACCTCGGAAGGCCCCAATATCTCTGCATTTAACCCACCACACGTATGAGCAGGGGGTAGCCATGTGAATGACCAGCACTCTCCTGCACCCTCCCTTGTGACTGAGGTGCCCTGAGCATGATACCATCCCCACACACTGCTCCCCCGGTGCCACTGTCACGGCTGCCCCCTGCTCACACGTGTGATTGGTTAAATGGAGAGGCTGAAGTTCTTTGTGTGCACTGTATGATCACCATGAAATATGGGAATGACTTTCACTTAAAAGCGATGTCTGTGTGTCCAGCCACCTGTTTGAAAGACCTATTGCCTGTGTGTCCACCGACCTGTTTAAAAGGTCTAACGGCTGTGTGACCAGCCACCTGTTTGAAAGGCCTTTAGAAAGCTAAGCCTGTGTGTCCCCCAACCTGTTTGAAAGACCTATCGCGCTGTGTGTCCAGCCACCTATTGCCCGTATTAAACTGTTTAAAAGGCCTTTAAAAAGCTAAGTCTGGGTGTCCACCGACCTGTTTGAAAGGCTTTTAAAAAGCTAAACCTGTGTGTCCACCGACCAGCTTGAAAGGCTTTTAAAAAGTTAAACCTATGTGTCCACCGACCAGTTTGAAAGGCCTTTAAAAAGCTAAGTCTGTGTGTCCACCGACCTGTTTGAAGGGCACCCAGCTGCTGGCGGGGTTGGCGGGGTTCTGTGGGCAGCGTAGGCGCTCCAGGGCGCTGTGGATGGCGTCGCCGTAGGTCTCCTGGAACCAGGTCTCGTGCGGCGTCTCCGCCGGTGCTGCGGTGATGCTGCGCACGTGCTCCAGCGCAAACACCACGGGCCGCATCAGGGCAGAGTGCTTCTCGCGCATGATGGCAATCTTCTCATCTCTGAAGGAACACACACGGGCACACACAAACACAAACACACACGCACAGACACAGGCAGTCAGTAAAGCAAAATCAAAAACATAGAAACAAAAAGAAAACCCGAATGAGAAAACCTTTTTTCATATATATATATAAACTTAACACTTGATTTTTTATCTTAGTACTACTTAGTACTTAACTTACTTAATAAATAATTTAATACTTAAAACTTAAATTTCTTAATGAAAGGTGGTGGTGTGTGAGGGGGCTTACTTGCGCAGCGTGTTGTTGTTCTGGACCCTCTTGACCTCGTCCTCCAGCTGCTGTATGCGGCGCAGCACGTGCATGTGTTGCTGCTGCAGCACGCCCAGCCACAGCTCATCCCACAGCAGCGTCACCCGCCGCAGCTCCCCCACCAGCATCTGAACCTGCACACACGCACATACACACACATACAGAGACAGGCACACAAGCACACACACACGTGCACACACACACATATATACAAAGACACAGGCACGCAAGCACACACGTGCATACACATACATACAGAGACACGCACGCACACAAACATACCCAAAGCACACAGCAAGAGTTAACATACAATTTGGAGATAAGCTGTAATGCATATTTACTAAAGCATTTTTTTTTTTTTATCAGGAATCTGTCTGCCAGAATCTCTCCATGACATCCTTTCCCATGAATAAGCACAGACTCTCAAAAGTGATTGACTGTCAAGGTTGCCATGTCCCAGTCAGACCAACATCAGACCAACAACGAGCACTTTCACAAGAGTTGGCGGAACCAACCCCACACATTCAAGCCAGCGCAGAGCAGCACTCTGGCTTTGGCATCCTCTGCACTCTCCCTCACCAACCCTTCCCCATTACCTGCAGCACCATGGTGGGGTTGGCAGAGGACAGTTTGTCCACGATCTTGCTGTAGCAGTCCTGCATCATGGCCTGGTCTTCGCTGGAGCACAGCACCAGCTCGTCCCCGCGCCCGCTCTCCTGGGAGGCGGGAGCACTGCCCGCCTCGCTGCCCCCACCGCACAGCCCCTCGCCCTGGATGTTGCCCAGGAATGTGGGCAGGGCCGACGGCAGCTTGTTACCTAGAAAAACCCATCAATCGATCGAACAGTTCTCAGTGTCTGTCTGAAGAGACTCGGATTAATGCAACTAGGTAGGGGAGAGGGATAGTTCTGTCCAAATGCTGGATTCTACGGCACATGTGTTCTTCCACAAGTGGCTGCTATTGAAAGCCTAACTACAGGACCTAGTTCTCAAGGTCAGTTTTCATTTCAGGTTTTTTAGGCATCTTATCTTTTTCATCTTAGCTATTTATTCTCTACTTATTCTATTGCCCTCAGATTATTGTCAGTTATGTCTGCATTGTGGGGCACTGTTTCAACACTGTTTCAACACTACATGTTTTTATGAGACATGAAATGTTGGGCCACCTGAATTTACCCTGGTGGAATAATAAAGTTGCCCTTGATGAATGCAACTAGGTACTGGAGAGGGACCGTTCTGTGAAAATGCTGGATTCGATGTCACATTTTTCCACAAGTGGCTGCTATTGTAAGTCTAGCTACAGGTACAATAAAATTGTGGTTTGAAGGTTTGCCAAAATAAGTTGCCAAGACATATACCATTTCAATAACTCTTCAGCCAACAGCACAAGGGTCAGATCTGACAAAATTGCATTCGTATGGAAGCTGCTCCAAGACAAAAAAAAAGCCTCACCATTTAAAGTATGGCACTCTTTTCACTTAAATGCCAACCAGATATTAATTTTGTACGTCACTGCAATAGTGAAGAAGTCACACAAACAGAAGCTAAAAAACTCATTTAAAAAGATACAGAAAATGAGCAGCCCTGTAGTCCCTGAACCACCTTGAGGCAAGTTCAAGCGCTACAAAGCCCTGTGGGTGTGACTAATGCGTCACACTTTCTCACACTGAAAGCCAGCGGGATTTTGTGGCATCATGTAGGGATGGAAGCCAAATCTTAATATTGAATCTTCAATCTATCCCTTGGCAAAGCCAGTAGTGACCTAATTTGCCGTACCTAGCTATGTAGTCATCATTTATTTAATACATGCCATTATTAAAACACAGCCTGAGGGGCACAGACAACATGCATGACTTTACCCTTAGGGAATAACTAAGTGCGAATAACACTGTTGTTGTTTTGAATCTCCTGTGGTGTTTTTCCTGACGCATTGATGAGTCTGCTGTGAAAGTGTTTGCCTCTACCTTGCTAAATCTGGTACAATGCATCTCGTCCCTTTGTAAGTGATTAATGAAATACTGTACATGATCCCTGCAAGAAATGAAGTAAATAAACTAAACTAAAAGGTGTGGATGCGTGACGCGCGACCTAGCCCACCTGCTGCCTGGGCCTCTCCTCCCAGGGAGATGGAGCCGACGATGGCGGGGTAGAGGATGAGGTGCGGGGAGTCGTGCGCCACGCGGCACAGCAGGCTGCAGATGCTCTGGCGGATGTACGCCTCGGGGTGGTTCAGCCGAGAGAACAGCTGAGGGATGATGCCTGGAGGACAAGAACAACAGCAGCAGCTCATGAAATGTGATGACATGACAACACGACACGCTCCCCACCCACCCACCCACCCACAATAGCTTGACACACGGGTGCTGAATCGGCACTGTAGAGAGATATTTAGAAAGAAAGAATAATAAAAACCCACCCATGTGGTAACGATGATGTTCGGACAAGATTGTCCAAAACCATCACTATTTGAAGTCCAGAATGCATTGCTTTAAGCCAGCCAGTCATTTCAAACAAGCGCAGAGAGTTGTAATTAATGTTCTAACTAATAGTGTAGATGGTGCTGGAAGAGGGAGTGGAAGAGGAAGAGGAGGAGGAGACTTGCGGATTATAATGTAACTAATAGGGCCTCGTGTAGGTTCTGGGCTGCCTCAACTCTCCAGTGGGTGGTGTGGGTGGAGGAGAAGAGTTGTAGATAATGTTATAACTAACAGTGTAAGTGGTGTTGGGATGGAGGAGGAGGAGGAGAGTTGTGGATGATAATGTAACTAACAGGGCCTTGTGTAAGTGCTGGGGGTGGAGGAGGATGTGTAACTACAATAGTGTGGGTGGTGCTGGGCTGGAGGAGGAGGACAGTTATGGATGATAATATATCTATAACAGGGCCTCATGTAGGTGCTGGGGGTGGAGGAGGATGTGTAACTATAATAGTGTGGGTGGTGCTGGGCTGGCGGTCTCACCTCTCCAGGGGGCGGTGGGGGTGGAGGCGAGCCCCAGCTCCAGCTCCTCCCGCAGCTCTCCTGCGTGCTTCACCAGGAGCCGCAGCAGCCGCAGCGTTGCCATGACGATCACATCGTCGTTGCTCTGCTTGCTGCTCTGGTTGCTCAGCAGCAGCTTGGGGTCGTCCTCGTCAATCGGCACCTGAAAAATAATCCAGGCAAAATAAGAGTTTTAGCTATTTTTATACCAAATACTGCAACTGAAACTATGGGTCAAAACTTGCCTTGTCAAGGCTTTCAATACTTTAAGTTTAAGACCTTTATTGTCATGAAACAGCTGCCCACACAACAAGATTAAATAGGTGGAAGTGTCGAAGTGTCAAGTGAGGAAGCATTGTATAAACAAAGGAAAAAAGGAGTACCTGTATATGTACAAGGGCATAATAAATAATAAATAGTAAAAGGAAAATGGACTATGCACAGATGTTGTGAGTAACCATATTGCACTATGATGTAGTTGTTGCACATTATGCTGTAGGTGTGGCAGAGTGAGGGGTAGCGGGGCAAATAGTGTAATAAACCAAACTGAACTAAATAAATCTCTATTTATGGTAATAATTCAAAATGAAATGAATGAATGAACAAACGAACGAACAAATCAATGAATGAATGGTGTGTCATCTGACCTGTCCTGCGTTGAGCTTGAGGAAGGTGAAGTATGCGCGGCAGGAGACCCTGTAGAGGCTGAAGATGCGGTCCACCACCGTCCGCCACACGCGGATCAGGCCCTCAGTCACGCCCTCCTCCACCTCCGCCAGCCAGGGGCACGAGGCCAGCAGCTGCCTCCAGATCACGTCCACCATGTCGTCCTCATCGTCCTCCTCATTCTGCAGGGCCATGTCCTCATCCTGCACACACACACGCACACACACACACACACACAGAATGCACAACTCCATTGTGGGTGCTGTGATGTGCTGTGGGGGCTGGAGTACCCAACCATGAAGGGGCTAAGTGCCCATGAGGGACCCAGGTTTAAGTCTGTAATTTCCCAGCCTTAACCCATCTGCCCCTCTCTCTCTCGCTCTCTCTCTCTCAATCATTTCCTGTCTAGTCATCACTGTCCTATTAAGTCTAATAAAAGCATTAAAAACTACACAATACAACTAAATTAATGCCAGCTGAAACACGGGAAAAAAAAAAATATATATATTCTTAATGTAAACCAACATTTTGGTTCCACAAGAAGACTTGTATAGAGTATGTAGAATAGAGTAGGCTTGTATCGAGAATCTTCTATCTTCTATCCAATCTCATTGGAAGAACCCTTTCTTCTCTTACCTGAATTCCTGCAGGACGACACATGGCCTGTCCGAGGATGCTGAAGATGGTCTCCTTGTCCTCGTCACTGGTCCCGGACGGGAGCAGCTCCTCGATCTCCTTCTTCTCTGCTGGGAGCAGTGGCACTCCCTCGCCTTGGCTGCAAACAAGAGCGGGCAGCAGAGCGTGTGATGAGAAAGGCAAAAGGGTGAAGAGCCAGGCCAAAGCCTTAGGGGACCAGTAAAAACTTCCCACTCACACTTAAAAGGTGATGACACACGACACACACTTTTTCAGCAACGTTGCGACACCACTAAGAGAAGGTTGTTTGCACACTTCCCCGTTAACATTAGACAACACAATGTGCTTGTTTACATGTCAGGTTTATGTTTAACATCATGTCATGTTTATCAGGAAAACTGACATCACCAGCAGGCAGCTTCTTGCAATCATTCAGTCCAAACACTACAAGCAAGCCCATCATGCTGTTGCCAGGCAACACTGCTCCAAAAGCTGCCCTTGAATCATCACAACCATCAAGGACCATTGCAGTTAGAGCAGGGTCATTTAAGGAGCCTTGCTGTGTCTGAAAAGACCATTATAAATGACCAAGGACCATGTGTCGGCTGCTGTCAATAGTACGCCAACATATGTTACACGTCAATAGTATTTCAACATACATAGGCATCAGGGTGCACAACTTCAATGCAACCACAGCTGCTAACTGAGCTGCATTTCTGACTCGTTTCCAGACGATGAGAGGTCAGAGGCATACCTGGCATTGTCCACCACCTTCCTGCCCCACCGGTAGGCCCAGCTGGCCAGGGCGGCCCAGGACTTGGCCACGTCGGGGGCCTGCGAGGTGGACACCTGATAGAGCTGGCCAAGGACGAAGTCCGGCTCGCCCACTCCCACACTCACTGTAAACAGTGGACAAAATCACAGAGCAACGACCAGTCAATCAAAACAAGTCAGAAACACTGCGCTCACACGTTGAAAAAAATAAGGGCCTACTGGCTATGAAAGTGATATTAAACCAAAGTATGGAGGACAATGTGATCAGTTTTAATAGTTGCTGTGAAGGTGAAAGCTGTAATGTCTGAAGTCAACCATATATGTAAAGTAAATATATATGAAATTAATATACATCTTGTCAGGCATGAAGTGTGCCCATTATGTTGTGATTATAGAAGAAATAGTGATACTTTTTTCTAGGGTCTTTGTGTCAGGGACCAGATTTTAATGATCCTTAGGCTATAATGTAGTCTGTTATGTATCCTGTGCACTGTGCCTGCTACATAAAAGGTATGAATAAAAAATAATAAAAAAAATAACTGGTGTCATGCTACGAGATGCCCCTTCCCTGCCGCCCCACCCCACCCCCACACCCACGCCCAGCCCCCTGCTGTGGTACCGGTGATCTCGGTGGTGATGCGTGGCACGCCCTGGTCCTCCAGGGGCAGCTCCAGCAGGGCGGCGATGTTGCGGCTGAGGGCCGACAGGTTGGGCTGGGCCCCGGCCCCTCCCCCTCCCCTCTTGGCCGCCTGCTTCAGCTGCAGCGTCAGGTCCTTCCAGTCGGCCAGCAGCCACTTGCAGAGCGTCAGCACGGAGCGGCAGGCGGCGCGCTCGCACTTGCCCGAGCGGCAGTAGGAGAGCGCGCACGAGCTCAGCATCTCCATCGCCCCCGACGACTGACCTGCACCGGTCAGTCAAGTCACAAAACAGCACCAATTACTAAAGACACTCATCGGACACAGAAGACAGTGTTAAAAAATGGATTTGGAAATGAAAAGAAAATTGTCATGTAATGTCATCCGTTTTCTGCTTTTCCAATTCTCTCAGATGTATGTATGACTTTTACAGCTACTACTGTTACATCATGAAAAATAAATAAAAGAATCTGATGTAACTTAGGCAGAGACTTGGAGTTTTGGAGTTTCAGCTTTCACTTTATCATCTTTTTTTAAATCTGAGAAGCATGTAACACTTAAAGAGCCTTAACCTTTCAACCTTTTAAAGCACAAAGCCTTTCCTATCCTGCAAAGATTAATCTTTATCCTAAAGAGGCAGAAGATGCGAAAGATGTGAAAATGCACAATACAGTGTCCCCACGTCTATTGTGGTAGTTGCATTCTAGAACCACCCGCAGCAGCTGTGATCCAGCAAACATTATATTTTATAGTTGAGTAATATAATATTTATAGTATAGTTATAAAAAAAAATATTTTATAGTTTAAGCCTTAAAATACCCCTCCCACATACATTTACTTGAATTTGCATTATTATTCAGGTGAACCGCAATATAGCAGGGGACCAACTATTTTTCCCCTGTGTCTTGTGCTTGTATAAGTCTACCTGTGTAGGGGATGTGTGTGTCTGTAGTGCTCCTGCTCTGAGAAACTTACTTAAGGCACATGCATCTCATTGTGTGTATAAGGGTAGTCTGTTTAACTCTGTGTTCCTTTACACCTCTGTGAGCTTATTATGTCCTCCTTGTACAAGTCGCTTTGTCTGCTAAGTGTAGTGTAATCACTGTACACTGACCTGCAGTGAACAGCACTTTGGCCTTCTCGATCTCCAGCTCCGGCCCCCACTTCTCCTTGACGGGGCCGTCCAGCGAGAGCATCCTGAAGCTCTGCAGCAGGTCCCCGCCCTCGGGGTGCTCCGCCGGGGGCTCGCAGCACTGACCCAGCAGCCGCGACGCCAGCGCGATGTTGCCCTGCTTACGGGCGAACTTCACCGCCGTCACGCACAGCTCCATCAGGTGGGAGTCCACGGCACCGCACGAGCCTGGTGGCACACACACACACACACACACACACACACACACACACACTTCAGATTTGGAAAACAACCCTCACTCCCAAGCAGTGCGAGATATTTACACAGAAGACAGAACAGCACGCACACAGACACACACAGACACAGACGCTTTTGAGCCAAGGAGAGAAAAAAAATGCTTCGAACCCAAAATAGTCCAACAAATTCACACAAAGTAGTCAAAAATGAAATGCAAGACTCCTTGCATCCTTTTTGAATGCCCCAGATTCCTTGCAATTTTTATATCTGGACACACACACACACACACACACACAGTCTGTGCCTTACGGCCAAGGAAAACAAAACACCCCTAGACTAGAAACAAAACAGACATTTGCACATTTACACGTTCATGTCGGATACCCACTCCTCCGGGCAGACTAACAGCTTGTGTGTGCTGGGCCCCTACCTTTCTGCTTGAGGAGGAGCTGCCTCTGGAAGGTGGTGTATCTGAGCGCGTGCAGCCAAGGCTGCACATCCTGCTGTTTGCAGGTGCTCAGGGCCTCACTGAACAGGGGGATCAGGCAGTCCTACAGGGAGAAGCGGGGTGGATGGGTGGAGGGAGGGGAGAGAGAGAGAGAGAGGGGGGGGGGAGGGAGCGACAGAGACAGAGCAAGAGACATTGAAACCTTCCATACAATAAGAGAGCAAAACAACTCTACAAACATCTACGACAACAACTGGTCCAGCCTTATTTAGATTTTACAAAACACCAGTACACTGTACCTGACCTCTGCTCCAACAGAGTGAAGGACAACTAGTGAGACAGGTGAGCTGGCTTACAGCACACCTGGAACTCTAATTGAGCACCCCTCTCACTTTCTGAGCTTCAAACCACTCCTGTGTGATTTATGCAAGAAATGACACACAGCCAGCTGGTCAGTGTCTGGAAATCAATCCTAAAGCATGGGCAGCCTCGTTAGGGTTTTGCTTCATCCTAAAGGGATTTCTTTTCTGACACTGACCAGTGGACTGTCAATTTTTCATACTTGTTTTTATGATTGCTTGATAGAATTACTGCAGAAGCTTCAAACAGTATTTTATTTTTTTAATTTATGTGGTTTTGTAGATCCTGCTAACAGGGAAAAAAAAAACTTCACACAAATATAACTTCCAGTAGCTGCAAAGCAACCTATAACATAAGTTCCTTTATTGTAATGTGAAAGAATATACAGAATAACATAAAACATGAGCATCAAAAACACAAAGATGAAGTTTGCTAGTGACTGCGACCATTTCTTTTTGTGTCCTTTCATTGATGTTAACATTTAATCGTTCTCTCAGTTCAGCTTTCTGCAGCAATGTGAGAACTTGCAAAGTAAGAAAAACTTTGTCCTCTAAAGGCTCTCACACCCACACACTAAGAAAAAATGTCCTTTGAAGACACACACACATACGCACACTAAGAAAACTCTCCTCTAAAAGACACACGCGTGCATACACACACTCAAACACTAAGAGACCATTATCCTAAAAAAAAGTGTGTGTGTTTGTGTGTGTGCGTTTTTCTTAAGAAGCACAAGCACACACACACACACACACACAGAGTGTTGTGCCAGGTGTTACCTCGGTGGGCAGCTGGTTGGTGAGGGAGCCCTCCAGGGCGTTGGCACAGTGCAGCTGCATGGTGCCCATGGTGGGCAGAGAGCCAGACAGCGTCAGCGTGGAGAGACGCAGGGCGCCCAGAGAGATACGCCCCGTCTGCTTCAGGTACTTCACCAGGCTGAGAGGCAGAGCAGGAAGAGGAACACATACGAACACACACGAACGAACACACACACACCAGGGAAGAGAAAGACAAAACACAAAGGAGAAGAAGAGAGGACATGGTGAAATCACCGACCAGAGCAGGAAAACGAAAGCAATGCAAAAAACTGAGACAGCAAAAAACACATTATTTAAGTTTGTTCTGCATTTAGCCAAGGTGAAGGTCAACTTTACTATACTTCCAGGGGAAATTCAGGTGGCCAACATTGAATTTCCCCTGCTGGGATAGTACGGTGTACACCTTGACCTTTACGTTGATTAAAAGCAGAATTAATAACATTCTGAAGCAATAGGTTGTCAACATTTCATTGTTACACTGTTATCCTGCATTTGTAATTTGAGTGGTGGGTAAGTGGACAGGGCTGTGTGTCAGGGGGGTGGGGTGGGGGCACTCACTCGGACGAAGGCACCACTTTCTGCTCCTGCTCGTGGTTGGTGGAGGTGATGCCCCCCACGGCGCTCCTCAGCAGCTGCACCTCGATGGCCTTCTGCAGCTCCAGCGGGTCGGGACTCAGCACCGCGGGCAGCAGACGCTTCAAATCTGTTACGGACACACACACACACACACACGAACGGACACACACACACAGAAATGGACACACACACACACGAACGGACACAGAAATGGACACACACACACGAACACAAAAATGGACACACACACACAAAGGGACATCAGATATATCACTTAAGAAGAAATACATTCATTGCATTGACATATTCTTGGCAAATATCTGATAAATTAAATTTTCATGGCACAGTAGGAGAAGCAAAATGCTTCTGCAGCAACATTAAATTAATGGGTGCAGCACAACACTTATGCAATGATCTTGCAATGTTGCAACTTTTTTTGGATAAAGTGCAAACTTGCAACTGCAAATTTACCATCACTGGCAAGCAAATACTGCATTTCAAAGGAAAAAGACAAAAAAAGCAGCTGTGAGACTATATTATATCCAGGACAGAGACAGCTGCACACAGTACCTAGTTTGTCTTTGGTGCTGGAGTTGAGCAGGCCATAGTCCTCCCCTGGCAAAAGCTCCAACTGCACACGGCACTCTGGGAAATCGCCATCTTCAAACCTTGTCAGAGCTCTGTACACACACGTGCACACACACACACACACACACACACACACACACACACACATGTGCACACACACACACATGTGCACACACACACCAAACATAAGAGTATATCCAACATCATCCGATTTGGGTGGGCAGATCATTGAAGACCCAAGTCTCACATACACAAACATTCAGATATGTTATTATTATTAATATGGGAATGGCACAGTTTCTGAGCTAAAGTCACAGCTCCTTTACACCCAAAACACAGCCACACACACACACACACACACACCTGATGTAGTTGAAGTCGGTCTTGAGGTTGACGGTGGTGCTGCTGCTGTTCTTCTTGAGCGTGTGCATGCTGGCCTGCCACTCCTGCACTGAGGCCCAGTCGCTCAGGGCCACGTAGCACTCGCACGCCTTGTTGGCCAGGAAGTTCACCACCTCCGGAGAGCACTCGCTCGACTTCAGCAACACCGTCTTTCTGCCGTCTCCTGAGGAGGGTCATTACAAACATTAAGAATAAAACACGATCTACAAGGCAACACGAACTACAAAAAAATATATACTTTAGTGTCTAAACCGAAAGTGTAGCTTTACCTATTCTCTGTTTACAGACCTGTCACAGTTCAATGTCTCAGTTACATTCATGTACATCAACACAAAATGCATACATTTCTGGGCTTAGTTTCAGCATTGATTCTGTGAACTGCTAGCTCAGTCAGTTAGTGTGCAGTGGGTGGCTGGTGCTCCTGTTGGAGCTACTGACCGCTGCTGCTGTGTTTGGGGCTGGCCGTGCCGCTGCTGTTGGAGTTGGCGAGCTTGAGCAGCGAGCGGTCGAAGCCCTTGATGGAGCAGTCCATCCCCGTCACCGCACACAGCTGCTCCTGGTACTCCAGCGCCGCCTTCTCAAACCTGACAGAGGAGGCCATTAAACAACATCTCGCATCATGATGTACGACGCTGCCTTCCAAACAGTAAAGGACAGTGTTTCCATCTTATCGCCACATCTGTTAAACATTAAAATGAAGGGCACACCAAAACAAGTACAGTAATCTGCCTGCTGTATCGCAGTTCCCCTTTCATGGTCCTGCTATATTGATTTTTTTTTTCATTAATATATGCATGCTACATATGTTAAAGGAAAGTTTGTCAGAACAATATTAAAATTTATGATGACTATACGGCAACAAATATTGATTAAATGCAGTAGTTTTAATAATACATACAATAAATAAGGGTAATTTTAAGGCTTAAACTATAAAATATATTTTTTTTTTTAATGGCCTCACAATATCACGGATTTTCACCTATCACAGGGGGTTCTGGAACGTGACTACCGCAATAGATGGGAGGAGAGATCACTGTATATGAAAACAGCATGATGTGGTGGTTACGTCTGGGACTCACCTTCCTTCGGCCTGCAGTGCCACAGAGCCCACCCACCCCAGACTCTTGCCCGTGTTGGCCAGGCTCCATGCAGCCAGGCCCTGGATGGCCTCCGGGCAGCGCAGCTCACACAGCGCCTCCACCAGCATCATCAGGGGCACCTCCACCTCTGGGCCCTGCACATCACAGTCACATTACAACACACAGTCAGTGTGAGTAGGGTATGGGGCAGCCCTGAGTCCAGCACATAGTCTCATTATAGCGTGCAGTCCTGCACATCACAGTCACATTACAACACACAGTCAGTGTGAGTGAGGTGTGGGCCAGCCCTGGGCCGTATACATCAGTGTCAGATTATAGCACAGGGTCAATGTAAGTGGGGATGGGACAGCTCCGCACACATCAGTGTCACCTTTTAGCATCGAGTCAGTGTGAATAGGAAGGACAGTCTGGCAATAAAGTTTTTTTTTTAATTTAAAAATCAGTCTCGACTCACTCATACCATCCCATAAATGCAAGGATAAGCACCAGACTTGGAGCACCATGTGTTCCATCAAAAGCTATACTGCTGCTATATTTACAGACATCCTCTGCGAGACAGACACCAGCAGCTGTACTACTAATTGAGCAAGTGTTCAGGTACACTAGTGCAGAGCCTGTTGATGGAGCTGTGTTGTATGAGGGGGAGAGTGGCCATGGTGCCCAGTGTGACACACAGACAAAAGGCAACTGAAGGTTGTGTTACCGACATATTTGGGATTTGTTGTCCCAACAACATGAAACTTGGCACTGCACTCAGTTGTGTCATTAGCAAGATACCAAATTTAAGCTCAGTGGAACAAATGGTTTGACAGTTGTGTGTAGAACAGATAGAATGACACACACACACACACACACACACACACACACACACACACACACACACACACACACACACACACACAGGCAGACACACTCCCTGCATTCATAGGTAGATGAGTGTCACCTGGGCACTGCTGTTCTTGATCTCGGTGAGCAGGTCAAAGCCGTGGCGCACGGTCACTGCCGGCTGGCCGGACATCAGCCCCACCCGCATCAGCGCCATGCGGATCCGAGTCAGCCAATCCTGACACGTCTGACGGTTGGTGTAAAAGAATGTTCGAATACCCTGGAAGCGGCAGCAGACAGAAATTGAGAAAGTGGGGAAGTTAAACACCACAAAATGAATGTTACATTTTCCACCTAAGTGAATAAAGCCACTAAATGTTAAGACTTGATCATAAACTTTTTCCTCCTGAAGTCAATCTCTGACTAGTGGCCTGAAGAATGCAGTCGGACTTGAAAGTAGCTAAAATAAAGCAAAGACGTTATCTTTGTGGTGAGGAAATTTTCACAGACATTACTCTTTATTATCCCCAAAGGGACAAAGCCAGCAGAAAAAGCTCAGCAACATTGGACATGAATACCGCATATATAAACATATGTAAAAGAGGACTTCAAAGAGGCTTTCCCTTTGAGAGACTATAATACGATTATAGGTATGTGTGGGCAGTAGGGTTTGGCGATATGGGGAAAATGTATCCTGATCTTTTTTAATATATCATCTGATATTGACTTTTAATCACAATTTCTTTCTCCTCAACCTGCCTTTGAAAGCAGCTGGAAAGCAGCCCGTCTTTTAAGGCACTGACATCTCTCACATACCGGCTTTATTTGCTCCATGTAACCTTGGCCATAGCCAAACTACTGGCACACAACAGACATTGTGAGACCTTTTTTTGTGAAATATGATATTAGCTCTGGGAATCTACAACGTGATCAACTAAATAGCCCCAATGCTGATCGTCGTGATTGACCAGAATTTTATTACAATCTCGATTTGTGAACGACTGATCGCCCAGCCCTAGTGGTGGTGGGTGGTTGAGAGTGGTGTGGTGCGGTAGCGGTGCCTACCTTGGGTGGCGCGGTGAGGGCGTTGGCGCAGCCCTCGTAAGCGTTGTACATGAGCTTCTCCAGGTTCTCCAGGAACTGCAGCAGCAGCGCCAGCCGCAGCTGGTTGGTGTGGTGGCCCTCGTCACTCTCGGCCGCACTCCACTGGCTCAGCTCCTGCTCCGCGTTCAGGCTGTGAGCCGCCAGGCTGCGGATTATACCTGAGGAGGAGGAGGAGGAGGTGTAGGAGGAGCAGGAGGTGAAAGAACAGAAGAAGGGGATGGAAAAGAAGGAGGAGGTGGTGGTAGAGAAGGAGGAAAAGATGGTAGAGGAGGAGGTGGTGGTGAAAGAGGAGGAGGCGGCAGTGGAAAATGAGGAGGAGGAGGCGGTGGAAGAGGAGGAGGAGGTGGTGGAAGAGGAGGAGGAGGTGGTGGTGGAAAAGGAGGAGAAGGAGGCAGTGGAAAAGGAGGAGGAGGAGGCAGTGGAAAAGAAGCAGGAGGAGGCAGTGGAAAAGAAGCAGGAGGAGGCAGTGGAAAAGAAGCAGGAGGAGGCAGTGGAAAAGAAGCAGGAGGAGGAGGAGGTACAGGGGGGGAAGGGCAGGTAATGAGACATGATAATTAACACAGCGCCAACCCTACTACCCCTGATACGATTAAATCCAATTCCTGTGGTGATTATGACCCTGACATGGGGGCTGCACCTCACCTATATTAGCCCACCTTACAGTGGGAAGTCAACCCAGACAAAAAGGAAACGTGTCAGTAAAGTTGAGTGCATAAATTAACCAATTAACATGAAATTAAGTTGCCATAGGGCATAAAGTTCCTCAAGAACACGTATGCCATCTTCGCTAGCTTGGGGCTTTCTTTCTTAGTGTCAGCTGAGGAAAGAAATGCTTTCAGAGTCAGTGAAGTTGTTCAGTAAAGTTCAGTAAAGCCTGTCTGCTGTGATGATATTCATTTCAGACTAGTCTTGCATGCTCAGAACTCCACCTGTTTGGGTTGTGGGTGTATATGGAGATGAGCTTCTGAAAAGGTGGACCCTGACCCCTTGTTCCGTGCAGCAGGGTATGTGTGTCATGCCATATTCAATATTTCTGTTTCAGGTTTTGTACCTGCAGAATATATTGCCTGTTGTCTACACATTTAGTTAACAGACATGTATACACAGCTAACTCAACACAGTAACAGAAGCATGACCGCGTTTCTTAACACTGTACACACAAGCTTATTTGGTGCATGTATGAGCCACTGACAGACAACAATGCAAAGGAAACACGAGATGACAGGACCACATATTGTATGAACAAACATCACGTTCGGCTCCACCGAAAGAATGGATGTGGTCTCTATGCCTGTCCATGAACTTAGGGGGCTGAGCACATGCTGACTGGTTGCTCCAACTCATTACAAAACAAATGCTTACATCCCCACACAACACAACACACACACAAAGTAGGATGCTACACTACAATTTCAAAGCCCGAACTACAAAGCTCTCTAACCAAATGGCTACTACTCGAACATCATGCATGAAGGCATTTCAAAGTCTAACAGTGTTTGCAGTAACATGTTGCTCACACTAGGCTGACGAGAAGGCTACACCAGAAGTCAAAGTCGTAGCTGCCGTAACAATATCTACCACTGTAATCAATGGAATAGTGTCTGAAGATGTTTTGAAGTGCATTGCATTTAAGTATGTAGGCCATGTGTGTAGGCTAATGAAATAAATGCAGTCTGGAGACCTGTTGCCATGGAGATATAACGGTAGCCCATTATCTAGCCAAACAAATAACAGGCTGCTGTATGGGGATGGATAACTTAAAACAAATACTTGGAAAAAAAAATAAAATAAAACACTTATATGATCCTTATGAAACCCTCTACAAGTGCAATATGAGGAAGAAATTCAGTGTGCAGGAAAACTGCAAATCAGAAACTAATTTGTTCTGCTTTTGACTCAACACTGTGCGCAGCCAGTGTAGCCTGTCGAGAGGGAAAAAATTACACTTCTAGAACACGGCACAAACGTAATGTATTCAGTATAGCCCTAGCGTGAAGGTATAACTGCCCTAACCACCCAGCCCTGCTCACCCTCTATGGTCTGGAAGGTGTCCTGGGCGCGGCCCAGCGGCGTGCGGAGCTTGGACAGGACGGTGAACTGGGCGGCCTCCCACACGGCCCACTGCCACAGCACGGCCTCCGTCTTCAGCAGCGCCCGCGGCACACACTGGGACTCGCGCTTCTCCACGCGCTGGCAGCTGTGGTACAGACGCTCCAGCCACGGCTCCTTGCTGCACCACACACACACACGCACAAGCGCGCACACACAGACACACACAGACACACGCAAAACACAGATTCATGTTACTCTCCACATGGTGGCGCATTTACACCTACACATTTGTACACACTACAAACATATAAAAACATTATATAGCCATTAAAGTCCAAGATTTTCTGAATGTGATGTGTTATCCTAAAGTAATTTTTTAAGGAGATGGGAATATCATTAAAGCTGTTCTTATATTCTTATACTATACAGCTTTGTTTCTGGCCTCTTTAAAACGACAAGTCAGCCCAGACACAGCAGGGAGGGCCGTGTGTGTGTGTGTGTGTGTGTGTGTGTGTGTGTGTGTGTGTGTGTGTGTGTGTGTGTGCGTAAGTGAGAGAGTTGTCAGCATGTGGCATCTCCTTGAACTCACCCCCCGCGATGCACCGTGCCATAGAGGATGAAGCTGATGACATCAGAGAAGTCTTGTGGGTGGAAGGTGTTGCTGGGGGCCTTGCTCATGTGTCTGCGGATGGCCAGAGAGATCTCCTGGATCTCCACATGGTTCTGGTTGCTGTCGGGAGACCGAGGGAGGAAGGGAAGGAACACTAATTACTTTCCAGCAGACCAACAGGTCATAGCTGAGATGTTATAGATCCGTTTCCACCAAGTTTTTGTTATTAGCTTTACAGCGGTTTTGTTCACAGGGTTTCTGTTTTAATATTACCAACGATGTGAAATGCAACAGAAGTAGTTTGGGAATGAACAGAAATGTTCAGGCATCACTTTTGTTTTTAAGTGCCTATATGTATATTGTCGTCCCTATTTGTCTTATATGTTTCTATTCGTCTATTAAATGTATATTCCTACTACACGCCTATGTTGAATATACAGAGAGGCAACATCTAACATTTTTCTTGTATATGTAATTATACTTGTCCAATAGAACTGATCCTGATTTTAACCACTGAAAGGATCTATAAAGAGGACAAGTGGTGGGTGTCTGGTGGTTTCGGGTGTGCTGAGAAAGGGGCTGTCCTGCACGCTCACCTCAGGGCTACGGCCAGGGGGATGGACCTCAGCAGCTTCCCAAACGCCTGCCGCACTCGCACCGCCGAGTGGACCAGCTGCACTCTGCACACGTCCACACACCTGACCACGCAAGGGATGGGCAGACAGACAGAAATGGTTAGCCCCACACTCTCTGACAGACATGGTCAACCCCCAAACTCTCCGAAAGACAGACATGATTAACCCCAGGGGCGTAGCCAGAAATCATAAAATGGGTTGGTCCAGGAGAAAAAAAGGTGGGCCTAGCATCGGTTATTTTTAAATACCAAAACAGTTAATTGAACTGATTGGGTGGGCCTGATTAACAAGTGGGTGGGCACAGGCCCACCCTAGACTACCCATGGCTACGCCTATTGTTAACCCCATACTCTCCAATAGTGAAAAGGCAAGTCTACACAATTAATACCCATTGGTGATTCAACACGCTATTCAGACGGAAAGACAAAACAACTACTAATAATAAATCGAAAACAACCACAAAGGGCATTGAATCAGTTTAAATGCCAGGAATTCAAAGCTTGGAGAGTTTATATGTAGGTTAGCAATATCAAGATCAGACTTTCCATAGGATCTCCCAGTAACAGCACAGCATGCCAAGCCACTACATATAATGAAGAGCAAATGTGTTCACCTTTGCAACAGCTCTGGGGACAGGGATGAGGAGAGGACCTGCAGACTGTTGCACGTCTGAAGGCTTATGGCTGTATCTTCATTCAGGGCTAAATACAAACATGACAAATAAGATCAATGCACAGGCAGAAAAAAAAAAACAAAACAAAAACACACCTAGTCTCGTGCCGTTAATGCAGTTCAGAAGATGAAGGACAAAGCTCCTGACAATTAATTTTACACAGTTTAAGTCTCACAATTCTCTTAACGACCCAAGTGGAGGCAGCCACTTGAGATTAAAAATGACTGAGTACAGGACTAAATCGATACAGCTCCAGCTCTGCTGTCCACTCCTGTCCTCTCACCGTTTGCCAGTAGACCTTTGCAGAATTTGTGAAAGGAGGGGAGGGAGAAGAGGGGGGAGTACGTCTCGGATTTTTTCATCATTTGCGAAATCTCCAGGGACCAGGTGAGCAGCAGCTTCCTGCACAGAGAACCAAGAATGTGACCATTTTTAAACAGTGTGCAAATTAGTCATAACTGGGGTACGGTGCTGGTTAAAATAGGATGGGTTCTACTGATAACTTGCACATTAATCTGTACTAGTCAATCCCTCATCACAAACGCATATGATGCAGGAGCCGTATTACTGGCTCCTCCTAGGGTTACGGAGTCTGTTTGATTAATCAGTCTAACTCAGTTTAACTCAATTAATAGTACAACCAACATGGGCCTGGTAGTGTTGGCCCTAGATTTCACCTCAGATCTTCACATATGACAGACATGATTGCGTATAAAAGCTAGTTACACCATATGTAATGTGTATAGTGTGTGTGTGTGTGTGTACGTGTGGCGCATGTGAAAGAGCCAGAGCTGGTGATTGGCGCTAGGCTACCTGGCCTCGGGGTTCAGGTGCTCTTTGCTTAGCAACATGCCCAGCAGGCTGAGCAGCGTGCTGAAATGCTTCTTGGTTGCTGTGGTGACCGTGCTGATGACTGCGCCGTCGAAGAGCGAGGGAGAGGAGGAGCTCAGGCTGCTGGAGATGAAGTGGTCATGCCTGTGAGAGTGAGAGAGTGAGAGAGTGAGAGAGAGAGAGAGAGAGAGAGAGAGAGAGAGAGAGAGAGAGAGAGAGAGAGAGAGAGAGAGAGAGAGAGAGAGAGAGAGAGAGAGAGAGAGAGAGAGAGAGAGAGGGAGAGGGAGAGCAAATCACAGAGATTTATGACTACAATTAAAGCAATGCTATCCAACAATGCGCCACTTTGACTGAAACCTGTACACTGCTTAAAATACAAAACGTGCAAGTCTGTGCTGGCGTGGAGGTTGAGACCGTTACCAGCATAATACATATATATATTTTTTTTAAATGTGGACATGGCAATCTTGGGGGGCTTTTACGATTAAATTAATTGTGTTTTTTAATTGCAATTAATTGCAAAAGCGATTAGTTGTGTTATCCCTACAGTAGTTGCATCCCTGTGGAGGTTGAGAGGCTCTGCAGTTTACCTGGTGCAGTGGGAGTAGAGGGTGTAGAGAACGGCATACTGGATGGCTGGGTGGTGGACCGCCAGCTCAGAGTGCACCAGCACCAGGTCCTGACTGAGCAGGGCGAACACAGTTGGAGACAGCGCCCACATCTACACACACAGGCATGCGCGCGCACACACACACACACACACACAGGCAGGGAAGAGACAGAGGAGCAATACATTAATATCAAACAATTACTTCATCTCCTGAAGCAAAAGGTGTGGGGGAGGAAGCAGACGGCAAGGTGCCACTATCTCTCCTCCAACTCTCAAACCCACCTCCCTTTTCCAACATTAAACCAAAATCAACACCAGCCCGAACCATCACCTGGGGGTAATACTGGTTTAGAGCTGGTTCAACTTGCAACACTTCCAAAAACCAGATTGCCGATTTGTTACAGAACCAGCAAACACCAACGTCCACTTTCCTACTGAGATTAATGTCAAGCACAGGGAAGTTGGCTTTCGTTCGGCTTTAATTTTGTTTCTTTCTGCTGCTAATTTTTGTTTGTTGACTGTTGGTTTTCGCAAAGATGTAAAACTGCACATGTTTACACCTGCAGTTGGGATGATGACACACACACACAAATGTGGGATAAAACCTGTGGTCTGGCACTTACCCCAATGAGTGAGTTCTTGGTGTTGCCGATGGTGGTGAGGGCGCTGAGGTTGAAGATGAGGATGAACTCGGCGCGGTCGGGGGCGAGCTGCTGCAGGGGGGGCTGGGCGAGGCTGAAGGCGGGGTGCTGGATGTGGGGGCAGGCGGGGGGCAGGCCCAGCGGCGCCAGGAGGCTGTTGAAGGCACAGCCCATCTCCCCCAGCACCAGCTTGTAGGCCGCCTCCAGGATGGGGATGTTCTTCAGACTCAGCAGGGCCTGGTACACGCCCAGGGCACCGGACATGACCTGAGGATGGGATTACATGATGTTAGATATGGGGTATTCTTTTGAAACTCGGTTGTCGGTAACTCCGAGTTCATTCTCCCGATATCCAATGTAAATGCGTTCTATTGTGACAGGTGGGAAAAACATTTTGGTAGCGTAAGGTAGGTAACATTTTGACTCGGACAACGACGTAAATAGAACTCGGAGGACCTCAAATTGTCCCGAGTTGCTGTTTCGGAACTCCGAATTATTGCCCATTCTTTTGCACTTTTCCCGAGGCAAAGGTCGGGTTTTTCCGAGTCCCGATGACAAAAGAATACCCCAATAGATTACATGATATTAGAAAGATTACATGACAAACAGACAGAGTACTTTATCTATGTTAATCAAACTTGGAAATTGCAGTGTAGCAGCAGCATTGCGCAGGGACACAAATACATCACACGTGATCAGCACGTACCTTTGGAGACACGCATTTAAAGATTTTTCGTTTCATACATCAAGCCTTTCTGAAATTACGTCCCCCCCCCCCCAGTCCAATGCCTAGAAGAAGAACTACATTTATTTCTCCAGTGTATGAAGACGCCCAACCTAAACTGTCTATCTAAGCCGTAATATCGACCTTTGGAGAAGGCCATTTGTGTCACATTTGTGATGATACTCTTGGAGCTAAAAGCACCTCACCAGCAGTGCTGTGCTGTAGCTGGCAGGTGTGGTGTGTGCCAAGGGGAGAGGTTTGTCATTTACCTCCTTCTCCCTGTGGAAACGAAGCTCCAGCAGCTGGGAGGTGGGGGCCAGCAGCTTCTCCACGAACGTGGCAGGCAGCTTCGTGTTGATCTGGTCGACAATCTGCAAAAAAAAAAAAGGTCATGGACATCTGTTAGGTTAACCTTTCGCTCTCCGCTCAGCTGGCTCCTCCAAGCAGTTGTGGCAATTTAGGCCACCATTTACTCTCACCCCCACAAACACATTCACATCCGTGAATTACCACCAGTAACCAATACAATACAGGGTAGGCAAAAGTAAACATTACTGCCTACAATCAGAATCCAACCCGAAAATGGGCTAACTCACAGGGTATTAATAACAATAATTATTATTTGTAATTATGAGTTTTGAATAATATTTTGTATGGTTATAATTGTTATTCTCCGAATTCACTACATAAATCCAAGATGATCACGATGATCTCACTAGACAAGTTAGTGAAAGTGCATTTCAGAGTAGTTGCTTTCAAAAGTAAAGACAGATGGCAAAGGCCTGGGTAAATAGATGAAATCTCAGAAGCAAAAAAAAAAAAAAAAAAAAAAAAAAAAACAGGCGCACACACCAACATCCTCACACAACCAGTTATAATAATAAACAGTTTACAATAGCTGCCTCCTATGGGTGATGTAGGGTGATGTAAGGTGTGTGTGTGTGTGTGTGTGTGTCTCTCCATCTCGCTTCCTCACCAGTGTGAGCAGGCTGAGCACAGCCATGCAGTACTCAGGGCCACATCCGTGGCAGCTGTCCAGCTGCTCCAGGCTGTAGGAGATGACCGTGTCCGTCAGCGTGCTGCTGGAGTCCAGGCTCAGGAGCAGCACACACACACACTCGTTGCCCGCCGTCACAACCGCCTCCGAGAAGAACACCTGCCTGGCCGTGGTGACGCAGGCCAGCACGCGGTTCAACACCTGGGATGAAAGAGCGGAGAGAGAGGGTGAGCCAATGAGGAGGAAGGATCTCTGCTGTCTGCTTCTTTTGGAAAGACCCATGCAGGTCACAGGCCATGTCCAAAATTTTCACTGTATAGGGCACTTATACACACACACACACACACACACAGTGGGAGGTCGATTAAATTGTCCCCTAGGTAAACAAGTAAACAATTTGGATTCGGCTGCAAGGAAATTAATTCCATCTTGAGACTGCGGTGCAAGACCAAGCTTCATAATTACCCGTGGTGCTGTAGTCTTGAGAAACACCGAGCGACTTACATCAGTGACGTAGGCCTCTGTGATGGGGGGGCCGCGCGTGGGGTTGAACCTCTCGCCGATGCTGCGCACCACCGTGCTGAAGACGCGCAACAGGGCGGCCAGCTTGGGCAGAGAGACGGTCGGAGGGGGAATGTCCTCGTCCATCGTCTCCCCCGAAATCACATGACTCAAGTCCTGCAGGGGCAGAACCACGGGCAGGCGTGGCGGAGAGACAAGAGGTTAGAGATGGGAACTGTTGGTACAGTGAGAGGAAATTTTAAAACCAACTTCCTCATCAGTCAGTTACATTTCTGCATACCTATTTTTGTCTGTCAGCCCAGTATGTATATATGTGTGTTGTGTGTGTGTATATATATATATATATACATAAATATATATATAAATAAATACACACACACACACACACACACACAAAGGGTCTATCAATAGGTCAATAAACTTAGTTTTGTGAAAAGTTCATATATTACTGTTTAAAATGCAGTAAATGGTAAGCGTTGCATAATAAAATCGATCTTTTCATTGAAAGACCGGTCTGCTTTATACCTCCGCATAAGCCTCCATGTCCTCCAAAAACTGCCCCAGCAGGGTTGTGGAAAAGGCCAGGTCTGCCACCCAGAACTGCTCCAGACTCTGTAGCCAGCCTGACCAGACGAGACGAGACAAGACAAGGGCCCCGTTTACAAAGTTAGAGTGACGACTTCTCCCCGCACCGCTGAAGCTCAAACAAACAGGCAAGCAAGCAGAACCCCCCCCGCACCCCCTCCTGCTCCTCCTTACCGGACACCTGCAGAGTGAGCGACTGCTTCTGTGTGTGATCGATATGCCAGCCAACCAAGATGTCAACGGTGTCCTTCAGTGGGGAAACAAACACACAAACACGAAACAGCTGTTAGCAATCAAACTTTGCGTGGTACGCATGTATACAACCTCACACAGACAGACAGACAGACAGACAGACAGACAGACACACACACACACAGTAACACTGGCTGTGGGGGTTTCTAGTTTGCAACGAGCCTTTTTTTGCAAGCAGAGATGTTTTCCCTCCAACACAAACACACAGACAACTACTCAGCACATGGGAATTTCTTGTTCACTCTGAAGTTAAGATCCAAAGCTGCTGGAAGCGATGTTCACAGCTCTTGCTAACTTCTGCCAGACTTCCCTATCGCACCAGTCCTCTCTCTCTCTCAACGCCTTTGGCACACACACACACACACACACACACACACACACACACACACACACACACACACACACACACACACACACACACACACACACACACACACACAATCACCGGCATCTTTCTTTTAAAACGTTCTAGCTATTACAGCCAAATGGCACTAAACTTTTAAAATGCCGATAATGGAACCCATGGGGGTAGTTCTTTGCCCTCCCTAAAGAGAGAGCACCACTTGAAAAGACCAAAGATTCACCAGTTCAATACCGATGGAGTACCAAAACCAAATAAAATCCACCCAGTTCAGTTGTTAGGCAAGAATATTAGATTCACAATGCAGCCGATTTATCAGCCAAACTATTCCACTCTGTACCATGTTATTCTGTGGTTATCAGCAGTGTACTGATACACTCCCATATTTCAGAGCAGAGCTAGTTTAGCATGAAGGGAGCTAAAAACAAAAGGGTCAGCAGATAGATGGCAGGAGATATCCCACTTTTGCTACATCAACAAGCTCCAACGTTACTCAGTGCTGAACACTGAAAACATACAGGTATTGGCATGGTACTTTGTATTGGCCGATACCGAGGGTCCAGGTATCAGTATAAGGATTGAAAAATTCTGATCGGTGCATCACTCGTAGGGATGCACAAAGTGGCAAGTGCAGGGAGTGACCGCCGCTTTACAGACAAAGTAGCCCTTTTGTTCTCTTTATTTTAATATTGGTGAAAAATTGACCGATAGCGATAATAAAAAACCCTAAATATAGTCCTTAACAATCAACCTGGCCCATAATTGGGCGACCCCAATCCCTCGTGAAGACAGTCCAGCACCAGTCAGAGAAAATTATTGTGGCTAAGCGGCATACAACCAAGCTTTTTCACAGCTCTTGTTTTACGGTCTCACCAACACCCATTCAGACACAGACTAACCGACACACACACACACACACACACACACAGCAGTGAGGAAAGAAGTGTGACGCTTACCCTGAAGTTGGTGCTGAAGATGTGTGGGTAGCAGCGTGCCACCAGTAGGATGCACTTGACGCTCTGGCACAGCAGCTCTGGGGTGTCCAGGTTCTCCAGGATGGACTGCAGACTGCTCATCACCAGCTGCGGAGAAAGGAAAAGAAAAAAAGTTAAGCAAGAGACATACAGCTCCTTGACTAAAGTTTGGGTGCTGGGCCATGGAACAGTCCTATTTCATAAAGGAGATAGAGTCAATAATCTTTTAGTAGTGACGTTTCATGCATTAGCGCTTCAAATGATCAGATCACAGGAGGGAAAAATAAATGATAATAATTACAAAAAACAACCAACAGACAACAGCCACTGTCATTAGAGCAAGCACCATTATTGTTCCATCAATTTACTCATCAGGCTGATGATGAACGGTCTATGAATACACTTCTCTCATGCATATTCAGCCAGCGCTTAGGCCAATTGGTGATTGCGCAGACCAATCTCCCAACTCATGAATAAATGATGAAGCCCAAAAAGTGAAGGTGTAAAATTCAGGCCTCGCCAGCACCGTAGGGAGGCTGCTCGTTTCTGAAGCCCAGCAAAATTCAGCAGCACATTATTCAGACGGTACAATCAAATCAGGTTTGGGAGAGAAAATGCAGGGAGAACGAGGCTGGCTTGAGAAAGCACAAGTTCATTCCATCAATTAAAATTCAAGCTCTCAACTACTTCCTATGCAAAGAAGCCTGAACTGAAAAAAGTATTCTTGACTTGAAAAGTGTCGGGAAGTGTCTAGTGAGTAACAAACGCATGTAAATTGCCCTGGACTTAGTAAAAAGGCCTAGTGAGAGGCTGTGGATGGCACACCTGCATCACTGGAGAGAAAGCCTTCTTCTCCCCCACCGTCTCCAGGGCCTTGTAGGTGGCCACCAGGTACAGCAGCTTGACCTCGTCCTTGGTGCAGCCGGTGAACTTGAGGAAGATCCACTTGAAGATCCTCTCGGCCTCGTAGCTGAGCGCGGCGCACAGCAAGCCCAGGCACCCGGCCGCCTCCTGACGCAGCTCCTGCAGAAGCTTACTGCTGCAGGGAGACAGAGCGGGTGGGGTGGGGTACGACAACCATCAGAGCTGGTTGGACTAGCTTGACTTCAATAGAGCCTACTAGCTGAACAGAGCAGCAGTTTGTCTCTTGGGGGAGAACTGAGTAACAAGAGCTTTGACTTTTTATGAACTTACCTCTCGTTCAAAATGTCATTCAGGGCGCTCAAGATCGTATCCAGCTGTTTCACCAGGACCTGTGACAGAAGAACAGAGCAAAATTGTGATTAAACACACGGACATGTACACAGACGCACATGTACACACACTTTCGCAGAATGGTGCAGAGGTCAGGAGGCATTTAAATTATCCACACATTTCGCCACAATGAACCAAGAATTACAAATATTTTTGTCTTAAATTAAATCACCATCGAGACAACAAAGCATCACCTCTGTGCTTGCATCACGCAAGGTCACATACACTAATCTATTCCACATACATTAATCCTTCATTAAAATTCTGCAGCCAAGCAAATCAGTCAGGTTCAAAAGTCGCTTACTTCATGCATTACTAATGAAACCTAGAACATGGGGGGAGCAGATGCAGCAGGGGCTTCTCTATTTAAAGAGATGTGCTCTGTGAGTCTGTAACAAGTCTTTAATGATGGCAATATAATTCACAACTGACGGAGGAATGAACCACAAGACTGAAGCCATCTGCCCTTGTCAGTCTGTCTCTGTCTCTGTGTGCGTCTCTCTGTCTGTGTGTCTGTCTACGTCTCCCTCTACGTCTGTCTGTGTGTGTGTGTGTGTGTCTCCCTCTCCGTCTGTCTGTGTGCGTCTCCCTCTGTGTGTGTCTCCCTCTCCGTCTGTCTGTGTGTGTCTCCCTCTCTGTCTGTGTGTGTGTGTGTCTCCCTCTCTGTCTGTCTGTGTGTGTGTCTCCCTCTCTGTCTGTCTGTGTGTGTGTCTCCCTCTCTGTCTGTCTGTGTGTGTGTCTCCCTCTCTGTCTGTCTGTGTGTGTGTCTCCCTCTCTGTCTGTCTGTCTGTCTGTGTGTGTGTGTCTGTCTGTGTGTGTGTGTCTCCCTCTCTGTCTATCTGTGTGTGTGTCTCCCTCTCTGTCTGTCTGTGTGTGTGTCTCCCTCTCTGTCTGTGTGTGTGTGTGTCTCCCTCTCTGTCTGTCTGTGTCTCCCTCTCTGTCTGTCTGTCTGTCTCCCTCTCTCTCTGTCTGTCTGTCTCCCTCTCTCTCTGTCTGTCTGTGTGTGTGTGTCTCGGTTGCGCACAGACACACAGACACCAAAGATGCTGGGGCAGTAGAGGAGTGTGGAGGGCCGTGTCTCACCACTTTGTTTTCTGAGTGCATGATGAACTCCTTCATCTGCTTCAGGGTGGCCAGCCTGCGGTCCCTGTCGTCTTCCCGAGACACCCTCCGCAGGAGGTTGGCCAGCCGGGACTCATCCGAGTGAGCCATCGGTCGGTCTGGAGAGGAGACGGACACATCACCACAGACACAACATTACAGACAGCACATTACAGACGGATACATACACCACATTACAAACACATTACAGACAAATACAGACACCACATCACAGACAAAACATTACAAACACATTACAGACAAATACAGACACCACATCACAGACAGCACATTACAGGCATACACATACAGCATTATAGATACCACATCACAAACACATCACCAACAGACACCACATAGCAGAGACATCACCACAACATCACAGGCAGACACAGACACCACATCACAAACATAACATTACAGACACAGACACCACATCACAGACAGACACAACATCAAAAACACATTACAGATGGACACATACACAATATAGCAGACACAACATAAACACCAAGCCAAGCATGCAGTAAAATACAGAACTTCTATAGAGAATCTACAACAGTGATGGGCAACTGGCTTCATAGCCTACAGTCCAGTACCAGATGAAATTCAAATCAGCCAAATTAGCTGATTCCAGTTCGCACAGCTCTTCAGACAGGTAGAGGAGTTAATTAATGGAAAGAGGTCATTTGGAATTTGTGGCATCTGGATCCAGGTTGCCCGTCACTTATCTACAATATATGGGTGCAGTTGAAATTGTTGGGTTCATGTAGTCCTATTCTGGTGATTACAGGAGGACTTCTAGGCACACAGGGCACCAGAACTGTAGGCGCAACTAGTAAATACTTCACAGTTGATTCGACTGGCTTGGTTTTGAGGAAAAGTCTCACTCACCCTGTGATCTCCTCATATCCTTTGTAGCTAAAGCACGGTTTCCATGCTGAAAACTGGGTAAATCCGCTGTCACATCATTGATCCTCAACTCTTGCCCCAGCGACTTCCAACCATAAGTAGTTTCACAGAGACCTCCATCAGCGTCATATCCACCTACAAACACCACAGTGAAACATCACCGACTTGTTCCTCTTTGAAGTCTCTCTGAGTTTAGATATTTAGACAAACATTGTAAAATAAACACCATCAAAAGTAATTAATCAGAATGAATCAGTATCACAACTGCAAACATGACACAAAATTGAAAAAAAAAAAAAAAAAAAAAAAACATCGATAGCAAAACAAGCCTCATTTTGAAAACACAGCACACTAAATGAAACCACATTAACAGAATATTTCCATTTCAGTGAAGACATAACTGAAGGTATTCAGAGCAGAACCAGTAGTCATTCCCTATTGAACTGGTAAATCTTCTAGCCTGCGTATTCCTTTGCACACCTGAACACTAACCTGCTGAAGATGGAGTGTGACCTTTCTCTGTGTTAAAAGATTTATTACCAGTGAATGTGAAAGCCTTAGTTGTGTGATGAGCACAATGAGATTCCAGAAATCACCGGGGCTTTTCCTTACCCTTGAGACACTCCGTTTAGTTTCAGTTTCTGTTCAACAGAAAGCTGAGTTCAACACGCCTACAAACACAAGCAGCCAATAGCCTGCAACTATGAATAACCAACTCACTACAAGCAAGTTTTTTTTTGTTTATTCTTTTTTTACAAGATCAAGAGATGATCCAACAGACTGATGAAACAAAGCAAAGATACCTCTGCACAAATTTAACAGAGGACGAGGACAATGCTTGTGGCCTAGCCAAAAAGACCACATGGTCACCAGGTCAACAGCTGAAACACTACAAGGTCACAGAGCCACAGGAAGCTGAAAGCTGTGTTTGGGTGTGCTCCAGGGGGCCAGGGTGACCTACCTCCTTCCTCCAGAGCGTGGGGGTCTGCGTAGGCATCATTGTGCAGCGGAGGGGTGCCAGGCCGGTCGGAGGGCAAAGTGTCGAAAAGAGCGGCGGCGGAGGCTGCTGTGGCGGGGCCGTGGTCTCGTGAAACGCTGCACTTCACGCCGTCCTGGCAAGCGGACACGCTGTCGCCTCTGAAACACCACGCAAACACTTCTCGTCAGAGACCAGGCCTGGACTCTTCATTACACCTACTTCCCTACTGCCTTATCCTGTTTTGTCTTTTTCATCTTGCTCACTTGTATGGTACAAAATATGTCTCTGCAAGCATCTATATATAAACGTTCTATCTGTTCATCGGGGTGGGGGGCTTGAACACTAATACCCCTCTTCCACCAGGATCATTCTGGTGCCAGTGCTAGTGCTAATGTTGAGCTAGTTCTGGTCAAGCACTAGCACCTGCACCAGCATGCATCTCCACAGGTTTCAGAACCGAGCACTGTGACACATTGTGGTTCCGACTTTGGAACCAGCAACTTCAGGGAGCCGTGCTGGGGCCAGCTTGTTGGCACCAGCACCGGTCACTTTTCAGTCAAAACAAGCAGAACCAGTTCTAGACTGGGCACTGCCACTTTGGTGGTGGAAACGAGCTACAGGAGGATTGGAAATCATCCCGTTGCTGGATATAGTTCCACTCCCTAAGTGACAATTGAATTGTAAGGTCTATTAAGGCGTCACAGTATGCTTCTGCCCTCTCATTCACTTAAGCAAAAGAGCTCAGTTCTCTACAACACTGATAACTAATCAACCTTTGACCAACCCCCTATTTCACAACCTGGACTACAGTTATTTAAGCTGACTCAGCATACTGCGTCTCATGCCATGTTTTGGAAACTGTAGACTACATCTGCAGTCTCTCAACGATCATTTTCGAATCTGGTCAATTAACTGAGGGGTCTGGCACGCACTAAACCTATTGTTTGGAGAGGCCATGAGCATGTTCACTTGTACTCATTTTCCATAGCGAGTCCAGAGTCCATCTTCATCATGACTACTTTAAGTTTTTTGGTGACTAGTCTATAGCAACAGGGGTCAACTAGCATGCTTACTAAAGCCAAAACCAGCTGCTTTTGAACAATGAGTATGTGAATTAATCAATCCTTCTCATTATAAGCCACCAGCAGGGACAATGCATAGAACTCTGGAAGACACCTGTGAACTTTACGTGGGAGGGCCTTTAAAAGGGTGTGACTGGTATTTAGGCTTTGAAGGAAGGAACTTCTAACCCATGACACATTTTGACATTAAAGATGAAAAACACAATCCAAACATGGCACAGATATCTTGCGTCCAGCTGTTGATACTAAACACATGCCATACTCTTCTAACCTTACTCTGATCAAAACTTCCTGCTATAGAGATCTCTGCCATGGAACACGCTGACAAGTATCCTTTTAGTACACATTCAGATGCAAAGGCTAAATACTGCGAAAGGTTACATGTTATGACAACACAACACCAAAAATCATATGTTGTGATATTTTTTAGCCAGGTCAAGAATTAACGAAACTTTTGTGTATAAAGAGACACACCTTCCCCATTGAGAACCCACTGACACGAGGAGCTAACAGGCATGCTTTAAGAATCGAAAACAATGTTGGGATCTTATCCCACTGTTTCGCTATTTCAAAAAAATCCATACGTGCCACGAGACTAGGGATACAATATGCATCTGAAAAAACGGACATCACTTTGTATGCTTGTCTGCAAACTTGACAGCAAGCATTCGATGCAATAATACCCACAGAAATGTGTATGGAACTAGCAATGTAACGTTAGCTTACTAGCCAACAATCCTTTGTGGTTACACCCAAAACGTATGCTCCCATGCGAATGAACCTCAGGTGCCCTGCGTCGTTTATTCTTCTGCCAAATGTTTGACCATGTCATCAACGCAGTCTACGTGGTGTCGACTTTGAACCTTTACACTATACATAATTCCAACATGAATCGGACGCAGTAATCAGTTTGTACGCCCCAGTTAATCAACTCAATACCAAACACCAGCCACGTTCGCGCTGGCTAAGTGGTTCGCACCAGCTAGTTAGCAAGCAGTTATGCCTTGCTACCGACAAAGTCATAGGTCAGCCAAGTTATCGTTGTGTTGGCCTTTTAATACCAAGTGGCCAGTCTGCTCACTACAGTCCGTATTGTCTACAGACATTTACAGTACATTAGACACATACCAATAAACTGACTGGATAGAATAACAAGCCATTCATGGTCAAGTGTTCAAGAACACAGGCATTGCTTGGTTACTGAATTTAGTACCGTAGCTAGTTAGCTAGCTAGCCGAGTAGCAAGGAAATGCATACACAGTTGACTGAGCAAGTATATATGTTAGTATGAGAAGATCTGGTTTGACAAAGTAGGTACCTCTGGCGTGGCATTGCATTTATACACATTTTTTGATTTCAACATTCTGGATATGATGAGTCCTGGGCATTTCCAGTGTTTGTGATGGAACGTTACCCAACGATGAGATTCGTGTTTAGCGAAGTAGCAATAGCACAGCTGGTCAATATTAGCTACAACGAGCTAAACCTAGCCAAACAACCGACCAAACCTAGCCAAGACACCGCTAAACGCTTCCGTTTTCTCACACAGACGTTCAAGACAGCCACCATCACAGCTGCTATCTTGCAAGCTAATGGTCACTGTTACCTAGCAGCTAGAAAATGACATTAACCAGAAATGTGGTTCCACATTGTTCGGCCATTGATGTTTAGCTAAGCGTTTATCAGGATAGCAATACCGTCTCGTTCTCACGTGGGGTAACCAACGCTACTGAACAACTATGTAAAGTATCTGTGGCTAGGCCTGTCGAATCCTCGTTCTATTTTGGACAGACTCACCCATGGCGCTATACCAACCTGGGCTGCCAATCATTCCAGTTTCGCTGCAGTTTGTGGGCGCTGCTAAGCCGAGACCCGAGGGCTTTGCGGCTCATTACCTTTGCGAGGACAGCATGACCCGCACTCAACGGGCAAAATTCAGGCTCACACTTATTTTTGGTCTGTCTTACTTCTTGTCCATTAATGAATTGGGAAAGCTATAACGCACGGCTCTGGCAATGTATGGGAATACCAGGTGTCGGCCTCGCACTCCCTTCTCTATTTCGGTGGACCTGTGAGCGAGAGTGTTTCATTAGCCTTCAGGAGCCTCGCCAGTGCCATCTACCGGCTTCTTATGGCCATTTTGTTACGACAGCATTATTTGAACCTTTTCGTTGGCTCGTGCTGTACGCATCTTTTATATCTGATGCAAAAAACAAAGCATTATGTTACTGTGAGATTTACAGTGTTAATATTCATTTAACAGATATTATCATTTTTGTTACCATACAAAATTAATATCAAGTTGTGCATAACACATACAACAAATTATTTTAATAAATCAAGTGTGTCATCAATTCTAAATAGCCCACACATCACTGTCTGACAAATTATAGCCTACAAGAACACCAACCCTCTATTCTAAGAGAGATCATCATCACATAAGCTAACGCTCCTCCCTCAGTAGCCCTTTCCTTGCCTTGCTCCTCCTGTTGATCAGTGGCCACACTGCTTTCGATGTGTGGTTGCCTAGAGACAGCAGGATGAGTGGGAGTGGATACAGGGAGACAGCAGCAGGTGGCAGTTGAAATTATGAGCAAGTTTCAATGTAAGATTTACTCCATTTCCAGACACAAGGGCAAATTATGGGTTATGCGTTTTAGGATAAAAGAGCACTTTCACTCAATACCAAAGTCAAGTCATGATATCAAAACTCCCCCACAGTGCTGTGCTGTCTTTTAATGGTCGAGTGTAGATAGGTGTATGGGAGAGGTTGAAAGGCTTCAAATTGTGTTCAGTCTATGAAACACCAAGGATTTTAAGAGAAATATTAGTAAGCCTACCAGGCCTAGTGTAGATAGGCGTATGGGAGAGGTTGAAAGGCTTCAAATTGTGTTCAGTCCATGAAATACCAAGAATTTTAGAGAAATATTAGTAAGCCTACCATGGCTTCACAATTTGACAACTGCATTAGCCAAACTCTATCAGCCCCCTTTTCTGCAGTAGCACGCTATCCTCACCTTCCAGTATTCAGTTTATACATTGCAATGCCTTGAACTTTACTTTTAGACTTTGCTAAATAAAGAGCTGGATCTAAAGCATTAATTTACATTTCCTGAACTAAAGTACAGCATGTTTTGTCACACTAGTGGTTAAGCCTATAGTTAAAGCTGCTGTTAAAGATTTTACATAAAATCTTCACATCTGACAGATGTGATTGTGTAAGAAGCTAGTTCTTGTGTGTGTGTGTGTGTGTGTGTGTGTGTGTGTGTGTGTGTGTGTGTGTGTGTGTGTGTGAGAGAGAGAGAGAGAGAGAGAGAGAGAGAGAGAGAGAGAGAGAAGTCACTATAGGAACCACACCCAAATACAAGATGCAGTGTCTTTTTTCACCCACAAGATGGCAGCATAGAGCTGAACTGTCTCACCTCCTATTAATAAGGCAGGGAAATCATTTTAGTCGGTCCACATGTTTCTTACAATATTTCCTTGATTTTAAATGGAATGTTCAGAAAGCTCACCCATGCCCAACTGTGATCTCTCCAAGTCAATAATTCGTGACTGATGTGTTCGCCATAGTAGGCTACGTGTTTATTCTTTGCACAAGCACCCAACCTTGGCCTCTGTAACTTACTCATGAAGTTGCCAGGCAACAGAACAGCACAATAAACAATGGAGGAGTCGAGAGGTTGTTTTCTGAAAAGGGAGCATGGGGATGACAACTGATGTCTTTGATTTTATTGTTTCAGTGCCAAGGACACCAAGCTAACACTGTTGCTAATTAGAAGACTGTGGACATATACATTTATATCAGTGACATGGGGATGTGGGTGTTTTTGTCAAAAGAAATTAGCAAATGGGATCCAAGGTTTCATTTCATTTTTGTGACCACAAGTCCTAGGCAGCTTTAGTGTTGTAGTGCAAACATTAAGAGTTTAAATTGGTATTACAAATGACCCACAGCCAAAATGGCACAGTGCCCTGAGCTGATTGGGTTCAAGACAATAACATTGCTAAATGAGTGGGAAAATGGGGACCGACAAAGAGCGGGGCACAACAGACTGTTAATTTAAACTGAGCTCAATTACAGCGAGCTGGCCATTTTTCAACGTACATCAATTAACTCGGCTCTGTACATGGCAAACAAGCCGATCCTCTCCATGCGCCAGTGGCCGGTCGGTGCTTGATAAAAAAAAACGTAATTACGTGGGAATCGGTAGCAGTGTGCCCTCTCCTCGTTAGTGGCGTGCGCAGCTGTTTTAATTAGGGCTTGGTCCAGTGCGCCCAATGTGGAAGAGTGCCATGCCACTGTCATCTTCTGTCTCCAACGGACTTCAGAGCAGACAGTCAGGGGGTATGGGGGTTAGACATCAATAACCTAAACAGCCTTACAGGAATCTATTTCATCATCCTAGGGGGTGTTTCAATTAGCGATAAACCTGAGTAAGTCCACTCAGACAAAGTGATAAAGGCTTTAAATAAGGCCTCTGTGGTTTTGTTTTGCAGTGAGAGTAAAACCAAACGACAGTCTAGGCGTTTTACCAGTTAGGCCTACTGTAAATAAACGTGATTTGGTTTATCACTAAACTAGGCCTACTTAAAATACTGCGTAAAGACTAGCTTTGATAAACTGAAAACTCGCAATTAAGCTATTTTACTACTGGCCTGTAGAGCAATTGATAAATTAGGCCTAATAAATTGTAATATTTGTCTACATATTTGTATGTATACTTACAGTATATGTACAGTAATTCAGTGTAATGAGATGCCCATATTGGTTGATACTTCAGACTGCTGAGATTAATGCATGTTTAAGTGTTTTCAGATGAGGGTTTCTTATTTAAATAGCCTAAATGCATTAACAAGTTGGATGAAAACCCAGTTATAGAGAGAGAATTTGGCGGGCTTGTAAAGTATTCCCTTGCACTAAAGCAAGAGGAAATTAAAAGACACATCTATTACTTGTCATCTACTCATCAACTACTGATAGTTTCTTCCATCTGACTTTAAGTCACTATTAGGAAGCAGGGCATAAATTTAGCACATTCCCCACTGTTATGTGGATTTTGGGTACACCCAATGATGAACAGAAAAAAGTTCAAACAAATGACTCACTTTTGGGTGCAGTTTGATGACTATGCAGTGAATGCTTTCTTTACATTCTAAAAATAATGTGGCCAGGACTGGTTCTTCAGAGTGATGCCATAGAAGAACCTTTTTTAAGTGCTTCAAAGAACCACCGAGGCAACAGTTCTTTAAAGAACCATTTGACTGAGGCTGTAAGGAACCATTTCTACTGTGAAGAACCTTTCACATAATGTAAGGGTTCAACAAGGAGTTCTCACTCTCCATGGAACCATCCAAAGATTTAAAGAACCATTTAAGCACCTTTATTTTGTAGAGTGTAGGGAGGATTTATACACATTTGAGTAGTAACATCTGAAAACCCATGCACACGATCAATAGTTGTTCTAGATCAAGCAGACTTGCAGCGGGGCTTTAACAAGCGTAATAGATCAGCCAGGTCACCAGTGATTCACCAGCGTAACCCTGCAGTTTGTAACATTCTCTAGAGAGGGTCCTGTGTGGGCCCACATTTGCTCTTAGGATAGCAAATCACTTGTCTGCCCACACTCCCAGATCATTAAAAAGTCACTCTGAGACTTCATCGACTTGCTACTACTTCTTACGACAGTCTTATCTTTGTCTCTCAGAAGATCTTATTGACTTCTTATATGTTTCTTTTAAAACCCTCGTAGGAGAAAAACCGTCTAATTGGACTAGTATCTGGCTACACTGGCTACACTGTTTCTTAGGCGTTTACTTTAGGACGTACAAGACAAGGGTCAGATCTTACTGAGTTCTGAACTCTTTTTCCCTAAGCCCCCTTTAGGGAAGAAAAGTCACAAATTAGAAAATAAGATCTTGTTTGTTTCTAAAAAGACAACATCAAAGACAATTCTATAAAAAGCAATATTTAATTCTGGGTGTGCACAGGTCCGGTTTTGCTATGCTGACTCACTATATCTGCCATTCACCCATCATCCACCTCCGTATTTAGCCTCACTATCTGGGTGAGTGTGCCCTATCTGTCTCCCTCGGTGTAAGTGGCACCTACTGCTATCTCTTGGTATGGCTCCATGCTAGGACAGGAAACGGCCCATGCTGAGATAACAGGAAATTCTAGGGGCTTTAACACCAAAGGCCAGACAGCCATGGAGAGATAAGAGGGTCAACTCAGAGAAGATCTCAGAGAAGAGGAGGTGACCATAACTCAACACATCTAAGTAGGTGAGTATAACCGCAGGAACTTCTTGTATCTCTTCTGACAATCATGTTATGTGCAGTGTGTTATGGATGCAAATTTACTCTCTTAACCACCAACACAATCCCTTTCAATTCACACCTCTTTTAGAGATGTACATCCACACGGAAGTGTAAAAGACTGGGGGAACTAGGCAGAAAAGAGTTAAGAAAATGTCTTTGTATGAAAGTATCAGCATGAAATGAAAATGCTAAAGCTATATCTGTATCAGAATAGCAGGGTTTGTTTTGGCCCCTTCACTGCAAATGTCCTTGAGCCATCTACCCCAGCCTGAGGTCAAAACATCTTAGCTTTCCAAAAGCTCTCTCATAAACGTAAGATGACGCAACAGAGGAAAAGTATTCCTCCTCACTCTTCACACCAGTACACTGTTGCAGCTGGAACTATGGAGGCCAAAACACACACACACGCACACACACACACACACACACACACACACACACACACACACACACACAAGCTTGGTCAACATTGCGAAATCCCAGATGTGCCAAGGCCAGATTTGGGGGGGGGGGGGGGGGGTCTGAGGCGAAAAAAAAAAAAAAAAATCACTTGTCGGAGATCAGATCAGAACCTGTCTGTAGGTGTTACTGCCAGATGAAAAAGGTTCGCCATGCGGTGCTGCACACAGATGTGGAGTCAAGCATGTGAGCCGCCCTTCTCTCTGCCACGGGTGGCCCGCAGGATAAACAAACAGCTTTGTTTACACAGTTCAACAGCAACCCTCACTGGCAACTGTCCTATGGCGGGCGTTAAGACGTTTTGTCATGCATTCCATCTCAGATCTGTGTTGGAGAGGTATCGTGTGTCATGCCTCTCTGCGTACGTATGGGACGTGTGAGATATGTTGTTTAGAGAGCCAAACTAAATAGTGGTCATGCATTTTCCCAGTTCACACTGTTGATTTTTAATATCTCGCTTCCGTGTGCAAAACACTTGGTCTGATTGTGAGGTCTAACTGTGCTCACACAGGCATTTCTGTGGCCAAGGGTTTTGACTGAACTGACCTCATTAGACAGAGCTGTTCCTAATAAATACCTCAGGGTTACACTTTTGTTACCATCTCTCATTGTTACATCTGTTAGGTACAGTGTAAGAAAGTTGGAAAAATATGTCACATTATGTACTTAAACTGTACCATAGTTTTACGGTTAGTGTTAGGTATGTACAGTGTAATTGCATAATATTACATGTTGTTACATGTAGATACACTAAGGAACCGTAAAATAAAGTGTTACCCACCTCAGTCTCAGTCACACGTTGAAGAACCTCCTGGGGAGAACCACAGCTATCTTATCTCTCTGGGAGACAACTCTGCTCCTCACATAGTCCTTCCTGCTTAACAGTGCAAACTACATCTAAAAACCAGATAATAAGTTAGGCTTGAAGCCACATGAAGCCACTTGAAGACTCAAAATTGGAGAAATTACTTCTGCAAAAAGAAGTGGAAGGAAATGCTTATAAAAAACAAAACATTATTCCTTGTTAAAATTCTGCATATACATGTTCAACTTGTATAAATGTATATGTCATTACGAAAAACCTTCTTTGCCACAACATTTCAATCAACATTTCATTGCAGCTATGTAACATTCAAGATGATATATTGCTGTGAAGATTATGTGACAGTGAACTCACTTAATTTTTTTCAGTGGTCTCTTTTTCTTTCCTATAATTACTTCAGGCTTGGTGGGTGTGGGTTGGGTTGGTGTATCTCTCTCTCTCTCTCTCTCTCTCTCTCTTTCTCTCTCTCTCTCTCTCTCTCTCTCTCTCTCTCTCTCTTTCTCTCTCTCTCTCTCTCTCCCCTCCCCTTTCAAAGGTGAAGTCAGTGAGCTGGAGTGGGCTAAGGGGGACGAGTCTGGCAACAAGGCAGAGGTTCAAAGACTCGCACACACCCTTCAAGGGCTCAGAGCCTCTGCACTGTAAAGCATACACCCTCATTCATCCATCTCCACATTCAAATGCAGACCATCAAACTGACCATCTTACTGCGGAAAATGCTCCTTTGGCAGCTGTGCTTGATCCTGCTACCCTGTGGCTTCCCTGTGAGGGCTATACCGTCCACTAACATTAAGATCACGCAAGGTGAGTGAGCAGTGCTGTGTCATGGAAGTCTTGACCTCTTTGCTAGGTCTCTTCTGTTGTGAGTAAGAAATCTTTACTCAGTCTGGATGGGTTTTTACTGCACCCCGCTGATGTCCTGAAGTTCCTGATCATCTTCAGATTTGTTCAGTCTTGTTTTTTTTTTCTTCTCTGTTTTGGCTCAGAGTTGAAGTTCTGTGGTTGATTAGAGTGGGTCTGGAGTGCATTGGGGGGCTAGTAGTCAAGTGTTGTTTTATGCGAAAGTTGGCTTTTTAATATCAGACATCCCAAGAGAGGAAATATGTCTCAAGTTAACAAATTGGGGAAATGGCAGTCAGTCTTCATACTTGATGTGGTATTTGAATGGATCCTATGGGGTTGCTTATAGTGTATGTTTTCCTCTGCGACTCAGAGGCTGAGGTTTGGAATGTCCAAAATTTGTTTTTGTCTTTAGGCATTTCTGATACTCACATGTTTAATATTACTTTGCACTGATGCACCAAATAATATTCAGTTTTGCCAAAGCTGAGGTAGATTAGTAACAGTTGTATATACCATCAATACAGCACTGCCTAACCAGCAAGCAAGTCTCATATCAAATGTAAATCTCATCGCATTTAGCACAGTTGGGGCTGCTGCCATACAGCTGCAGTGAAGTTTTTAACATTTAAAAAATAAAATAAATACAAATGTCCCACAATTGATGTCTTACTTTGTACTCCTGTAGTATGTATGTGTATGTGGATGTTATATGTCATATGTCTGTGTGCCTATGTTTTATGTATGCATGATGTGTATATGCTACTGGATACCTTAATTTCCTTTGCGATAAATAAAGTATCTCTGCTCTTCTCTACGACATAAAATGTTTAATTTGAGGATGAAGGTAAAAGTTGTGATGCCCCCCCCCCCAGCTTTGCCCCTGCAGCTACCCGACGCCTCCCAGCCTGCTGCCTGCCCTCTCTTCTGGACCGAGTTCGAGGGCAACTGTTACCGCTTCTTCCCCCTCAATCGCACTTGGGCAGAGGCAGACTTGTACTGCGCTGAGTTTTCCAATGGACACAGGTCCGCAAAGCTCACCTCCATTCACAGGTGAGCAGTGCAAAGCTAAGGCTGCCACATTTACTAGTAGTTTAATAGTCATAGATGTTTTCCAGTGGCAGATTTCCAAACATTACACATTTCTGCCTCCCCATGGCAATTGTGTCTGTGTGTTTCAATTTTCTGCAACATTACATCACTAATTGATGTTTAGGGAAAAAGGCTTTACTAACTAAAATAGAGTGGATTATAAACTGACTATAACACAGTATGACATAGTGCGGCTGGATGACTAGACAGTGGTGTTATATTCTTAAAAGGTTTTTTTTGTTTCGTTTTTTGTTTTGTATTTTAAATCCCATCTCCAGCTGGGAGGAGAATGTGTTTGTGTATGATCTGGTGAACAGTCGAATCCCTGGCATCCCCACAGACATCTGGATCGGCCTTCACGACAGGCGACAGGTAAACATCTGCTTCGTCTGTGTCTAATCCCTCTCTTTCCAGCCATCTCTGAAGTCATTGATCTGTAAATCCACATCCCCAGCTGTCTCGCTGTCTCCTTTTCAATTCATTCAAGTCTCATACCACAGGGACATTAGGATCCACTCACGTGTGAACTTACACACATGCAGCCTCAATGGTAATTTCTTCAATAATGTGTCAAATGAGAGCGGCATGGTGTTTTATAGACAAGAGGAGAACGTTAATGAGCTCTGACCGATCGAAACATCGCGCTCGTCCTGGCTGACGTGCGCCGCCTGAACTCTAGCTAGTAAAAAACCTCACAGCAGAACGTGAGTCCAGCAGACATGCAGACGGGATGGCCGTTTAACAGAGTGGACAGGGTGGTTTAACAAGGTTTAACAGGGTGGCCGTTAGGTTTAATCAGTGCTACTCTGCCGTGGAACATATGTTAAATTAAATTGTGCCACGACTGCAGAGACACATGAACAGACTCGGACTTTGAAGATGATTTATGGGTAAACCCCAGGTAGTCTGCAATGCCATTGAGTGTGTCAGCATTTTTTTTTTCTCGTCGCCATCCTTCTCTGCTCAGAGGAGTTTCCTTGACAGTCATACTAATGTGAAACATAAGCTCTGGAAGCAGATTTCACCCATCGTTATATGTTGCACGTGTGACCCTTGCACTGGTCGAGGTGGGAATGGGGGCAGAGAAAAGTGTGTGTGTGTGGGGGGTGGAGGTCAGAGAGGGGTTTGTGTGTTAACTCTGTTATTGCGGGCTGCTTCCACAGGAGGGCACCCTAGAGTGGACCGATGGTTCCACCTTTGAGTACAGCTACTGGGATGGGAACCAACCGGATGATGGGATCCACCGGATCCCGGTGGAGGAAGACTGTGTGGAGATCTGGTACAGGCAAAACAGCGGTGCGTGATTCCAATGCAGAGTGTGCATGACTAGCATTTAGGAAAAAAAATCAACAGCAAAATGAAAATACTATAGACTACAGTTATAGCTACAGTTGGAAAGTCACCTTGAGACATTATAGATGTTATAGTAAGACTTCATACATTTTACAAGGTTTTACTGAATCTGGATCAATATGAATTAGACATACGTTCCCCATTACATGATCAAAGAACAGTTTTTCTCTATAAATAGCTTTCCATATATTTATATGGTCATCGAGTTGAAATCGTTTTTCACGTTCAGAGGTGCAAATACTAGTTTCAGACTGTAAAAACACTGCCGTGTATTCCTTCTGCCTGTGCACTCAACACAGGTAATTTCATTAAATAGCCAATCTACCTGACTGATGTAGCCAATCTAACTGTCTAATGGTTTGTGTTCTAATTAGTACCAGCTGGCTCAGAAAATAGTTGTTGCAGCATGTTTACTTGCTAAGCCAGGACTGACACCTCTGTCCAAGTTACACAATGAGGTTAGCTGTAGTGAGTATCCTTCTACTGAGTGTGGGCAGATGTTTTTAATCATCATTATTTTCAGCCCAATGAAACACAATAACTATGATGAAATCTCTCATGTTGTTTGTCTATCGTCTTTTTTTTTTCAGCTCTGAGGTCTTGGAATGACAACAATTGCGACCAGCCCTTCCCCTTTGTGTGCAAGATCCCCACACTGGATAATTAACCTCCTGCAGTTTCCAGCTCCTACAGTTTCCCCTCTTGTTCTGCTTCCTACTGACTGAAGCAAAAACTTGAACATCGCTGTTTAAAAAGACTCTCTTCTCCAACTTCAAGCTTCTCATTGGGACCTCCACAGGACTTCTTCTCCTTTGATGTCCATAAATCTCCACACTCTAGCTGCTCTTCTTTTGATATGCTAATTTTACCTTCTTGGTTCTCCTCAGTGACACAGCAGCTTCTTCATCTTATGCTTTCCTTCACTGCATGCTTTCCTTCATTCATCTTCCTTTCTCTTTCCTAATGGCTTCAATCACTCCACTCATCTGACTATGCTTTTTGCATTCATCAGTCTTCTTTCTTTTCTTCTCCTCCTCTTCTCTGCTCTCCTTTTCTCTCCCTCTGTCATTGTCTTATCCTCTCCTTTTCTTCTCTTCTGTACTCCTCTCCTCCCCTCTGCCCTTCCCTTTCCTCTCCTCTGCTCTCCTCTTCCCTTTTCTCTCCTCTCATCTCTGATCCTGTCCTCTGCTCTCCTCTTTCCTCTCTTCTCTCCTCCCCCTCCCCTCCTCTCTTCTCCTCTCCTCTCCTCTCTTCTGCTCTCCTCTGCTCTCCTCTTCCCTCTCTTCTCTCCTCCTCTCCCCTCCCCTCTTCTCCCCTCCTCTCTTCTCCTCTCCTGCCCTCTTCCCTTCCCTTTCCTCTCCTCTGCTCTCCTCTTCCCTCTCTTCTCTCCTCCTCTCCTCTCCTCTCCTCTCCTCTCCTCTTCCGCACCCCACAGGACACGGAGCCAGAACATTACACTGCCCCGCACGCCGCACGTCCATCTGGGGTGCATTTAAGCCCCTGAGTCATCCCTGTCTGTCTCCTCTCAGCTGGAAGACCCTCCCCGCACGATCCACCAGCGACAACTCTAGTCTGATCCTTCTCTCAGAAGGATCGTAATGACTCTTTTTTGGTTTTTGTTTTGTTACATTTTTGCGGAGGTTTTATCACCATTTTTTCTCTTTTTTTTTTGTTTGAAAGTAATTGTATGTGCATGAATGTGGCCAGCTTCTTTCATCTGCTTAGTCATCAGTTAAATGAGGGGAACCACAGAGGCGTGTAGAGGGAAGACATGTTACGATGGGTGCCGCTCGAACGGAACGAACCACACTCCCCACCCCTTCCCCGGCGGCCTGTTAAGGAAAGGAGGACACTTTTTATTGGGGTTGTGTGTGTCTGTGTGTGTTTTTGTGTATGACAGTCTGGGTGTATGTGTGTGTGTATTTGTATGTGAATAACGGTACGACTGTATATGTGTGTATGTGTATGTATTTGTATGTAAATGACGGTACGACTGTGTATGTGTGTACGTGTGTGTATTTGTATGACGGTATGACTGGCAGCACCATACATTTTTGCATAAATTCCTTTGATGAACTCTGTCAGAGTTGTGACCTTTCATTCCCTAACCCCTACCACCCCGCACACAAGACATGCATACCACATACATTCCCTGTCTGATAATGGTGTGGACTCAACTGACCGGTAAGCTTTGAGGGTGGCTATACGTCAGTGCCCATCTGCACAAATTGATCCGTCGCTGACCTGGAAGGTGAGAGGCAAAGGCAGTGGGGATTTATGTCTGTGTCTCGCTGCCAGGCTTCAAAAACACCAAAAAGGGGCTTAAGCTTGGCCTGACCTTTGACCTTTAGGAGCTTGGAGACCATGCAAATTAACAGCAGGGGAAATGGGTTGCAAGCTTTTTCTTTTTTTTCATTCTCTCTCTCTCTCTCTCTCTTTATGCCCCCCCCCCCCTCTCTCTCTCTATATATATTATTCTCTTTCTGTCTTTCTCTGCATTTTTCTATGTTTTTCTTGTCCTCTCTCTTCCAAAGTAGCACTATGTGACAGTGAATCATGCAGCGGTAAGGAAAAAAAAAATCCAATGTGCAGTATGTGGAACCTAGAAGATAAGAGTGGCAGGGGACCACTTTGTGCTTGGCTGTAGTTTTGTTTGCCTAGCCTGTGACGCTACAGTGACAACGCACCGCAAGAGACTTCTTGTCTCTGCCAGTGGCGTGGGTGGTTGGTTTTGGGCTTGGGTGGGGAGGGGGGGGCAGGAGGGTGGATTGGAGGGGGGATGGGGGGAGGGGGGGGCTGAGGCCTCATGCCTGCCTGACCTCAGCTGGGACGTTTTAACGAACCCTCCTTAGGAGGAAATTCCTTGCTGGGATGATGGCAGAGAGCCCAGCGGACGCGTTTGCTTGGGCATTCTTTTCGGATGAAATGATGGGACTTCAGCAAAAGCAGAAGTGTCAACACCGATGTTCCAGAACATGCGCATAATTGGGATGTGTGTAGGCAGTACTTGCACTTCTGCAGTTCAGGTACACACACACACACACACACACACAAACCCATGCACAGACAGAATAGAGAAAGATGCATATGTTCATTCTCACACACACACACACACACATACACACACTTCCGAATACACACACACAGACTCAGACACACACTTACAAATAAACACACACACACACACACACACACAACAATTTGAACAGGTCTCCGTACCCTGGCTCTCCCTGACCTGGACGTGGTGCCCCCTGGAGTGGAGTTAAGCTGTTCCTGTGCCACTGAGAAAAGCAATGAAGTGACTAATCACAAGGCTGAGCTGCCTTCGGTGAGGACCAGGAACATTTGTCCACAAACAAGCACTGCTGGAGAGAGACAGCAATTGGTCCACTGGGTTCTTGCCCAAAGGTCTGCGCCAAGTATTAAATTGGTCCTCTTATATAAATAATGACCTGCATGAAGTTGGAAACATCTTGAAAAGTTAAAACATCTTGAAAATAATAATAACAATAACAACAACAACAACAACAACAACAACAATAATAATAATAATAATAATAATAAAAAACACATTTCATGCAAAGAATGCAGCTCAAAGTGCTTCTACAGTTTGTCAAAAGAACACAGGACAGAGATACACATGGCAAGCTTTGTTATAGTCCAGCAGCACCAGAGAAATCCACCAGGGCACTGTGGAGAGCTTTACTAATGTCCTTTGTGGTTCCCAGGGGAGCTAAACTGCCGGGCTGGTAGAGGGAAAGTCTCTGAGTGGTTCATGTGGCGAGACTGCATGGAGGTCTTTGATGAGTCACTATAAATGATCAGGGTTCATGTCAGTGTGTAAGCATGTATGGATGATTATGGTTCATGTCTGTGTAAGTGTAATGGGGGGGCATTTCATCCTTGTTGTGTTCTGCCTTCTTGGTTTTGTGTGCTGCATTTTTGGCCAGGGCTGGCCTTACTTGTAAAAAGGGAAATTTGAATCTCAACCAAACTTCTTCCATGGATAAATAAAAGTTTAACAGGTCATAAAAAGTATTAGATTTTACTTCACTAGAGTACAAGTTAAGCACACAGTTGCTATTTTTGGCATTTGATTTCATGGCCTGGTGTTTATCCAAAACATATCTGTTGACCCACACTGCTTTTTCGATAAATCACATACTTGATCACCCATATCACCAAAAGGAATGACACAGTAATGATTTCACAGTAAAACAATAATACTACAATATGCTTCACATAGAATCATAGAATAAACGGCAACATTGCATTGAATCTGTTAATACGTCTTTTAATAAAGATTGCTCTGAAGTAAATCAAATCAGGACAGCCACTGTACAGTAATTTTAATTTTTAGACATTAAAACCCAGTTCACACATATCCACATAGTGTGCATATTGAAACACACAAACATACACACAAAAGACAAAAATGTAAGCACATCGACAAAGACCACTGTCATACCCCCATGGTTGCTCTCCTGGAGCAGAGGTTGTGGCGGAGTGGAGGAGTACATTATTAGCAGGTTTAAAGGGATACTGCTGACTTTGAAGACAGGGAGGAAGGCGGAGGGGGTGTTGTCATTTATATAATAGTGACATTTTAGGTAGACTCTAGCTTAGCCCAAGAAGCTAAGGAATGAACTTTATCATGCGAGACAAACCTACCTTCAAGAGCACGACAGCACCTCATGAGTAGTGAGACGGCAAAAATAAAACCACCTGTAGAATTTCAGATGGATTTATCTCCCATTTGGATGTGGTTGTACAGTTTCACCATTGCACTGCCATACTCTACTCGTTATTGTACATTGCCCCTAGCAGATACTAAATGCAAGCTGCCTGTGATGCAGGGGGTACTCGGTAGAACGTAGTGTCTTAGGGGGGTACACGGCAGTTACAAGTTTGGGAAGCACTGCCCTAGCAGATGCTACTCCTCTATTACCTCCTCTATTATTTTTCATTTATGTTTTCTATAAAGAGCATTTTTTTTCACATGATCCAACTGAAACAATATTTATTTGTTCAATTTATATCCATTGCACACAGTTAAAGTAATATATATATATATATATATGTGTATTCATTTTATTTGTAGAGGTAAGTAGTATTTTAACAAGTATTCTATACGTATTTATATTTATATGTACTATCTAAATAAATAAATAAATATCTTCACTGGCACAGCTTAGTTTTCATTTTTCTTCTCTCACTGTATTTTTTATATATATGCAATTTCACTGTTTAGTCATCTAAACTAATATTAAAGTTTGGCAGAATCATATAATTGATTCTACATCAGAGACAATTCACTACTAGGCACATACAGGTAACATGGAGGAAAAGCCTTATAGTTAAAACACAGATGGTGAATGCTTGTGAATACGCTGATGGACAAGTGACACGGGACTACTGCTCCCGGAAAAAACAAGCACAACTGACTGTTTCCCCTCCCTCCAGAGAAGAGAAGGCCAAAGCCAAATGAGAAGCAGCAGCATTGACGAACCACGAGCAAAACTACACTGTGTAAGGACTGGGCCCTCAGGACCTACAACTACTTCAGGGACACAGGCCCCGAAGGGGGGAGTGATTGCTTTTTTTCTGTACCCTTGCTAGCAAGTAGCGAACTTCAAACACTATGTAAGTGCTGTGCAAGTATCCACAATCTGTCAAGGTGACCTAATTCAAAGGGTTTCAATCTTTTTTTTCACTCTCTCTCTCTCATTAAATACATGTTGACTATGGTGTTCAAACCATTCCAAAGTGCTCGGTCAAAGCAGTAATATACACACACACTCACGTATACACATACATGAAGTACACACGTACATATTAAAACAAAGTTTAGCTCAGGGCTCCAGACAGAGGAAGAAGAAAATAAGTTCATACTAACAGTTCAGATCCAGACAAAACAGATAGCCTTTGGTGTGAATGACAAGAAAGGGAATACCTGTAAGAATGAAATACAAAACCAAATTTGTGTTTTGTACTTACAAACATTTGCATTGCAGTCCTTAATTGACCTTTACAAAATAATAATAATAATAATAATAATAATAATAATAATAATAAAGATTATAAGCATGAGTGAAATGTATTTTTGCACAAAAAATTGTTTGTATCAATGTGATAAAAAGTATAAATGTGGACGGGCTGCATCTGATTCTGTATGCACATCAGAGAGGAAACATTTGAAGGCCTTTGACTACATTTTTCCCACAGATTTTGACCAATTGTATTGCTTGAGGACAAGGAAGCTTACATGAGCAGCTTATCAAAGTAAGATGCAGAGATCCGAGCATTTTAAAGAGACAAATAATAATGTTTCAAAACATCTATCTCTTCACAAACCAGGCACCTCTTACAATCCCTCCACTAACTTGCTGGATGTAAATGTCAGTATCCTCACAACAAACCCATTCACTGTCAGCGTGACGTTACTGTTGCGCTTTCACCTTCCCTCTCTCCACCAATCAAGAGGTCCACCTGGGCATCATGTGACCTCTAGGGAGGCGGGGGAGACGCGGTCGCACTCAGCACGCGAGCGGAGGCTGTGCCACTGCTCCACAGGGGTGCGCTGGGACTCCATGAGCCGTCGCCAGTGCGTGGTCTCGGGGGAACCTGTGGAGAACTGACCAATCACGATGCGTCCCACAAAGTCATTGCTGCTCTTCATGTTGTGGCCATAAACTGGATGGGAGTGGGGAGAAGGGCAGAGGAAAGAAGAGCACTCTATTGTTACAGATGCATTTTGTTCGGTAACACTTTATTATACAGTTCCTTTTGTAGTGTATCTACATGTAACAAGATACTTACTCTGTTTATACCTAACACGAACCCCAACCCTATGGTACAGTGTAAGTACATAATGTCATATAATGTTACACACTTGGTTATATTGTACCTGACAACACACTGTAATTGATGTAACAGGGACAGTAAAATAAAGTGTACCCCATTTTTCAGCTGCACAAGTTTGGTCATTAGGTGAATCTAAGACAGGGGTTGAGTAATAATAGCAGGAGAAGGTTGATAGACAATGACAAAGTCTCAGGTTGTAACAGGTTGTGTTAATGGACTTTTTATGGTCCTCAGTCAAAACCAGAGTTGGCATGCCCTGTAAAGTATGTGGTGCCCTAATCGACGCAGGCGACTAACAGCTACTTTTCGAGGGAGTTAGGGCAACACTAAAGTACTTTTCTTCTTTAATCCCCCTACAGGATGGAAGTGGAATTGTCTCTTTTTATGTTTCATTCGAACTACAGAAGTAACCCACTTCTGTGGTTTCAAAAGAACCATTCACCCTGTTACGAGTTGAAGAACCACTGAAACGATTTTGGAAACATTATTTTAAGGTTGGAAAAAATTATTTTTGCTTTAAGGCCTTATGGCTGTGTCTCAAACCCATCAAACTAATTAGCACACCACCAGTATAGTCTTAACTCACTCCTCAGTGACAGCGTTATTGAATTAAATTGGTGTATTTTTAGTTAAATAAATAAAGTCACTACACATACACTGTAATGATAACACAGTATGAAGAAGTAGCAACATATAATAGCTAGGGCAAATGAGAAGGCCTTTGGGCAAATCTAGTCTACAAATCTCATTAAAGATGACCTACTCTCAACTTGACTGTGAGCACTTGTGTTTCAGTAAAGCACACATTTTCTTAATTGGGACAATTAAAGACTTAAGAGAGAAAGACAGAAAGTAACAACAAGAGACAGAGAGAGAAAGAAGCTGGGAACAAAACCCTATGTGGTCTATTTTTTTCCTTTTGCTGCTGTCTCTTTTCCCCAATCCAATTTTGCTAATGGATGGAGGTCAGATGATACACGCCGTGTTAATTTCTTCAGGTTGCCTGTAAATAACATTGGGGATTTGCTAACCTTAGTGCTGCCCTCCACCCTTGCCCTCCCCCTATTCTCTCTGGTGGGAGAATGATGGGGGAAAAAACTTGCAGCTGGGAGACTGTGTTTCCGACACAGTAACAAGAGGTGGGGGCCCCTTGAGTGCCCCCTCACCCCCCAACACACACACACACACACACACACACATACACTTTCTCCATTATCCAGTGAACATCCCTCCCCCTCCCCCTCACCCCCAACATCACCTTTAGTTGATGACCTCACAATGCTGGCACTGCTGCTGCATCATGCCGTTGCCTGGCAACCGGGCCACTCAAACCTAGAGGTTTATCCCAGTGTGCCGGCACAAGGGCTGCTTCACCTTGGTCCCCTCCTATGAGAGGGCATCAGGTGTAGCTGCCTCCTTCCGTCAGCAGCCCCAAGCACCAGCACTGCTGAGGAATTGCCACACGTGTGTATTATACATACACACATTTGCACATTTGCACATTTGGATTTTAATCACACAATCCACTTCCTAGCCAATTGTCCCCTGACAAAAACGCTAATAATGATGTTAGCTAAAGAATAATGTGTTCTTGTCCTGGCTAATAAACTACGTGACATCACTATAAAAAAATAAATTAAACAGGGCTGGTAAGTTTGTCTCTGGTCAGCCATGTATGCTTTCAAAATCAAGGCTAATTGTTCTTGATCGTGAATTAAGTATGTCAGATGTTGCCAAAAATGTTTAGCAAGCTTGTGTTCTGTTAAAATTTTGCCAGGCACAAAATATTTTCTGCATGTCATAAAACTCAGCAAACTCACCATAATGCCTCGTTTAAGTTGAAAATATGTTAACCACTCCCAGCATCTTGATAATTCATGCCTTACATGACTTAAACTAAAATGGAATGCCACACGGTTCCCTGCTGTACCCAGACGTAATCACACACACAGTTCAGTGAACTCCTGATACCATCCGGATGGCCTCGCTGTTGTCTTCCAGCTGAGTACACTTCCTGTCTTTGCTCAGTGGCCCATCCATATTTGATATGTTCAGCATCACACGCTGGCACAGCTGTGGGCTAGTTTGACACCCACTCAGGACACATAGCTTGGTTGAGTGGACACAAAAGAGCTTCCTCACAGAGACACTAAGGGTACATGAAGATAGAAACAGATATAAACATGGCGCCACAGACACCAAGGAACTATGGAAAAAACATTACACAAGCTGTTCTCTGCGAAAGGGCTCATTGAGCGAGTCAACATCCTTGACTGTTTTTGTTTATGCCAGCTAAATAGAGCCAACATCTTTACTTCTGTGAATGATAATGACATCTGACATCACCCCCCCCCCCCCCCACCCCCTCTCTCTGCAACTCTCCTTTGTAGATGATGAAATATCACTGTGGATAGTGTCCCATCGGTCCGGCTCATATCCTCTCCTGTATCATTGCGGCTGATCTGAAATTGCCTTGACAGAAATAATCAGGAGCATGACCCAAACTGGGGGGTGGGGGTGGGTGGGTTCACTGACGAGAGCCAGGTTTCAGGAGGTGGGGATGGGTGGTGTGTGTGTGTGTGTGTGTGTATGTGTGTGTGTGTGTCTATGTGTGTGTCTATGTGTGCATGTGCAGCACAGTCAGAAGGATGTCTGGTTCCATTCAGAGCTACAGACAGGGTATGGCGGACCCAAAAAAAGACACTAATAAACCCCATTACCTTTACAGGTGCATGCCTACTGTTGGAAGGTGGAATGGAAACAGCACAAGAGGAGATACAGACAAATATGAAAAGAGGTGAAAAGACAGAGAGAGAGAGAGAGAGAGAGAGAGAGAGAGAGAGAGAGAGAGAGAGAGAGATAAAAGGCCAGCTCTGGGTGCTTTCACAGATAATACATCCCACAAGGAGGCTCATGTAAAGGTTAAACAGCCAAGAGACTAAAGGAAGAATACTGTGGCAGGCACATGATATACATGATATAAATATATATATATATGAATAATAAAAGAACAAAAGGAAGCAAAAAATAGACAGAGAGATAAGGATGAATAGATAGAAAAATGAGAAAAATGGCCACAGGCGGGGCAAATTCAAACGTTTGAGTAGGAAAAAAAGGCAGAAAGGCATGAAGAAAGACAGACAGACAGACAGACAGACACGCAGGCAGGCAGGCATGAAGACAGACAATCAGACAGACCGTCACAAATATAGCTCCAGAGGGCCAGCAGGGTTGGAGAAGGGGGGTGCAACACTTTGATTGAAGCCCTTTGTAGTTTGACACTTCAGAGAGGAGATGTGGGCAAAGGGCCCCGTGGCCTTGCTGGACTCCTCCATCATCATCATCTACACACGCTAGACAGACCACTCGCCAGGCGGAGCCAGAAGAGGAGATACAGACTACACGGGAGACCCAACATTCCTGGGAGAATGCTGGAGAAAGGGATAGCCCTGCCTAATATTTTTTGTTGACTGCCTACTTGTACTCATGAGAAGCTTGCATCGACCAAAGGGCCCAATCGATGACATCAGTTGCCCAGATATACCAAGTTATGCCCAGTTAGGCATGGTGTGCCCATGTAATTTGGATAATTGGGATATGAAAATATTCCCATGGCTTTTAGAATAACTGATAACTGGACTCTCCAAAGGTACCATACTAAAGGCCAGGTACATCCCAGCATGTAAAACAACAGCAGCATGTACCATGTTGTTCTCATTTAGACACAGGTACCCGGTGCACAGTGCATCACAACCAGCCTGCTGTGCCAGTGTTTTGTGGCCATGCTGCCTCCAAGCTCTCCCAACATCTGCCTCAGGGGCTGAGATTGCACATGGTGAGGTTAAGTTAGGTCAGGTCAGGGGAGGTGAAGGAATCAGGTCATCGTAAGGTCACGTGCAATTACCCGTGGAGCTAGCGCTCATCCTCGGTGACAGGCGAGAGCGGAGCATCTCCAGGCCTCCCAAAACACTAAAATGCCAGTGTGTGCCGGCACACGGCTAGCCAGCCGGGTTTCATCCGGGCCGGGCTGGGCCGTGGCCCGAGCCTGAGTGGCAGTGCCGTTAATCAAGTAAATGCGGTTGGCATTTAAATGAGGCCTAATGAGGACCCGGGCGGCAGACCCTGGGGTCACCACGGAGATTGCTCTAATTGCGAGAAACTTCAGAAATGTGTCTCCCTGCAACGTGCAACAGGCCTGTCTCGGTCTCTGTCTCTGCATCTGTCTGTGTCTGTGTCTGTCTCTGCGATGTTTTCCCCCGGCCTCAGGATGGCTTAAACTGTTATGGAAATATAGCGCTTGCTTGTGGGGTCCAATTAACTAATGGCCAAGCAGTGTGCTAGCCAACACAAGAGCCTTGGCTGACTGGAGTTAAATAAGAGCATGTCCTCAGAGACCTTGGTCCACTACACTCCATCTTACTCAGGGTCTGTGGGAATTCAGTGGGATACCAAAAGGAAAAAAAAATGGTCTTCAATCCTTTGGGAACAAATTAGTGATGATTTCGACCTTTGCACATACACTAATTTATTCTCTTCTTGAATAATGCAACCAATACTAAAACCCCAAACATGAAGAGTAACTACAGAAGAACTGGTCTTAAATAGTTCCTTTTTGAGATTTGTTTTAGATAAACTTTACACACCACTGGGTAGCTCTCAACAAATCACAGCCTTTAGGTACAAAACAGTTGCGCAGCTAACATTACTTACCGGTGAACACTAGGCTGACCTCGTTGAGATCCTCTTGGGGAACACGGAAGCTGAACGACTCATTATAGAAGGGATCGATGGTGCCCCTCATACAAGAGGTCTTCTTGGTCTTCACAAGTTTCAACCCAGTGACCAACTGGACCTTAACAAAAGGATCTGTGACAGGGACATTGGATAATGATTACAAATGGTGCGATTACAAAGAATCTATATTTCAATCTGCAGCATTAGATACATTTCTTTAAAGGCATGGGCAGCCCACAGTCAATGCATAACACACATATGCATTGAAAACTGAATAAAAATATATATTTTGAAAGACTATGGATCTTTTGTCACCAAGAATGTGGTCTTGCAGCTTTGTGCTGTTTTTACTAGTTGTTTTTCTTTTATTAGTGAAAATGAAAATTGTTCCAAGCTTAAAGCAAACACAAAACCAACTGAGTTAGTCATGAACTGCAGGGATATTAACCTTTCTGCTAATTTACAACTAACACCCATGTGTGGGTTTGGGGAACCCAGGTAACATATATTGAAGTTAACTCTTGAATATTAATCTTTTGTGTATTTGTCTTTTTGTATTTTTGTATTTGTCTGCATACATACATGTTGTTTCTGAGTGTTAAAAAATAAAACAAAAATATCCAAAGGTCAGTGCATTGACCACTGCTTTCATGGTTTACACTAGCTGTGGTTTGCCATCTAATTTAACAGGTCTATGGCCTGTGAGGGTGAAGAGACATTACCTGAGCCTTGGCACATGTCTGTCTGAAGCAGCTGCTTGGCACGTATGATATCAACATTGAGGCGTCCGGCACTGGGCAAGTAGTTCAGAGACAGCAACAACTCTCCAAGCTCAACTTCGTTCTGGGTAAAGAGGAAGAGGAAACCAACCGTTTCAGAAAAGAAGGGATTGCTTTGCCTTTGATCCATTCTCACGTGGTCCTTATGTGGAAAGTCCATCTAATCAGCATATGGCCAAATCATGGAACATTTTTTTTTTATAAACAGAGACAGACATTGATGAGCACCCCAGCCCACCCCCCAGTTCATTTTCATCATTTATTTACTGCATTGCCATTCTGTGTGCACAGCTTCCATCCCAGACGTGTGCAGATTGTTCTCCCAATAGGACAAAGAAGCAGCTGTTTAGAGATACCGGGATACAGAATCCTACAATGTTTTCAATTATACATCACTCAACAGAAAGACCATGGCCTAGTTCTTTACTTGCTCATATAGAACTTGCTTAGAGGCATCGTTGTGGAATTTTTGAAGAACTATATATTTCAATAGGAAAATCCTACATATGGAGGTAGCAGGACTTTGGCTGAAGCCTCTTGGCTATCCACGGCCTCTGCTGGAGCAGCCTCATTCTGCCTAAATCAACACGGCAGTTCTGACAGGCAGGAAAAGCCATAGACAATTAAAAGAACATAAAGGTCAGTACAAAGTAAAGTGTCTTGGCTTTCACGCTAATTTAGTGGATTTTCAGTTTAGAGGGCAGGTGGCGGATTTCTTTCTAGAACATTCATTACATCCTAACCAATCGGTAGGAGGCCTGTGGAAGACAGGAAGTGGAGAAACCCCATGGGTGAACAGCTGTTCTGACTTCCCAACAAATTTGATCGGGGACACAATTTTTCCCCTAAGTCTTAACTTCACTTGTCACAACAGCTGTGGGGTCTAAAGCAAAGCTCTGTAAACATCAGCACAGCAGTGGGGAACACCCTTAATCTGTTTTTTCTCCCCCCCGAGAACTGTGTCTGTAGTCACATCATTAATTATGTTGAATGTATAACACATTGTATGACAGGACAGTACAATATATTTCTGCATTACAATATTTGTACTGGTACTAAAAAAATTGTCCTGACCTAAAAGAAACATTCAAACAAGACCAGAGCAACTGTACCTGTGAGCTGGGCACCAGAGCCTTCCACCAGTGGCCCCCCTTGACCAGGTCCACCTCGCTCAGCGGCAGCGCCACCTTCCCGATGACGCAGTGGCGTGAGAACTTGTCAAAGTCGACGACGGACAGTAACAGGGTGCGTCTCTGTGCCTCCAGAAAGGGCAGCTCGAAGGTGAAGCGCTCCTCAAACACGGGGTTCTGCGTTTTGCGCTTGACGCCCGTCTGCCGAGAGTTCTTGTGATCGGGCAGCAGGCTCATCTTCACGTAGGGGTTGGAGTGGGCCATGTCCTGCCTCGCCCCGTCGCACGTGACCGGCGGAGGAAGGTCGCGGGCCTCGATGACGCGCACGCTGAGGTGTCCGTTGATGAGATCGTACTGCGTGCTGAAGTGCAGCATGCCCAGCTGGTACCGTAACAGGATCTCGTCGTCCGTCAGCGAGTCCACGTCGTCGCCGCACGAGTCTGACGGGTAGAGCCGGGGTTCGAGCTGACGGAAGTAGTCGTCAGGAGGCGGCGGGGGCTTTCGCAGAGGCTGCACCACCTCCTTTCTCGGGCCCATGGCCCAGAATTCAATAGGCTTCACGTCCACAAGCGGAGAGCTTGGTCTACGAGCATCCAAACCTGGCAATGATAGTGATGACTAAGATCAGTATAATTTAGTTATCATGTCATGGCTTTTGAATTTGTGTCGTGCCTTTTTCATTCATGTTGTGGTTTTTGCTGTTGTGTTTTGGCTTTGTATTTGCTGTGTCACCTTTGAACCATTGTAATATGCACTGACAGGCCAACCAACCATGCATTGTGTTTATGCAGGGTTACCTACAAATAAAACTCAGGAGCTGCTGGTTGCATGAGTGAGGGGGAGAGAGAGAGAGAGAGAGAGAGAGACAGAGACAGAGACAGAGACAGAGAGAGAGTGATGGGGTGGGGTGGGGTGGGGTGGGGTCAGAAAATGACCTGAACCAGATTCAAATTTGGGTCTCCATTGGCACTTGCCCGTTTGTGGTACAGGTGCTCTAGCCAGTGGAGCACGGAGTTGTCTAGTTTATCAATGCACATTACAAATGAACTTTTTTTTTTTTGGTTTTACATGCACCACCACAAGCAATGCACTGGTTGGTGTTTGTGATGTTCTGAGGTGGAGCAACTTACTGGAGAGCTGCCGGGCCAGACTCAGCGTGGAGCGGGTGAGCTCCGCACTAGACCGCCGCCGTGTGGGGCTGCTGTGGCCGTTATCATGGATGGAGCCCCCCACGGACTGCTGGATGATACCGTGATTGTTTCCATCTTTGTCGTCATGGCAATCATTGACACTATAAGGATGAGAGACATTACTGTGTTAGGATTAGTATTATTGGACAAATGCATCAACAACATAAATAAATAAGAGCAGGGAACACTACTGACTGTGAGCTAAAACAAATGTTGAACACACCTAACCAAACACTTAAACCTTACACATGTTGTATGTCAATGGAAGTACATAGTTCCTACTGTTCCTCGTCAAAGGCTACCCCTGCAGGAAAAGTCATGTAATGCCGCAACCTGCCAGCGGGCCAAATAAAAAGATATGGTAGAGTAAGCCAACATGTCTTCTGTCAGCACATGAAGCAAATGAATATAATCTATTTTTTGCCTTTAAAACTGAGATTAGGTGACACTTGGTTGGCATGGATGAAATGGGGATACGAAATGCTCAGAATCTAGATCCAGGGATCAGCCACTGATCGTAGAAGACCCTGCCAGGCTGCACGAAGTGACAGGGCATGTTTATGTTCCTGTAAATTTATAATCTCATAATCAGATAAGGCAGTTTGATGGCTCTATAGCTGCAAACCCAGCAGCGAAATCAATATCTGAGATTGTTGTTGACTAGAACACTTGCAATGTGTGCAAGAGAAGGACAAAATATTGCAACAGTATGTCAAATTTGTCAAGTTATCCCCATACATGTATATTCAACTAAAATGTCCACATTATGATGTAATGCCTAAAAATACACATCTTCCATACTTACGGAAAATTGTTGGCTGAAAAAGCTACCCAGTGGAATTAAGTAATTCCAGTGGATTTGGGGACTTTATTAAATTCTCATTTTAGTGCCTTCCACTACGCAATATCTGTCATGACGGGCCTGTCTGATTTAATTTTTCTTTTTACTTAACGCTATTCGCCTCTCTCGCTCAGCAAGAGGTGAAAGTCTGCACAGGATTTTTTTTTGTTGGAAACCTAATTCCCAGTCGTCCCTTGGGAATCATCAAGGACCCCTTGTGTCCATGGCTACAGCTCACAGGGAGATAGTTGCTACGGCAACCTCAGAATCTAAAACACATGGCCAGAGCAGGCAGGGAGATTGGGAGGGCTTCGCTGGTGGACTGGACTGGACTGGCACAGGGAAAACAACAGTGACCCAATGTTCGGGCCTGATAGATCACAGCACGCACTATAATCAGTGTAGACAAAAGAAAATGATGATATGTGGAAAATATTATTTCATCTTTTTTAAAATAGAGATGATTGTTTATTGTGAACTGAAAAAGACCAGAAATGGGATATGCCAGGAATCTGTGTGTATAATATTGACAATGTGTCATGGAAGCATGAGTGCTTACGAGTGTGTGTGTGTGTGTGTGTGTGTGTGTGTGTGTGTGTGTGTGTGTGTGTGTGTGTCTGTGTGTGTCTGTGTGTGTCTGTGTGTGTGTGTGTGTGTCTGTGTGTGTGTGCATGTTGACTTTGTATCTATGGTTGTATTGACGTCTGTCTTGCACAGCTATGTAATTTCCTGTTTGGGTGTGGTAAAATGACGATGCCTCTCCTGGCTCGTTACCCCATCCCTAAATTTAGCCAACTGCTGGAGCTCTAACCCTGAACCCCCCCACCCCTCCAAACACACACACACAACCTCCCCTCCTCAGCAGCACTCTACATCTGCACCCCCCACAACCGCTGGACCTTTCTCCTTCCCTAGCAGCACCCTACACTACACACCTCCTCAGCCCTAAAATTTAATGACCTGCTGGACCCTTCGCACTCCTAAACACACACACACACACACACACACACACACACACACACACACACACACACACACACACACACACACACATCCATGACCTTTCTGGACCAGCTGCCTTTTCCACTAGATCCCCAATGCACTTCACTTTTTGGGGGGCCATCCCTTCTTTCCACCGACGAGTGACCTCAGCCTGCCAAACCCAGTGACACAATCCCTCACTCTTGTACAGAATCAGAGATTCCCGAATTCCGCATCCATATGCAAGCCCCAGTTCACCAGTGCCGGTGGTTTTTGTTTTGTTTTGTTGTTTTGTTTTTGTTTTTTTTTAGGCAGGGAAATGATTCATACTGTTTCAGATGTGCACTGCAGCTTCTTCTTATTTTGTGCTGTCTGTGTGCATGTTGCGCTAGGGCTAGGGCTAGGGCTGGGGCTGGGGCTGGGGCTGGGGCTGGGGCTGGGGCTGGGGCTGGGGCTGGGGCTGGGGCTGGGGCTAGGGCTGGGGCTGGGGCTGGGGCTGGGGCTGGGGCTAGGGCTGGGGCTGGGGCTGGGGCTGGGGCTTGGACTCAGGCTGGGGCAAGGCCATCTCTACCTGCTCCACAGCCTGTGTTTGCCCCCCCCCCCCCCGGAGCCTGGCTGCTTTGTCTCACAGTGATCTCATTAGGCTGGGTGTGTTGTTCATAGCCCACGCTGTGCCGCTGACATCAAAATGGCATCCTTTCAGATCCTCGCCCTGCCCACATATCAAACATATTATCCTTCTTCTCTACCACCCCCCCAGTTGATTTTGCCTCTCACTCTTTCAAATGATCTGTGGAGTTTGGCATTGGTTGGTTACAAGTTAAATAGGCTGTACAACCCCATTATTTGATAACTCAAGGGGATAGAAGAAAGCCTTGAGTGTCCATCACACACACACACACACGTCATACGTCATACAAAAACATGCAAGAATGAACCTGAAATACAGAGATTGCGAACACACTACATGAGACAGAAGCACAACAGACGGCATCAGCAGCAGGGCCAAACAGGATTGGGTAAGATCAGGTGCAGGTGTTTGTGCTGTGCTGGCCAGAATCCAGACAGGATGAAGGAACCCCTCTAACTGTTAATAATCCTTATTACATGTGCTTGCAAACATACAGAAGACACACACACACACACACATACACACACACACACACACACACACACACTGGCCCATATTGTGGATACTGTGTGCTTCCTCTCTGTTTAGGATGCTCACCCATACACACACGCACACACACACACACAAACTCACACACATACACACTCTTAGTTGGGCCATCAGCATAGCAAGGTCTTGGCAGCGGTCATGTCTGTGTGAGTGGAGTGTGTCATTAGGTAAGTAAAGGCCTGGCTGCAGAGTGATTAACAGCTCTCATGGAAAGCAGACACACACACACGCCCATACACAAATGCAGATACACACACAAACACAAACACACACACACACACACACACACACACACACACACACACACACACACCCATACACAAATGCAGATACACACACAAACACAAACACACACACACACACACACACACACACACACACACACACACACACACACACACACACACACACACACACACACACACACACACAGGCATGCACAAGAACAGACCCATTCAATTTTACACAGCAGATGATTCACATAGACCTCTACATATTTCTGTATTCTTTTCAATTTACTATACCACACACACACACACACACACACACACACACACACACACACACACACACTAATGTACATGCACCCATAAACAGCCACAGACACACATACACAAAGGTGTACCACAAGGTTGTGTCATGTAGATTCCAAAAAGACTGATGTAGTTAGCCGTAATTAGCTGCTTTTGTTTCTCAGCAGGAAGTCGCCAACAGAGGGCGCCTCTTCTACACTATTGGCAAACAAGATACTCGTGAAGGGATTACATTGATTAAAATATGACCATAACATATACTCATGATCTTATGTTTATTGCACACATTATTACACACATTATTGCACACATTAATGGGTGTTCCAATCCATTATCTTTATCCAAGCTTTTTAATCATATCATATGTGATGTACATGGAAATTTTGTTTTGGAATTACTAATGTTGTTTGATACCAGGGTGTTTGTGTTATGTATAACAGCAATTGTTACTAACCTGTTCCACTACTACTAGCAACTGTAGAATGATGTTAGAATTATTTTCATAACTATACTATGAGATGTGGGGGAGACATGTTCCCATGTTCCCGAGGGCTTCAGTCATCAATGATAGACTCATTAAATAGCAAAGCAATTATGCACAATTATGCAAATATCCTCTCATTAACTTTCTCATTAAACATAACCAGTTAGATACTGTGAGATTCAAAGTGAATGACTGCAACATGTAAATAAGGATACCAGAGCATGGGAGATGTGCTAGGTAAAACAAAGTAAGGAACAACAAAAATCCTTGCTTGTGGCCTATTCCATATACAATTCAACTGATTATATGCCCTACGCATACAGATGGTTGTTTGACTGGGACAAATAATGCTTTTTTAATCATTTTGGTCAATTAGTCAATGTTCACAGGTGTCAACATCTTTACAAATAGACGTATAGGAAAACTACATAATGCATAGAAAGCAGAATGTATTATAACAGTGATGGGAACGCTGGATTACTAACAAGCTACAATCCAGTACTGCATATTACAAATGCCCTTTTGTAGCTGTGGGGCTAATACAGGTGATTTCAGTACTTAAGTCCTCCAGCTGGCTGAAGAGTTGTGCTAATTAGAAACAGCTGATTTTATAATACTTCATTTGAAGGTGTCTACATAAGACTGCCATGAGCATGTTATAAACATGAATCATGAACATTAATGACACTATATTAATGCCTATGACTGTTGTCATTAAGTGTCATTTGGTTTTTGCAATGTTTAGTGGATACTTTTCGTGATGTGGACCTTGCAAGAAATCACTGAAGAGTCATTGATGAAAATGATATTTGTCATGTCATGCTCATGAAAAGCTCATGTCACCCGCATGTAGACACCTTCAAATACAGTAAAGTGTTACCTGCTGATTTATTGATATGAATGGCTGGAACAAAAATGCGGTAGTGGATTGTAGCTTCTGAAACCAGATTGCCCATCACACGGAATATATTTTTGAAAATATCTTCATATGAACATGTAGTCCTCATGAGCATTTGGGTATGTTGTAACACAAAATTGTGATACATAATCAGAATAACTACAGTATAAAATATTTAAATTCTTTGACAGGAACATGTAGACTACATTCGAGTGTCTTGCAACACAAAATTGTGATACATATTCACAATAAATACAGTATAAAATATTTAACATGAACATGTAGACTAAATGAGCATGTGTGTGTGTGTGTGTGTGTGTGTGTGTCTGTCTGCGTGGGTGTTTGTGTGTCTGTGAGTGTGTGCGTGGAGGGAGACTCACAGCCAGGAGGGCGTTTGAGCGGGGAAGGGTCCGAGGATCTCGACCTCCTCGTCGGTGGGCTGGCAGCAGCTGCACTCCCAGCACCACTGCCAACACGACTGGCACGACCAGCGGCACAGGAGCAGGTCACTCAGCCTGGACAGGACCCCCTGGAGCACAGGGGTGCAGAACATAGCGCCAATTACACAGGGTACTGAGGGGGGTGGGTTACTGTACACCCCCTGTACACCCCCCCATTTAAGACCCAGAACCCCCACCAAGACATTACATTACATTACACTTAGCTGACATGGTATCAACATATTAATCAACATATTAATGTAATTAGTGTGAAAACATAAAGTATAGTGCCCCCCCTTAAAAGATAGTACTGCCCATCATTTTGGAAAGGTAATTCACACCCTGGAGCAGAGGGCTTTGATGGGGGGGGGGACTGAGAGAGACTGGAAAATATGTAAGAAGTCCACAGAAAAAATGGCCATGGTCAGAACATGCAGAAACTGAGAAAATTAAATTTTGTTTGAATGTTAAGTTGATTTGATTTGCTTGTAGAAGTGAATGTTATTTTCACATGCTTCTAGCTTGAGATAATGCTCGTTTATTCACAGGATTACTTTTGAAAAAAAGTTGGGGTTTCAATGCAAGTACTGATAAGGGGGAGTAACTTGAAAAATGTGATTTTGTGACTATGCCCATTGGCCTTCTCATGTGTTTTGGCTGTTAAAGAGGAGCAGGCCAGATAACTCTTTGAACTGGGAAACTGAAAAGAAGGGTCCACTGCATACTTATATACTCCTTTGTTAAAGTCTGCAAACCTCCTTTTTCTATTTCTTGGATCATTTTTGGTCTTTCGGTCCAGCACATTCTTAAGTCATGGATGTGTGCACCTACTTTTTTTGCTTTTTGAACTGAGACACCTTAATATGCAGGCCTCATGGCGGAGACCATTCCGCAATCAGCAACACGCAACCCGTGCAGATAGAAAAATGTATTTCTGCAGACGACCTCATTTTCACACGAAAATGAGAACGATTTCTAACAATACCCTGCAATGCATTTAGCGTGTTTAAAAATGCATTAGGCTCTGTGGGGCTCAAGCAACACAGAGAAAAAACATGGCGGCTCCTGCTTGCGTCCCCCCCCCCCCCTTACCCCCAGAGAGGGGGGAGAGTAGTCTGGGTGAGTCATCTACTCTGCGTCAACACACACCAAGCTTCTGTCCCCGTCATCCAACACAAAACACACACATACACACACACACACACACACATGCACACACACACACACACACATGCACACACACCCACACATACACGGGCATGTGCGGGCGCACATATGCACACACACACACACAACCATGCACATACACACATGCGCACACACAAACACACTCTCTCTCTCTCTCTCACACACACACACATGTCCAGGCATGCATGCACACACACACATACATACACACACACATGCATATACAAGCACGCACAAACATGCACATTTACAGTCATCTATGTGGCATAAGTGTAAACATCACACATAAATCCAGACCTAAAGTAGAGACAGATTAGACAACATTTCTGACTAAATCCTTTTATCTTTTGCAATATGAGATGGGCAAAACAAAACACATTTAAATCAGCTTTAGTTTTATACCCCACTGTTTAGAGAGTGAAACAAC
>CM059266.1:18313780-18381280 GCA_030347295.1 Setipinna tenuifilis | reverse complement strand
AAGTCTAGAAATATGGAAAGGTGCACATGGACCATGATGTCACCAAAATGAGAGGAAACACAGGAAGTGGCTTTGGTGTGAACGTGTGAAAGAGTACAGCTATGACACACATGGGGAAGACATAATGGGGGAAGTGAGAGAAGAGAAAGAAAGAGAGAAAGAGAGAGGGGGGGAGGGAGAGAGAGCAGACATGAAAATGCAGACATGAGCTGATGTGTCAACACTATGTCTGTGTCTCCATCGCTGACCACTGTCAATGAACATGATAACAAGAGCCACAGCCTCGCCGCCTTATTCCTGACAATCATTCTGCCTTACTAAAATAATAATAATAATAATAAAAATAATAATAATAATAATATAGTCTTTACTTGTATAGCACATTTCATACAAAGGATGTAGCTTCAAGTGTTTCAACAGTTTTAAAAGAACAAAAACACAATATCTTCTTACCTTGATCTTTGTATAAAATAATGGATAAAAATATAGCACACTGTAGGTATAAAACTGAATACAAAAACATCTGCATTGTGAAAAACAGTGATGAAGGCGAGACTATGGTGACAAAAATTGTACTCAACTGTGATCAAAGAATGGATCAATGGAATTCTTAGTATGGAGTATTGAGCATAGCATAGAGCTTACTAAGAGCTGACGTGCGGAGTAGGTTACACTAATGGTCTTATGTTGCCCCCTGATGGTAGCAGCGTTGCATTGCGGTGTGACTGAAATCCCCTTTAGTACGTGGCCCTGAAAACATAGTGAATGTGACCAAGGATGTGGCCAAAGACAATTAGGGCACCACAGTTGATTCCAGAAGTGTAGTCTTCATTGTAACCACTGTAAAAAAAAAAAAAAAACGAGACAAATGCATCTGGCCCAACTACAAGATAGCCCACTGGATGGATACTAGTAGGACAGATTTCAGTACTAGTATATTAGTAGTGGAGATGCTTTATTTAAAGGAAGGAAATTATGTATTTAGTAGCGTTTGTAGTAGGTACTCTGACAGAAACACATGAGGTGTGTAAATATTGTGCTTGTGATGATTTAAACAATGAACAATTAACTGTCAATTTAATCATTACAAGCAATGTAATGCTTGCTTTTCTGTTTATGTTTATGCTTTTCTGTCTTATGTTTAAAGTATTTTTTTGGCCTCTTTCTGACTTTATTTAGACAGGATAGTGAAGGTTGTGACAGGAAGTAAGTGGGAGGGAGAGATGGGGAAGGGTTGGAAAACGACTGCAGGCCGGATTCAAACCTGAGAGAGACAAAGAGAGAGAGAAAGAGACATCGTCCTTGCACACTGCTCTCCGGACGGCATTGTCATGGCTGCCCTCTGCTTACGTGTGTGATGGGTTAGGTGTCTGAGCAAGGACCTACATGAAGTCAAAGTCAAAGTCAAAGTCAAAATTATTTGTATAGCGCATTTCATACATAAATGCACTTCAATGCGCTTTACACAAATTTTAAAATAAAATACAATTAAAGATTTAAAAAGTAAAATACAATTTAAAATAAAGCAAAACCATTAAAATAATAATAATAATAAGAAGAAGAAGAATGAAAATAAAATAAAAAATAAAACATAAAAATAAAAATTAGGAAAAGGCATCAGAAAAAAGTTTCGTCTTGAGTCTGCTTTTAAAACTCTCTACAGTAGGGGCATTCTTTACATCCTCTGGAAGCTGGTTCCAGAGCTTTGCTGTATAATAGCTAAAGGCTGCCTCACCACACTTTGTTTTTACAGTAGGTATGGTCAATAGATTTCTATCCAAGGATCTCAGAGACCTAGATGGGGTATATGGCTGAAACATATCAAGTATGTAACTGGGACCCTTCCCATTAAGTGACTTGAACAGTAGTAGTAAGGCCTTAAAGTCAATCCTGTATCTCACTGGGAGCCAGTGCAGAGACCTTAAAATTGGGGTGACGTGATCAATTTTTTTTGTTCTTGTAAGAACTCTTGCAGCTGCCTTTTGTATTAATTGGAGCTGTTTGATATTCTTTTTGGGAAGGCCAGTGAAGAGGTTATCGCAGTAATCGACTCTACTTGAGATGAAGGCATGTACCAGCTTTTCAAGATCTTGCTTAGACATTTGACCCCTAAGCTTGGAGATGTTTTTGAGATGGTAGAATGCGGATGAAGGAAGGAGACAGTAACCCAGTTCTGGGAAACACACAATAGGAACCTCCATTGCATTGCATTTCATGCAATTTAATCCAGTCATAATAATTAAAATAGTCCTGAGAACTGGGACATGCACAGGAAATTTGAGGGGCAGTTGCTCTGACCCAAAAAAGGGCACACCAACCGAATGGAAGTGAATAAGGCTACTTTTATATTATGAAAAATGTTTTGAGTGGCCTGTGTGTCTAATCAGCAATTATCATTCTGCATGAGGGTTGACTAAGGAGTTTAGTACTGAATAATGTGTTACTGTCATGTTCCCTGTGTCACAGAGGTGTAGGAACCTATTTCCCCAATCCACAGATGCATCATCATTGCTCATCTCTTCCTTCATTACATTACACTACATTAGACTTAGCTGGCGCTCTTAGCCAGATCTCTAACCAGCAGGCCACAGCTGCCCCAACAGCTGCCTCACTAGGCCACAGTGGCCCTTTCAATGCCCATGTAGCAAGGACCATTACAGGATGGTATTCAGTCCCACTGCACTGCACAGTAGCCTATACACTCACCTCCCTTAGTGGGTATAGAGTAGAGTTTTTTTCCATGATAATACATAATGCCCATTCAACATTTACATTGCAGAGAGAGAGAGAGAAAGACAGAGAGAGAGAGAGATAGAGAGAGAGACAAAGAGAGAGAGAGAGACATCATCCTTGCACACTGCTCTCCGGATGGCATTGTCATGGCTGCCCTCTGCTCACGTGTGTGATGGGTTAGGTGTCTGAGCAAGGGACCTACATGAAGGCAGGATACAGTAACCCAGTTCTGGGAAACACACAATAGGAACACCATTAAGGAATGGATTTCATGCAATTTAATCCAGTCATAATAATTAAAATGCTCCTGAGAACAGAGAATTTTGAGGGGGAGTTGCTCTGACCCAAAGAAAGGGCACGCCAACCGAATGGAAGTGAATAAGGCTACTTTTATATTATGACAAATGTTTTGAGAACCTGGCTTACCTGCCAAAAAACAGCACGCCCTGTTCCCAATATTTACAAAGCTTTATTTTACCTTTTCTTGCATATATAAGTGAACATGGACAGTCGACGCATTTTCTCACAACGAGGTCACAACAGAAATACTGTGGACATCCCATCTTAACAGGTATGAATATCATTTTTTTTTGCATCAGGTGGAACAAGTTTGCTTTTTATTATATAACATGCAATGGACATCCTGTGTCTGAAGCGTTTGTTGGTTGTCACTATTTACAACTATATGACATCTGCAGATTCCATTACATGGACATCTAACATGGAGCTCAAAGCAGCTCTGGTAGTGATAGTGCCACTCTTGTGTGGTATCACGCCAGCCCTATCCAATGTGAGTAAAGCCAAATTTTATTCTTCTTTGTATTCAGGGATTGTAGTAAAACTTACCAATTATCTATGTAACATGTCTTGTCCTGTGTAGTTCAAATGCAATTGTAACAGACAGAATTTGTTTTTTCTGTAATCATTTTTAAACCAGGACAATAATTCTCAAGTCGAGCAAAGGAGCAGAGATACAGGTAACAATGTTGCTGCTTATAACTTAATGAGGTATAAACATTAAGGGCTCTTTAAAAATTAACAAACAGAAACAGACTAACTGACATTCCTAATCTGTACCTGTTTGTATTTGCCTTAAGGTCCCAAAGCTGTTCACTTCTATGCTGCACATCCATCATTGATTGTGGGAAAAATTGAAACCATCACTTACCCTGATGTCACTCTGAATGAGGGATTTGCATTTAGTGGGGCCTCTGGTATCTTTACTGCCCCAGTTCATGGAATCTACCAGTTTTTCTTCTCATTTCAGCTTGCTAGAGCTGCTTACTCAAACAATTTTTGGTACCTAAATGTCAATGGCTGGTCCAAAGTTGCGTGCCATTCTCAAGTTAGCCCACCGTCCAGTGTTGGTAGCCTGTGCACCTACATGGCTGAGTTAGCACAGGATGACCAGGTCACTGTCAGCCAATTTTCCAATGCTTGGGCTAATGTTACCTCCCGCACTACTTTTTCTGGCTCATTGTTGTTGGATAAATCTGGTCCATAAACATGTGCATGAACTACAGAAAAGGTGGATCCATAATAATCTTAGTCAACATCTGTCGTAATGACTGTTTTTGTTTTTTGGGGCAGAGTAAATCATTATAATTTAGAGGGCATATGTAACAGACATTACATCTTTTACGTCTAAAATAAACATGATCATAGAAAAACTGGTTCTGTCATATATATTTCCTAAATAAGTTCAATCAACACATCTCTGTGTCACAGATTTTTACAACACACGTGATGCTTGTCCAGTATTTTATGACATCTTTGACTTCTTATACCACACTGTGTTCTTTCTGTTGACCATTGGCTTTCTAATAAATATTCAAAATGCCACAGTATCTCATATCATCTGTCCCAAATTAAGACCATAGACTCTCTATCAGAGTTTAACACCTACCTTTCCACCAAGTTATGTGCAAACTAGGGCTGCATTTTTATTTGCCATTTTTTTGTCATGTGGTTATCTGTAGGACTAACCATTACTCTTAACTTTTTTGCGCAGTTATCCTGCCATATAAAAACAGAGATATGTAACATGCCTTTATTGAGCTCCTCATACTTGAAGCAATGTAAAAGTATAACAGGTTTCTTTGACATCACACTTGCCCCTGGGATGCAGGTAATAACTTGGCATATCAACCAAAGCCCTGAAATAACATCCAAGAGATTTCTAAAAATCTCAGTAAAGACTAAACTGGGATGTGGTAGATATGTTTTTGTTGACCTTTCTGAAAAACTAAGTAATTTTGCTGGCACAGATGGTGATCCTGCTTATTATCTTTATTCTCCTAGAAAGGCAAAAACTTCGTTCACTGCAAGACTAAGAAGACCAAGATGGATTTCAGGAATGAGGAGAAAAGATCTGGCTTGCACAGTTAAAGAAGTTGAAAATGGTTTAGGCAGAAATTGTCACGCACTGGATAGCAGTTTAGAGAAAAGACAAGATACATGCACATAGGAAGAGTACTTTTGGGAGAAGGGCTTTGCACTTTACAGCAGGAGAAAAAAAGTATTCCACCTAACTCCTGGTACATGCCATGGTTATGTTCCACCTTGTCCCTGTTCAGAGCAAGGGCATAGACAGAATTCATAAAATGAGTGAGCCCAAAAAAAATCAGGTGGGCCTAGCTCTAATAACATAGGTTACTATTATGACTTAAACAATGAATCAAACAATGCTATCCTTCTGATTGGGTGATCCTGATTGACAAGCCCACCCGTAGGTATGGCTAAGCCAAAGAGGGTGTAACGTTTCAGAGGTGAAGCGGCATCTTTATCAAGGGCAAATGCTTATGAGAAAATAGTTCAGACAAAATTTACACGGGGTATTCTGGTGTGACAACAGGAGGTAAGACTAAATAGAAACTAGACCCGCAGAAAATGCAAAAAGTGTGTTTACATGTGCCAAGGTTTGTGATCATCAGAGCAAATAATATTTTTAAATACAGTTTTTACCAATTGGCACTATAGGCTGCAATACACTCCCATGGCAGAACATTATGCAGGCTATGGCATGGGTATTATGACATCACTTGAGAGTTCTATTCCTGAACATTCCACATTTAAAAAATGGCAGTTGGTCCAGGTGCAACTGCCACAGTATTGTCTGACTCTCTTTCACCATTTTCCAACTGTCCTGTTTCAAACAATTTAAGTAGTTGCCGCATGAAAATAACACAGGTCACAGTCAAATCCCAGACCTCCACGACAAAGTTTAAATCAAGTTTATAGGTTAAATGGTTGAGTTTTGATCATTTAAAACTTCAGACATGCACCCTGACCTGTTTACAGTAAGATGATGAAATGTATGGCAAAATCCCATAGACTGTCTGACACCATTTTTAAACTGTCCTGCCTCAAACAGTTTAAATAATTGCCACATGAAAATAACACAGGTCACAGTCAGATCCCAGACCTCTCTTACAAACTATCAAGTTTATAGGTTAAGCAGTTGAGTTTTAATCATTAAAAAAACGAGTGGAGGTTAGAGTGAGAGCAGAGCTCACTCTGGCTGCTAGAGTGGAGCAGTGTACTGTGACATCATCAGTCAACACTGTTAGCATAGTTAATTACTGCACATTTTTAGCATAGTTACCATAATTAGCATTGTTACCATAATTAGCATTGTTAGCATAACTGCTAACAAATACTAGCTGAGTTAACTAAGTAACACTGTTAACCCAGTTAATTATTTTGCATTTTAGCATAGTTAGCATTGTTACCATAATGGCTAACAAACGTTTGTTAAGTTTGCACTGACTACTAGATTAGCACTGAAGTAGCACTAAAGTAGCACTGACTACTAGATTACTACTAGAGATAACTACAATACTGGTTAGCATTGTTAGAATGCCTGCTAACAAACATTTGCTAATTAAGCTAATTAGCACTATAAAAAAAGTTATCGGTAACACTTTATAATACTGACTCCTTGTTAAGCATTAGTTATGCATTTGTTAAGCATTACTCAAACCTTAGGTAACCCTTTGTAAAGCATTTGTTAACCATTATCTCTTTATTATTTCCCATTACTTGACCATTAACATATACTGTTTGTTAATGGTTTGTTTATGGTTAGCACACGTTTTGCAAAACAGTAACAAAGCCTTGGTAAAACCTTAGAAAACCCTTTCTTACTGATGTGTTAACCCATTAACTCTTTCTTATGTAACATAACTTAATCATTAGTAAGTAGTGTTAGTTAATAACGTGTGTCTCCAATTTCTTAATCATTTGTTAATTATTTGTCATCATTACTTAAGTGTATATGTTAATGGTTTGTGTGTGGTAACTGTGACATGACATTAGTATGGTAGAGGCTTATGCAACTGCCTCTCAAAGATGTTTCAGGATATTTACTACTGCTTTGTTAAGGCATAATCACGTGAGCGAATTGTCTCAGCAATTCGGGGGCGGCTGTAAGAAAGACTCTGAGACTGCTGCTTAGCCACGCCCCCTAGCGTGCCGTTTACCGTTCAGTTTCAACCATTCAGTTTTCAGTTCAGCTTGACAGGCATCACAGAGCACCTGGTCAGCTAGGTTACAGTATTAAGATTATGACATATGAGGAGTTGTGTGCGTGCTTTCTGACCAAGTAAGTGTTATGTGTACAAGATAGTAAGTAATTATCAGAGTTTGGGTGTCTAGGTTGCATTGTTAATGTTACTATTATTAGAGTAGTTAGCTATTTCCGATTAGCAATGCTAATGGATTGGTTTGCATAGGAAATCTGCTAGTCATGCTAGTTAAGCTATGTTCCAGTATTTGAGGTAATGCTAAGAAGATAATTATTATACTCTGGTGATTTTGTTACTGTTCAGCTACATCTTTATGTAAGATTATTTCAGTTAAGGTGTACCTTCAGTCAATGTATGTTTTATGTTAGTTATTGTAATTCAGTATGTTGATTAGCCTTATTCTGTGTTGTTTACAGACCACACATAACCAAAGGCTCTGTCACATGTCATTTTGAAGTGTAAAGTTTAATAAAGACTGAAAGGATACAACTGCTTCATGGTGTTCTAACAGACACCCCCCATACGACACTCATCTCAACATCCCGAACCAGCCAATACAGTACTTTTAGTGGTCCTTACCAACATTTTAATTACTTGACACCAGCTGTGCACTTGATTCAGGACAATAGCAGATCAGCCAACTTTGGAGAATTAGTAGACATAACCTTACCATGCTCACAAACTTATGGCAGAGATGGGTTTACATGGAACCTGCGAGGCTAGACTAAAATCACATGACCATTTAGTGGCAAGATCAAAGGACGCCCCAACTCTTAATATAGCCTAGATGTCTTTGATGTTACCATGTTCATGTGTTGCAATTTTTTTAAATAAATGTTTTTGTTTTCCATCTGTCTTCTGGTTTCATCTGTCATAGTAAACTGTTGTTTAGTCTACCTCTGCACCAGCCTTAAGAAATCTTTTATAAATTACTTGTCCAGTGCAAAATATTGTTACATTTCATTCAGAAACTCATTTCTGAACTGGTTTCACTTTAGAATAGCTCGCCAGATTTACTTTGTTAGGTGTAACAAGTCATTTGTAAATGTATGAACAGGTTTCACTTTAGAATAGCCCCCCAGAATTACTTTGTTAATGAGATGTAACTCCTTAACTACACATGAGTTATGCTTAACAAGTCATTTGTTAATGTATGAACAGGTTTCACTTTAGAATAGCCCCCCAGATTTACTTTGTTAATGAGATGTAACTCCTTAACTACACATGAGTTATGCTTAACAAATCATTTGTTAATGTATGAACAGGTTTCACTTTAGAATAGCCCCCCAGATGTACTTTGTTAATGAAATGTAACTCCTTAACTACTCAGGGGTTAGGCTTAATAAGTCATTTGATAATGTATGAAGAGGTTTCACTTTAGAATAGCTCGCCAGATTTACTTTGTTAGGTGTAACAAGTCATTTGTAAATGTATGAACAGGTTTCACTTTAGAATAGCCCCCCAGAATTACTTTGTTAATGAGATGTAACTCCTTAACTACACATGAGTTATGCTTAACAAGTCATTTGTTAATGTATGAACAGGTTTCACTTTAGAATAGCCCCCCCAGATTTACTTTGGTAATAAGTTACAACTCATTAGTTACACGTGATTATGCCTTAACAAAGCAGTAGTAAATATCCTGAAACATCTTTGAGAGGCAGTTGCATAAGCCTCTACCATACTAATGTCATGTCACAGTTACCACACACAAACCATTAACATATACACTTAAGTAATGATGACAAATAATTAACAAATGATTAAGAAATTGGAGACACACATTATTAACTAACACTACTTACTAATGATTAAGTTATGTTACATAAGAAAGAGTTAATGGGTTAACACATCAGTAAGAAAGGGTTTTCTAAGGTTTTACCAAGGCTTTGTTACTGTTTTGCAAAACGTGTGCTAACCATAAACAAACCATTAACAAACAGTATATGTTAATGGTCAAGTAATGGGAAATAATAAAGAGATAATGGTTAACAAATGCTTTACAAAGGGTTACCTAAGGTTTGAGTAATGCTTAACAAATGCATAACTAATGCTTAACAAGGAGTCAGTATTATAAAGTGTTACCGTAAAGTTAATAAATAACAAAAGCAAATATTTAAACGTGCTTGCTTAGCGAGCACAAGTATTGTGTTTCTTAAGTAGCCTAGTGTTTTTATTATTATTGTGCTAACCCATTTTTTGTCAGCGTTATTGCTCCTAAGGCTTTGGAGATAAAGATGCCGCTTCACCTCTGAAACGTTACACCCTCTTTGGCTTAGCCATACCTACGGGCGGGCTTGTCAATCAGGATCACCCAATCAGAAGGATAGCATTGTTCGATTCATTGTTTAAGTCATAATAGTAACCTATGTTATTAGAGCTAGGCCCAACTGATTTTTTCTGGGCTCACTCATTTTATGAATTCTGTCTATGCCCTTGCTCTGAACAGGGACAAGGTGGAACATAACCATGGCATGTACCAGGAGTTAGGTGGAATATTTTTTTTCTCCTGCTGTAAAGTGCAAAGCCCTTCTCCCAAAAGTACTCTTCCTATGTGCATGTATCTTGTCTTTTCTCTAAACTGCTATCCAGTGCGTGACTATTTCTGCCTAAACCATTTTCAACTGTGCAAGCCAGATCTTTCCTCCTCATTCCTGAAATCCATCTTAGTCTTCTTAGTCTTGCAGTCAACAAAGTTTTTGCCTTTCTAGGAGAATAAAGATAATAAGCAGGATCACCATCTGTGCCAGCAAAATTACTTAGTTTTTCAGAAAGGTCAACAAAAACATATCTACCACATCCCAGTTTAGTCTTTACTGAGATTTTTAGAAATCTTTTATATCTCTTGGATGTTATTTCAGTGCTTTGGTTGATATGCCAAGTTATTACCTGCATACCAGGGGCAAGTGTGATGTCAAAGAAACCTGTTATACTTTTACATTTCTTCAAGTATGAGGAGCTCAATAAAGGCATATTACATATCTCTGTTTTTATATGGCAGGATAACTGCGCAAAAAAGTTAAGAGTAATGGTTAGTCCTACAGATAACCACATGACAAAAAAATGTCAAATAAAAATGCAGCCCTAGTTTGCACATAACTTGGTGGAAAGGTAGGTGTTAAACTCTGATAGAGAGTCTATGGTCTTAATTTGGGACAGATGATATGAGATACTGTGGCATTTTGAATATTGATTAGAAAGCCAATGGTCAGCAGAAAGAACACAGTGTGGTATAAGAAGTCAAAGATGTCATGAAATGCTGGACAAGCATCACATGTGGTGTAAAAATCTGTGACACAGAGATGTGTTGATTGAGCTTATTTAGGAAATATATATGACACAACCAGTTTTTCTATGATCAAGTTTATATTAGACGTAAAAGATGAAATGTCTGTTACATATGCCCTGTAGGTGCACAGGCTACCAACAGTCTTCCCTTCGCTAACTTGAGAATGGCACGTAACTTTGGACAAGCCATTGACATTTAGGGACCAGTCATTGTTTGCGTTATTTCTACCGGACTGAAATGAGAAGAAAAACTGGTAGATTCCATGAACTGGAGCAGTAAAGATACCAGCGGCCCCACTAAATGCAAATCCTTCATTCAGAGTGACATCAGGGTAAGTGATGGTTCCAATTTTTCCCTCCATCGATGATGGATGTGCAGCATAGAAGTGAACAGCTTTGGGACCTTAAGGCAAATACAAACAGATACAGATTGGGAATGTCAGTTAGTCTGTTTCTGTTTGTTTATTTTTAAAGAGCCCTTAATGTTTATACCTCATTAAGTTATGAGCAGCAACATTGTTACCTGTACATCCGATGCTTTGCTCGACTTGAGAAGTGTCGTCCTGATTTAAAAATGATTACAGAAAAAACAAATTCTGTCTGTTACAATTACATTTGAACTACACAGGACAAGACATGTTACATGGATAATTGGTAAGTTTTACTACAATCCCTGAATGCAAAGAAGAATAAAATTTGGCATTTACTCACATTGGATAGGGCTGGCCTGATACCACACAAGAGTGGCACTATCACCACCAGAGCTGTTTTGAACTCCATGTTAGTCTGTGATGGAATCTGCAGATGTCATATAGTTGTAAATAGTTTCAACCAACAAATGCTTCAGACACAGGATATCCATTGCATGTTATATAATAAAAAGCAAACTTATATGTTCCACCTGATGAAAAAAAATGATATTCATACCTGTTAAGATGGGATGTCCAGTATTTCTGTTGTGACCTCGTTGTGAGAAAATGCGTCGACTGACTGCAGATAAGAAGTCCATGTCCACTTATATATGCAAGAAAAGGTAAAATAAAGCTTTGTAAATATTGGGAACAGGGCGTGCTTTTGGCAGGTAAGCCAGGTTCTCAAAACATTTTCCATAATATAAAAGTAGCCTTATTTACTTCCATTTGGTTGGCGTGCCCTTTCTTTGAGTCAGAGCAACTCCCCCTCAAAATTCTCTGTTCTCAGGAGTATTTTATTTATCATGACTGGGTTAAATTGCAGGAAGTCCATTCCTTAATGTGTTTCCCAGAACTGTGCTACTGCCTCCTGCCTTTATGTAGGTCCCTGCTGAGACACCTAAGCCATCACACATTATTTATCATGAAAAAAATCTTTACTACTCTACAGCCACTAAGGGAGTTGAGTGTATAGGCTACTGTGCAGTGCAGTGGGACTGAATACCATCCTGTAATGGTCCTTGTTACATGGGCATTGAAGGGGCCACTGTGGCCTAGTGAGGCAGCTGTTGGGGCAGCTGTGGCCTGCTGGTTAGAGATCTGGCTAAGAGCGCCAGCTAAGTCTAATGTAGTGTAATGTAATGAAGGAAGAGATGAGCAATGATGATGCATCTGTGGATTGGGGAAATAGGTTCCTACACCTCTGTGACACAGGGAACATGACAGACACACATGAATATTGAACTTATGCCTGTTGCTGGAACCACGACTGTTGCCTAGATTTGGAATGCCTACTGTATAAAGATATGACCTCTGACCGTTCAGCGGTAACGTAGCTCCAGTGTCATATATTGTATGACATCCCAGGGGTGCAGTGGCGTAGTGGGTAGCACATCTGACCATGAACGGGCGTTTGCCCGTGGGGACCCAGGTTTGAATCCGGCCTGCGGTCGTTTCCCCACCCTTCCCCATCTCCCTCCCACTTACTTCCTGTCACAACCTTCACTGTCCTGTCTAAATAAAGCCAGAAAAAGGCCAAAAAATACTTTAAACATATATATATATATTTTATGATGTCCCCATGTTGTGCGCATGTGTGTCTGTCCCATATACAGTCTATGGTCTGTCCCCACACCGCAGTGCTTCTTACACAGATGCTCACATTCCTATGACAACCACAGACCTCGTCGCAGGGTCAGTTGACCCATGTGATTGGTCAGGTGGTTTGTTCGTTGGATGGAGAGAATAGCTACAATTACCGGCCTTAGAAGGCAAATGCAAGTGTATTGAGCTGCCTTTGCCCCATATTTTTGGATCACCCTGTATACACACACACACACACACACGGATGCATGCATTCACATGCAGACACACACACACACACACACACACACACACACACACACACACACAGATAATAGGGACAGAGCAACCAGCAACCATATGGAAAATGTAATTGGAGGGCTTTGGGTGTTTAGGGAATAGATCATTTCCTAGCTGCCTTGGTGCCTTTGCCTGATACTGAGTGCTCTTCCATACACTGGATCAGTGCCACAGTCTCTGTATCAAACAATTACATGTACAAACAGGATTTAGAGCCTGCAGACATCTTACATCCTGCACAAATGATGCTGATGTTGCTATGGGATTGAAAATATATATATTTGAATATATTTTGCATGTATAAAAAAGTGAATTGACTATGTTTGGTGCTTAATATACAGCAAAACAGAAAAGCAAGCATTACATTGCTTGTAATGATTAAATTGACAGTTAATTGTTCATTGTTTAAATCATCACAAGCACAATATTTACAGTTTTTGCACACACACACCTACCTTGGGGGAGAAGATTTGCCTTCTGCATTTAACCCATCTGGGGGAGTAGTATACACACATACACACACACACACACTGGAGGAGCTGACCCACACTCAGAGCACACATGTCCACACACAGAGCAGTGGGCTACCATTAATCCGGTGCCCACGGAGCACTTGAGGGTTAGGTGGGCACCTCATGTGTTTCTGTCAGAGTACCTACTACAAACGCCCCCCCCCCAGTAACCGGTCCAACTATATAGCCTTACCAAATTTACTAAATACATAATTTCCTTCCTCTAAATAAAGCATCTCCACTACTAATATACTAGTACTGAAATCTGTCCTACTAGTATCCATCCAGTGCGCTATCTTGTAGTTGGGCCAGATGCATTTGTCTCGTTTTTTTTTTTTTTACAGTGGTTACAATGTAGACTACACTTCTGGAATCAACTGTGGTGCCCTAATTGTCTTTGGCCACATCCTTGGTCACATTCACTATGTTTTCAGGGCCACGTACTAAAGGGGATTTCAGTCACACCGCAATGCAATGCTGCTACCATCAGGGGGCAACGTAAGACCATTAGTGTAACCTACTCCGCACGTCAGCTCTTAGTAAGCTCTATGCTATGCTCAATACTCCATACTAAGAATTCCATTGATCCATTCTTTGATCACAGTTGAGTACAATTTTTGTCACCATAGTCTCGCCTTCATCACTGTTTTTCACAATGCAGATGTTTTTGTATTCAGTTTTATACCTACAGTGTGCTATATTTTTATCCATTATTTTATACAAAGATCAAGGTAAGAAGATATTGTGTTTTTGTTCTTTTAAAACTGTTGAAACACTTGAAGCTACATCCTTTGTATGACATGTGCTATACAAGTAAAGACAAGTGTGTTGCCAAAAATACTAGGCCACTTCACACTGGTCCACAGTCATGGTTGCGCAGTAAGGGAGGAGGGTGTACTTGGCTTGTTTACCGATAGTGTATATCACAGAACATTACGGGAAAGAACTCAAATACCCCCACCCCCCTCCTTCCTCCCTGCTTCCCCGCTCACATAGTCAAGAAGACACCAGGACATGACTGATGGAGAGCTTTGGGATCTAGGAGTACTGTCCAAATGCATTCATTAGTATTTGTGAAGGCGTGCACACAACAGAACAACAGACAGAGAATATCAACTGGTGTGCATGATATGAGACAGGTAGAGAGAAAAAGCACACCTACTTGAAAATTTCATATCAGTGTTGTGATCTTAATAGGAAAATCAGGTACACAGTAACCAGTAGATTGCTTTAACACATCACGTGTCATTTAAATACAGAACATACATGAATTCAGAATAAGAAACAGCACTTAATTCAAACAACAGTTTTTTTTTTAAACATATCTATTTAAAAACATAATCTAATGATATTATGTAGATGAGTATAGACAGGTCGAAAATGCTGTACAGGACTGTGAATGGACGATGTGAATGTGTCTTTGTAGATTGTGCCCCCTAGTGACCAGAGAGCATTGAGGGAGGATTACAATCTAAGATCTTTGGCATAGCTGTGCAGCACAGGTTTTTAATTTTTGCACCAAAATAATGGATTACCTTGGGATGAATTGGACGATCTGAAGGAATACATGCACAATTAGAGATGAGAAATACCTTATTTAAACTGTATCAAACTGGGCAATGAAAAGCAGTAGCCATGTCATGTATTAAAACAAAGGTGTAAATGTTAAATACGTCTTCAAGGAAGCATAAAAGCACTTTTTAAATATTCTATGTCTTTTTTTATCTATTTTTTCGACAGCACACTGACTTCACTGATTAGGTGGATAGTTTAGTAGAGGAACAGTTTTTCTCTGAACATAAATCAGCAAGCAGTCATCAACACAGCAGCTGTTGTCACCTGAATGTTAGGCCTACATCTCATAGCCTAGATAAGTACTCAAAAAACGCGATACAAACATATCAAGACCACAGCATGTAAGATCACAGTATTTTTGGAGAGCAACTTTTCTTTGCATTTTACAGTGTTGTCAGGCAACCACATAACAGTTCCATGTATTCTGAGTGCATGATAGCTTCCTGACTGATGACTAACGTTTTAAAAAAGAACTGTTGCCCAATATTATATACTGTTGTCTAAAAATAAATGACACAGTTAATGTCCTGGAACAAAACGTACTCAGAAACATTGCCCAACCGTTTACAGAAAGTTGATCCATGTATCATCAGCCTCAATGTACCTGTGGTAACCTATTGAGCAATAGTCTAGCACATAGAAACCACATATCTGTGTTTATATGTTCTGATTTGATTGCATTTTTCCATATGAGTTTACAAGAAATTGGCACATTGTTCAGAAACTTGTGTCATACGTTTCAGAGGACACATGCTCATAATAGCCAAAGTTGTAAGAACATTCTGCCAAAACAGCCAAAACCTACATTATAACAGGTATAGTGGTTGAACGACTGGCTTTTCCGGTGTCCCTCGTGAATATCCATGACGTGTCAATAAGGCACCTCTGATTGGGCAAATTCGCTGTCTTTCGCTCACCTAGCTTCTGTCCAGTGTTCTTCCTTTGGGATGTGGGCTTGCCATACATGGCTCTGGGCGGGGCTTACGACCTAGTGACATGGATAGGTTTAGCCTGCTCTGATCCGCTTGTTTTGGTTAGCTCGTCCCTTCAATGACCAGTAAAACCATGAGGGTCGAATTTCACGTCTTGGAATGCTGCATATACTGCTTGTTGTGAGCCACCACATTGTAAATAGAGCTACTCAAAGTGATTTTTAGCGGAAGGACCCCTTTAAAGTCAAATTCCTGAGTCATTTGAACCCAGGGTCTTTTTTTACTATGACAAATCAGAAAAACCCTCGACAGCTAGATTACATTAATTGAAGGAATGTCAAGTTTTACCATCTTTAGAGCTCATAGTAAGAGATTGTTTCAATGTACGCTGGCAGCCCACTAACTTTCAGTTTACATTCCCTATGCCCAATTCAGTTAGTGTTACACCAGGTCATTATTCAGTCTGTGTTGCATTTAATTTTTTAGCACTCTTTGTCCTACCAACAGTAGGTCTACTCTGTAACCTCAAACAGCAAGGAGACTGCACTATGTGGAACATTTTCAGAGCATCCTAAAAAAGTTGAAGACTCTGACAAACCAAAGCTCGCACACAGAGTCGAAAAATGTATGCAAGTTGAAATACCCATACAAAAAGAGGGTTTAATGGTCTCACAACTGCCAAACTATTTACAGTAAATTAGTGCAGACTTTTCGGATAACCCCGTGGTCAGTGCAAGGCAAACACAGAAATTCACAGAATAAGAAGGAAGTGAATCAGGAAGTGATCCAAGTCTGGGTTGGCAGCCAATTACAATCAGCCAATCAGAATGCATATTAGATGACCATCAGTACAATTGGTGATCACTAGTTCAAATGATTTTGTAAAGTGGAAACATCAAAAGTGGTTGTCACAATTTACCTGCATGCTTAAACATACATTACACTGACACACAATTACATTTATCGATCCATCACTACAGAAAACAAGGCAAATCCAAATCTTCATTGAGTCCATTGGGAGACAATGTCTACGTATAAAAGATCCATCTTGCTTCACATTGTGTGAGTTTAGTCTCCACATCATGTTTTCTGTGACTGGGAACTAAGGAAAAGTGTCTGGAACTGGTGACTAAGGGTCATTCCTGGAGATGGAGCTCCTGTGCTCGTTAATTCATACTCCCAGTTGTCTTTTGGGCTTGCCAATGTACTGCAATCCACAGGGGCACACGGGCAACATATGCACTGAATCACTGTATAAACTTTGGCAGTTGTGAGACCATTAAACCATCTTTTTGTATGGGTATCTTGACTTTCATACTTTTTTGGACTCTGAGTGCAAGCTTTGGTTTGTCTTGATCCTGTATTGCTCCCATTTAAGGCTCACACACCACTACATGAAAACAAGTTTGCCAAAGCCAAGGGTCAACAAGACAAAAACAGTGTGGTATAAGAGGTCAAAGATGTCATGAAATGCTGGACAAGCATCACATGTGGTGTAAAAATCTGTCACACAGAGATGTGTTGATTGAGCTTATTTAGGAAATATATATGACACAACCGGCTGTTTTTTCTATGATCATGTTTATTTTAGACATAAAAGATGAGATGTCTGTTACATATCCCCTGTAAATTATAATGATTTACTCTGCCCCCAAAAAAACAAAAACAGTAATTACGACAAATGTTGACTAAGATTATTATGGATCCACGTTTTCTGTTGTTCATACACATCTACATTTATAACACAACCAGGATCCACCTTTTCTGTAGTTCATGCACATGTACATGGACCAGTAGATTTATCCAACAACAATGAGCCAGAAAAAGTAATAGTGCAGGAGATATCACTAGCCCAAGCAAATCCTGAATCTTGGCTGACAGTGACCTGGTCATTCTGTGCTAACTCAGTCATGTAGGTGCACAGGTTACCAACAGTGTTCCCACGGCTAACTTGAGAAAGGCACGCAACTCTGGACAAGCCATTGACATTCAGATACCAAAGACTGTCTACGTGATTTCTACCAGACTGAAATGAGAAGAAAAACTGGTAGATTCCATTAACTGGAGCAGTAAAGATACCAGAGGCCCCACTAAATGCAAATCCCTCATTCAGAGTGACATCAGGGAAAGTGATGATTTCAATTTTTCCCACAATCGATGATGGATGTGCAGCATAGAAGTGAACAGCTTTGGGACCTTAAGACAAATACAAACAGATACATATTGGGGATGTCAGTTAGTCTGTTTCTGTTTGTTAATTTTTAAAGAGCCCTTAATGTTTATACCTCATTAAGTTATGAGCAGCAACATTGTTACCTGTATATCCGATCCTTTGCTCGACTTGAGAAGTATCGTCCTGGTTTAAAAATGATTACAGAAAAAACAAATTCTGTCTGTTACAATTACATTTGAACTACACAGGACAAGACATGTTACATGGATAATTGGTAAGTTTTACTACAATCCCTGAATGCAAAGAAGAATAAAATTTGGCATTTACTCACATTGGATAGGGCTGGCCTGATACCACACAAGAGTGGCACTATCACCACCAGAGCTGCTTTGAACTCCATGTTAGTCTGTGATGGAATCTGCAGATGTCATATAGTTGTAAATTGTTTCAACCAACAAATGCTTCAGACACAGGATATCCATTGCATGTTATATAATAAAAAACAAACTTATATGTTCCACCTGATGCAAAAAAAAATGATATTCATACCTGTTAAGATGGGATGTCCAGTATTTCTGTTGTGACCTCGTTGTGAGAAAATGCGTCGACTGACTGCAGATAAGAAGTCCATGTCCACTTATATATGCAAGAAAAGGTAAAATAAAGCTTTGTAAATACTGGGAACAGGGCGTGCTTTTGGCAGGTAAGCCAGGTTCTCAAAACATTTTCCATAATATAAAAGTAGCCTTATTCACTTCCATGTGGTTGGCGTGCCCTTTCTTTGAGTCAGAGCAACTCCCCCTCAAAATTCTCTGTTCTCAGGAGTATTTTATTTATCATGACTGGGTTAAATTGCAGGAGGTCCATCCCTTAATGAGGTTCCTATTGTGTGTTTCCCAGAACTGTGCTACTGCCTCCTGCCTTTATGTAGGTCCCTTCTGAGACACCTAACCCATCACACATTATTTATCATGAAAAAAATCTCTACTACTCTATATCCACTAAGGGAGTTGAGTGTATGGGCTACTGTGCAGTGCAGTGGGACTGAATACCATCCTGTAATGGTCCTTGCTACATGGGCATTGAAGGGGCCACTGTGGCCTAGTGAGGCAGCTGTTGGGGCAGCTGTGGCCTGCTGCTTAGAGATCTGGCTAAAAGCGCCAGCTAAGTCTAATGTAGTGTAATGTAATGAAGGAAGAGATGAGCAATGATGATGCATCTGTGGATTGGGGAAATAGGTTCCTACACCTCTGTGACACAGGGAACATGACAGACACACATGAATATTGAACTTATGCCTGTTGCTGGAACCACGACTGTTGCCTAGATTTGGAATGCCTACTGTATAAAGATATGACCTCTGACCGTTCAGCGGTAACATAGCTCCAGTGTCATATATTGTATGACATCCCAGGGGTGCAGTGGCGTCGTGGGTAGCACATCTGACCATGAACGGGCGTTTGCCCGTGGGGACCCAGGTTTGAATCCGGCCTGCGGTCGTTTCCCAACCCTTCCCCATCTCCCTCCCACTTACTTCCTGTCACAACCTTCACTGTCCTGTCTAAATAAAGCCAGAAAAAGGCCAAAAAATACTTTAAACATATATATATATATATATTTTATGATGTCCCCATGTTGTGCGCATGTGTGTCTGTCCCATATACAGTCTATGGTCTGTCCCCACACCGCAGTGCTTCTTACACAGATGCTCACATTCCTATGACAACCACAGACCTCGTCGCAGGGTCAGTTGACCCATGTGATTGGTCAGGTGGTTTGTTCGTTGGATGGAGAGAATAGCTTAGAAGGCAAATGCAAGTGTATTGAGCTGCCTTTGCTTTTCCTGTGTGTGTGTGTGTGTGTGTGTGTGTGTGTGTGTGAGTGTCTGTGTGTCTGTGTAAAAAGATACACACAATACTGTAACTGTTACTCAGACAGTTTACCCTTGTGTTATCCCTGTGTTACCCCAGTGTTGCACACCACTCTGGAAGCGATTTAAAGACATCTAAATGTTGGGGTAGGTTTGGAAAACCAGTGTTTTTCGCAGCTGTACACCTGAATTTAATGTATTTGTTATTCTCTATTATTTTTAGGTTCCAAGATATAAGCATTTAAAATGTGTCCCATATTTTTGGATCACCCTGTATACATGTAGTAGAAAAATCAAAGATGCACGTATGTTGGGGCGTGCTTCCATTGCAACGCGTATCCCCACCCCCAACCAGATCTCCCGGATCTCCCGCCACACGAAACAAAGGCATCACACCTGTATATAAGGAGGGCGGTGTGCCCCATATCTTTGAGTTTGAGTCTCATCGGTTTCCACATAATTGGCAATGATAGTTGCATTTAAATGTTGTCCAAAAATTCGTTATCAACAAAGTAGAGACAAAGCCAAGCCGAGTAGTGGTAAATGACAAAACCTCAGAGGTTTATTGTAACGGATCCGGGAGCTTAATACAGCGTGCACCTAAGGCTGTGACCATACAAACTCAAAGATATGGGGCACACCGCCCTCCTTATATACAGGTGTGATGCCTTTGTTTCGTGTGGCGGGAGATCCGGGAGATCTGGTTGGGGGTGGGGATACGCGTTGCAATGGAAGCACGCCCCAACATACGTGCATCTTTGATTTTTCTACTACATACACACACACGGATGCATGCATTCACATGCAGACACACACACACACACACACACACACACACACACACACACACATACACACAGATAATAGGGACAGAGCAACCAGCAACCATATGGAAAATGTAATTGGAGGGCTTTGGGTGTTTAGGGAATAGATCATTTCCTAGCTGCCTTGGTGCCTTTGCCTGATACTGAGTGCTCTTCCATACACTGGATCAGTGCCACAGTCTCTGTATCAAACAATTACATGTACAAACAGGATTTAGAGCCTGCAGACATCTTACATCCTGCACAAATGATGCTGATGTTGCTATGGGATTGAAATATATATATATTTGAATATATTTTGCATGTATAAAAAAGTGAATTGACTATGTTTGGTGCTTCATATACAGCAAAACAGAAAAGCAAGCATTACATTGCTTGTAATGATTAAATTGACAGTTAATTGTTCATTGTTTAAATCATCACAAGCACAATATTTACAGTTTTTGCACACACACACACCTACCTTGGGGGAGAAGATTTGGCTTCTGCATTTAACCCATCTGGGGGAGTAGTATACACACATACACACACACACACACACACACTGGAGGAGCTGACCCACACTCAGAGCACACATGTCCACACACAGAGCAGTGGGCTACCATTAATCCGGTGCCCACGGAGCACTTGAGGGTTAGGTGGGCACCTCATGTGTTTCTGTCAGAGTACCTACTACAAACGCCCCCCCCCCAGTAACCGGTCCAACTATATAGCCTTACCAAATTTACTAAATACATAATTTCCTTCCTCTAAATAAAGCATCTCCACTACTAATATACTAGTACTGAAATCTGTCCTACTAGTATCCATCCAGTGGGCTATCTTGTAGTTGGGCCAGATGCATTTGTCTCGTTTTTTTTTTTTTACAGTGGTTACAATGTAGACTACACTTCTGGAATCAACTGTGGTGCCCTAATTGTCTTTGGCCACATCCTTGGTCACATTCACTATGTTTTCAGGGCCACGTACTAAAGGGGATTTCGGCCAGAAAGACTCAGAGAAAGGCATAAGGTTTAAAGGGATTTAATATGAGATTTAACAATAGTTGACAGTAGAATAGTCTTTGGCGGAGGTCCAGTCATCAGCCTGGGTCTAATGTTGAGGGGTCCGACGGATCCTGCCGCGGAGTGTCACTGGAACCGAGACACACCCCCCGGGCGCACGGGTAGACTGGACCAAACTGGTGGTGGTGGGGATGGAGGAGGGGACTTCAAAACGCCGGTACCTGAGCAGCGGAAAAGGTGAGTTAGGCATGTCATTTTTTAAAGCAGGTGGCGGCCGCTGATTGGCCGAAAGCAAAGTGCGCTTCCGTGATGTTGGAGTCTTCCTGGCAGAACTTTCGCAGGCTTTCATTTCAGTCACACCGCAATGCAACGCTGCTACCATCAGGGGGCAACGTAAGACCATTAGTGTAACCTACTCCGCACGTCAGCTCTTAGTAAGCTCTATGCTATGCTCAATACTCCATACTAAGAATTCCATTGATCCATTCTTTGATCACAGTTGAGTACAATTTTTGTCACCATAGTCTCGCCTTCATCACTGTTTTTCACAATGCAGATGTTTTTGTATTCAGTTTTATACCTACAGTGTGCTATATTTTTATCCATTATTTTATACAAAGATCAAGGTAAGAAGATATTGTGTTTTTGTTCTTTTAAAACTGTTGAAACACTTGAAGCTACATCCTTTGTATGACATGTGCTATACAAGTAAAGACAAGTGTGTTGCCAAAAATACTAGGCCACTTGACACTGGTCCACAGTCATGGTTGCGCAGTAAGGGAGGAGGGTGTACTTGGCCTGTTTACCGATAGTGTATATCACAGAACATTACGGGAAAGAACTCAAATACCCCCACCCCCCTCCTTCCTCCCTGCTTCCCCGCTCACATAGTCAAGAAGACACCAGGACATGACTGATGGAGAGCTTTGGGATCTAGGAGTACTGTCCAAATGCATTCATTAGTATTTGTGAAGGCGTGCACAGAACAGAACAACAGACAGAGAATATCAACTGGTGTGCATGATATGAGACAGGTGGAGAGAAAAAAGCACACCTACTTGAAAATTTCATATCAGTGTTGTGATCTTAATAGGAAAATCAGGTACACAGTAACCAGTAGATTGCTTTAACACATCACGTGTCATTTAAATACAGAACATACATGAATTCAGAATAAGAAACGGCACTTAATTGAAACAACAGTTTTTTTTAAAACATATCTATTTAAAAACATAATCTAATGATATTTTGTAGATGAGTATAGACAGGTCGAAAATGCTGTACAGGACTGTGAATGGACGATGTGAATGTGTCTTTGTAGATTGTGCCCCCTAGTGGCCAGAGAGCATTGAGGGAGGATTACAATCTAAGATCTTTGGCATAGCTGTGCAGCACAGGTTTTTAATTTTTGCACCAAAATAATGGATTACCTTGGGATGAATTGGACGATCTGAAGGAATACATGCACAATTAGAGATGAGAAATACCTTATTTAAACTGTATCAAACTGGGCAATGAAAAGCAGTAGCCACGTCATGTATTAAAACAAAGGTGTAAATGTTAAATACGTCTTCAAGGAAGCATAAAAGCACTTTTTAAATATTCTATTTGTCTTTTTTTATCTATTTTTTCGACAGCACACTGACTTCACTGATTAGGTGGATAGTTTAGTAGAGGAACAGTTTTTCTCTGAACATAAATCAGCAAGCAGTCATCAACACAGCAGCTGTTGTCACCTGAATGTGAGGCCTACATCTCATAGCCTAGATAAGTACTCAAAAAACGCGATACAAACATATCAAGATCACAGTATTTTTGGAGAGCAACTTTTCTTTGCATTTTACAGTGTTGTCAGGCAACCACATAACAGTTCCATGTATTCTGAGAGCATGATAGCTTCCTGACTGATGACTAAAGTTTTAAAAAAGAACTGTTGGCCAATATTATATACTGTTGTCTAAAAAGAAATGACACAGTTAATGTCCTGGAACAAAATGTACTCAGAAACATTGCCCAACCGTTCACAGAAAGTTGATCCATGTTATCATCAGCCTCAATGTACCTGTGGTAACCTATTGAGCAATAGTCTAGCACATAGAAACCACATATCTGTGTTTATATGTTCTGATTTGATTGCATTTTTCCATATGAGTTTCCAAGAAATTGGCACATTGTTCAGAAACTTGTGTCATACGTTTCAGAGGACACATGCACATAATAGCCGAAGTTGTAAGAACATTCTGCCAAAACAGCCAAAACCTACATTATAACTGTCATTAAGCAAGTAACATGCGATTGCATGAGTTGCTATTGAGTGCATGGAGGGCTGTTCGTGTGCTTTGTGGCCTACATTTCAGGAGTCTCTTTAACTTAAAGGGGTCCTTTCATCGTTATTTTTATTCATATTTCTGTGTTGCCACTATGGTTGAATGAATTGTGTGTCATTTCTGTGAAAAACTATGTCCTAGTTCTCTTGCTTGACGCTGTTTTCTGTAAGCTATAACAGGTCTAGTGGTTGAACGACTGGCTTTTCCGGTGTCCCTCGTGAATATCCATGACGTGTCAATAAGGCACCTCTGATTGGGCAAATTCGCTGTCTTTCGCTTACCTAGCTTCTGTCCACTGTTCTTCCTTTGGGATGTGGGCTTGCTTTACATGGCTCTGGGCGGGGCTTACGACCTAGTGACGTAGATAGGTTTAGCCTGCTCTGATCCACTTGTTTTGGTTAGCTCGTCCCTTCAATGACCAGTAAAACCATGAGGGTCGAATTTCACGTCTTGGAATGCTGCGTGCATATACTGCTTGTTGTGACCCACCACATTGTAAATAGAGCTACTCAAAGTGATTTTTAGCGGAAGGACCCCTTTAAAGTCAAATTCCTGAGTCATTTGAACCCAGGGTCTTTTTTTACTATGACAAATCAGAAAAACCCTCGACAGCTAGATTACATTAATTGAAGGAATGTCAAGTTTTAGAGCTCATAGTAAGAGATTGTTTCAATGTACGTTGGCAGCTCACTAACTTTCAGTTTACATTCCCTATGCCCAATTCAGTTAGTGTTATACTAGGTCATTATTCAGTCTGTGTTGCATTTAATTTTTTAGCACTCTTTGTCCTACCAACAGTAGGTTTACTCTGTAACCTCAAACAGCAAGGACACTGCACTATGTGGAACATTTTCAGAGCATCCTAAAAAAGTTGAAGACTCTGACAAACCAAAGCTCGCACACAGAGTCGAAAAATGTATGAAAGTTGAAATACCCATACAAAAAGAGGGTTTAATGGTCTCACAACTGCCAAACTATTTACAGTAAATCAGTGCAGACTTTTCGGATAACCCCGTGGTCAGTGCAAGGCAAACACAGAAATTCACAGAATAAGAAGGAAGTGAATCAGGAAGTGATCCAAGTCTGGGTTGGCAGCCAATTACAATCAGCCAATCAGAATGCATATTAGATGACCATCAGTACAATTGGTGATCACTAGTTCAAATAATTGTGTAAAGTGGAAACATCAAAAGTGGTTGTCACAATTTACCTACATGCTTAAACATACATTACACTGACACACAATTACATTTATCGATCCATCGCTACAGAAAACAAGGCAAATCCAAATATTCATTGAGTCCATTGGGAGACAATGTCGGTATAAAAGATCCATCTTGCTTCACATTGTGTGAGTTTAGTCTCCACATCATGTTTTCTGTGACTGGGAACTAAGGAAAAGTGTCTGGAACTGGTGACTAAGAGTCATTCCTGGAGATGGAGCTCCTGTGCTCATTAATTCATACTCTCAGTTGTCTTTTGGGCTTGACAATGTACTGCAATCCACAGGGGCACACGGGCAACATATGCACTGAATCACTGTAAAAAGTTTGGCAGTTGTGAGACCATTAAACCATCTTTTTGTATGGGTATCTTGACTTTCATACATTTTTTTTTACTCTGAGTGCAAGCTTTGATTTGTCTTGATCCTGTGTTGCTCCCATTTAAAGCTCACACACCACTACATGAAAACAACCACTTTGAAAGGCACAGATCCTTGCTTTCATTGCATCTCTCAAAAAACAGTCATCTCTGGACAATGGAAGACCTCAGCTGGCCAAGGAGGTGAAATAAGCCTATCAGGACACCATGTCCCATCCAAGGCTGGACTGGCAGACTGACACCAGCCGAGCGTTCACCAAGATGAAGCACGGAGGCCGAAGCCCGGGAAGCATCAAACCCCACAAGAGAAGGATTGACTGACTGCATGACCATGATAGCTTCCTGACTGATGATTAAAGTTATCAAAAAGAACTGTTGCCCAATATTATATACTGTTGCCTAAAAAAATGATGCAGTTAATGTCCTGGAACAAAACGTACTCAGAAACATTGCCCAACCGTTCACAGAAAGCTGATCCATGTATCATCAGCCTCAATGTACCTGTGGTAACCTGTTGAGCAATAGTCTAGCACCTAGAAAACACATATCTGAGTGAAACCACATGTTCTAATTTGATGACATTTTCCATCTGAGTTTCCAAGAAATTGGCACATTTTTCAGAAACTTGTGCCATACGTTTTAGAAGACACATGCGCATAATAGCCGAAGTTGTATAAATATTCTGCCAAAACAGCCAAAACCTACATTATAACTGTCATTAAGCAAGTAACATGCGATTGCATGAGTTGCCATTGAGTGCATGGAGGGCTGTTTGTGTGCCTTGTGTTCTACCTTTCAGGAGTCTGTAAAAAGTTTGGCAGTTGTGAGACTATTAAACCATCTTTTTGTATGGGTATCTTGACTTTCATACATTTTTTTTTACTCTGAGTGCAAGCTTTGATTTGTCTTGATCCTGTGTTGCTCCCATTTAAAGCTCACACACCACTACATGAAAACAACCACTTTGAAAGGCACAGATCCTTGCTTTCATTGCATCTCTCAAAAAACAGTCATCTCTGGACAATGGAAGACCTCAGCTGGCCAAGGAGGTGAAATAAGCCTATCAGGACACCATGTCCCATCCAAGGCTGGACTGGCAGACTGACACCAGCCGAGCGTTCACCAAGATGAGGCACGGAGGCCGAAGCCCAGGAAGCATCAAACCCCACAACAGAAGGATTGACTGAAGGAGGAGGAGGAGAGGAGGCCAAAGCCTAGGGAGCATCAAACCCCACAAGAGAAGGACCTACTGGAGGAGGAGGAGAAGGAGGAGAAGAGGAGCCAAAGTCACACAGCCTGATGAGACCTGCGATGCCAATGACAGCTGTGAAGGAGAGAAAATCCTGCCACAGTGAGGGGGGACTCAGATTAGAGTGTTTGAAGTTCATGGATCTGTGGCCTCCAGTGGCAATACAAAGAGAACTGAAACAAGCATTAGCTTAGATATATTACATTGCAAGGTAGGTACTTTCATTAATTTATAGCAAACTGTTTTTGTAAGGACCTTTTGCCGTTCATGGTTCTTTTCCCATCTCATAGGCAGTTAAGCCTATGGACCCTATACATGCAGTTTTGAGGGTAATATCGGGCAATTATATTAAACCATAATGCTTTATACATATTATGAATGCTTGGGTCCTCACATTTTAATCAGGAGGTGCTGTGGCATCTATTTACCAGTAGGGGGCGATGTAATACCCCAACTTCCCACAGCAACGAGACAGTTCAACACAACATATCTTTTGTGGTTTGATTATGCATGCAATGGCAACAGACTTTTCTTGATAAAATCCTGATAAAATCTTATAATTTTCCACTTTCTTCAGTACCAAAACTGTTATGGCTAACATGAGAGTTCTCTCTGCAATATGTCCTCAAACTGCTATCCAATGCACTTGGTCTTACAAGTGACTGAGTCTTTTGATATTTCAGTTATGCATGACAGCTTTTAAAAGCCAGTTCAATAGAAAACCAAAAAGAGGCTGTTTGCATGACACCTGTAACTTGGAACAATTTGCCCAAAAAGACTTGCAATGGCAATCTGATATTGCACATTTCTGCCACAGATTGTTGTCTCACAACTTGAAACGATTACTTCACAACACTTTACCCCCATAGTCCAGTGGTGTAATCTTGTCTACAGCTTTAGACACCCTGCAAACCAGTTACATTTAAGACTTTTAAAATGTTTCATATAGTCACTGGTGCAGCAGAGCTGAACTATTTTTTTCCTTTTTTTAAACCAACCAAAAACCACAAATCAACACTTTTCAATTTGTAGTATGTTTTTTTTACAGGTTCACAATCGTTCATTATTGTAAAAGGTGTCAAGTTTCATTAAAGTTATACATCTCGAGATGGTCAATTGAATGCTAATAACTGTCAGGAATCATTGGGCTAAGGCTTGCTTAGTTTATTCCTCCTCCTCCTCCTTCTTTACAAATACTAGCAGGCAAGGCAGGCAGGCAGACAGACAGACAAACAGAGAGACAGACAGACAGACACTACTGAGCGGTACATGCCAGTGACAGGCAGACAGGGAATGAGTGAAAGCAACAGACTTTAAGTACTCTCTCCAAAGAACCAATAACCACCAGTGCAGCACACCTAACCATTGAGAGATGAGCACGATGACACAGCCAGGAGCAGGGAACAGGTTACCCTGAGGGAAGGGGGCTGCACTCAACAAAAGAAAGAGGAAAAGGCCCCTGCAAAGATTCACCAGCAGATAATATATATATATTGCAAAAAAAAAAAAGTGGTTTGGGAGCATTTTGTGACACATTATACCACAGCATGGTATCTTTTATCATGTTTTTTTTTTAATCAGAACATGTAGCAAGATATGTGGAAAAGTTAAGCCATGGCATGTTTCCTAAGAATTAAGAAAGACTTAAAAGATAATCATATAAAAGCATCATTCCTGTTAACACAGATCAGTTTTTTATCACACTGGATCTAGAAAAGGTAAGGCGATTTTAAGAGATTGGTAGGACATGATGTATCAGTTTGTAATAATATTTCAATATAGATTTGTATTCTCTGCAAACACTATGTTACAAGTTCACCTTATTTTACTAGATGGAGCGCATGATGTTTCTGGCGATGTCACTGGTATTGCTCTTCTCCATGGCTCATGGCTATGGTATGGATGTGAAACTGTAAAATGGATTGTTTGTAGTTATGTGTAAAACAATGGGACATTATGTTGGTTTTTAGACGGGACTATTTATTTAAGCTTTTGTCTCCATTGTCTTCATTATTATTATTATTATTATTATTATTATTATTAGACGTAGTAGTAGTAATAGTATTAGTAGCAGCAGCAACAGTAGAGGAAGAATTAGTGGTAGTAGTAGTAAACTAAAAATGTCAGATGTGATATTCAGTAGTTTATCAATTGTTCAAAACCGTACTCAAGAGTTGCCAAACTGAAAATAAACCAACAATCGCCTGCCACACACAACATGCGAGACAGGCTATAGGCTACCTGTAGTCTCTACTTCATCTTCTTTTTTTCCTTCATGAAAAACATTAACAAAATTCCATTAAGCTCATTTTTTTGTGTGTTTGTTTGTTTGTTTTTTCCTTAGTCTCATCACCTGTGCACTTCTATGCTGCATACCCTACGTCCCTGAATGGAAAAAGTGCCCAAAGCATTGTCTACAGCGATGTGATACTGAATGAAGGTTCTGCATTCTCAAGCAACTCTGGAGTTTTCACCGCACCCGTCAACGGCATCTACCAGTTCTTCTTCTCGTTCCAGAGCTGCCGAGGTGGCAAAAACAATGTCTGGTTTCTGAGGGTAAACGGCAGGAGGACAGTCCAGTGTAAATCCCAGGTTGCCACACATTTCACTGTGGGTAGTTTCTGTTCCTACACCGGCAGACTCAAAAAGGGTGATGGGGTCTCAGTAACGCAACATGAGGGCTGCTCTTGGGCTAGTCCTTCCAGCCGCACCACTGTCTTCTCTGGGTCTCTGCTGCATACGACTTGCAGGGGCACTACTAGAAAATGTGGCCACCCTCAAAGAAAATAATTTTGGTCCCCCACCCCACCCCGGGTGAAGCTCTGGGCCCCCTAAATCGTCCATAGGTACTTACAATGAATGTAAATAACAGATGAAAAGCTAAAATCAGTCTTATATTCAGTAGTACTGAAAATCACCATTAAACATTAAAGAGATTTCTACTTGAAAAGGGTTAAGAAATTAAGCGTAATATATAATGGGAAAAAATAGGTCTGACGCTTCCACCATTGTTTCCAAAACGTACTACTACTGTTTTCTTCTGTAAAGCAATGGGCATGACCTCAGTTTACAATAGAAATGTTTCAGTGACATCTTGCTGTTTTGTATTATGTTGCTGAGTCCATTTGCTTCTACAATGATGAACCTAAACAGACCATATAAAAATGCTTTCTTTTCCTTAGACCATTTTTTTAGACTACTATTTGAACTGTCTGTCATTAGTATTATTTCCCAGTAAGTATTATTAGTAAGTAATTATTTCCCACTGTAAGATGCAAAGTCCTACATTTAAGCTGTGTACAACATCAATCAAAGATTGTGGCTGTGTTAAAAATAAAAAAACAATCAGTTTCGCATTTGTACTTGACATGTGTCTGCAAACAGTAGTGTTTGATCAGTGGCTTGCAAAAAGAATGAATGTCGGATGACACCTAAATAAAAATGTGCATTGACTTGATGAATTAATGTTGTTCACAAAAAAATATATCTATTTTTTTTTTATTGTGTTTTGACATTTATTAACAATATTATTACACAATATTATTTCCAAACATTAATTTATGGAAGCATAAAAGTAACAAAATTGAAATGGAAATGCAAGGAATAGACATCTCTGAAAACATCTCTGTCTGACTTTCTGCTTTAATTTAACAGGATCAATCATTCGTTTTAAAGTTTGCCATTAAAGTAAAAAGCACTAAGCTATCCTTCACGTATGAAACTGTGTCCCGCAAGTTATCAAACATCCAGTTCCAAATTACCAAATGTGTCACTGAGAAATTACCTTTGTGTCATCTACAAGAAAATGGTCAACTGCACTTTCACAAAATATATTTCACTTTTTTCTGTTTTCACATAACCTTAAAATGATTTTTTAACCTGATGACAAGAGTGAGATCAGAAGATGACTGACAAAAGTTAATATTTTTCTTTACTTTCCCTTGCTTACAGTTGCTTTACAGGAATACACAGTCAATAATATCACTTGAGGATAGAGGCAAAACAATACAAAGGTCAAAAAGAAATGATGGTCAGAATAATGATTGATTGAACTAGTGCAAAAAGTAACCTTGGTTCATAAATAACTTAACAATAATTAACTTTTTATTATAATAATTAACAAATATTTAATTAATAATTTAAACAGCTGCTTACAGCATGGGCATACCCCTTAAACAAAAATCACAAAATATGTTGTTGATTTGTATGTGGTTTTAATGGAATGTTAAAATCTGTAGCATAAGTAAAATATATCTGCAAGCAGCAATGAGGGGGCCAAGCACGCGACTGTAACATGACCAATTATTGTTTTGTTGTTGCATGTTGTATGTCTAAAACATCTATTTGTACCGTCACTGGCTTTCCCTCCCTTTGCAGTTCCCACGCTTGTTCCCTTACCTGTTATCACATGTGCAGATAAGATTAGGAATACATATCGACTAGGTTACTGGTGTTACTATTTGGTATGTTTATCAGTTGTGTGTTTTATAATTATTATTAATCTTTTATTTCTATTTAGTCAGAATACCCCGTATACATTTTGTCTGGACTATTTTGTCATAAGTATTTGCCCTTGATAAAAATGTTGCACTTTGCAGATCTGTTTTGCACCTCATTGTAATGCAACCGACAACATGTGACGATGCTGTACGAGGAGTGCAAACTTACCACAACATTAACAACGCCATTTTGAAGTTGCTATATTCTCTGCAGACGTGTGTTTTGTTTTGATCAACATAGAATGCCACAGCATTAGTGGTTCACGCTCAGGAGCTCCTTGAGTAGTCAAAATCTACCAGTTAGACCTTTAGAAATCTTTTATATCTTTTGGATGTCTTTTCAGTGCTTTGGTTGATATGCCAAGTTATTACCTGCACACCAGGGGCAAGTGTGATGTCAAAGAAACCTGTTATACTTTTACATTGCTTCAAGTATGAGGAGCTCAATAAAGGCATGTTACATATCTCTGTTAATTTAAGGTGGCAGGATAACTGTGCAAAAGTGTAATGGTTAGTCTTACAGATGTGACACGTGACAAAAGAATGTCAATACATTAAAAATGCAGCCCTACTTCGCACAGACCTTGGTGGAGGAAGTCTAGGTTTTAAACTCTGATAGAGAGTCTTAATTTGGAAAAGATGATATGAGATACTGTGACATTTTGAATATTGATTAGACTTCACTTGATTTGCTGGATGTATTGCCGAAGCCAAGGGTCAACAGGACAAAAACAAAAGAACACAGTGTGGTATAAGAAGTCAAAGATGTCATGAAATGCTGGACAAGCATCACATGTGGTGTAAAAATCTGTGACACAGAGATGTGTTGATTGAGCTTATTTAGGAAATATATATGACAGAACCAGTTTTTCTATGATCATGTTTATTTTAGATGTAAAAGATGTAATGTCTGTTACATATGCCCTCTAAATTATAATGATTTACTCTGCCCCAAAAAACAAAAATAGTCATTACGACAGATGTTGACTAAGATTATTATGGATCCACCTTTTCTGTAGTTCATGCACATGTTCATGGACCAGATTTATCCAACAACAATGAGCCAGAAAAAGTAATAGTGCAGGAGATATCACTAGCCCAAGCAAATCCTGAATCTTGGCTGACAGTGACCTGGTCATTCTGTGCTAACTCAGTCATGTAGGTGCACAGGTTACCAACAGTGTACCCTGCGCTAACTTGAGAAAGGCACTTAACTTTGGACAAGCCATTGACATTTAGATACCAAATATTGTTTGCTTGATTTCTACCAGACTGAAATGAGAAGAAAAACTGGTAGATTCCATTAACTGGAGCAGTAAAGATACCAGAGGCCCCACTAAATGCAAATCCTTCATTCAGAGTGACATCAGGGAAAGTGATGATTTCAATATTTCCCTCCATCGATGATGGATGTGCAGCATAGAAGTGAACAGCTTTGGGACCTTAAGGCAAATACAAACAGATACATATTGGGAATGTCAGTTAGTCTGTTTCTGTTTGTTAATTTTTAAAGAGCCCTTAATGTTTATACCTCATTAAGTTATGAGCAGCAACATTGTTACCTGTACATCCGATGCTCGACTTGAGAAGTGTCGTCCTGGTTTAAAAATGATTACAGAAAAAACAAATTCTGTCTGTTACAATTACATTTGAACTACACAGGGCAAGACATGTTACATAGATAATTGGTAAGTTTTACTACAATCCCTGAATGCAAAGAAGAATAAAATTTGGCTTTACTCACATTGGATAGGACTGGCCTGATACCACACAACAGTGGCACTATCACTACCAGAGCTGCTTTGAGCTCCATGTTAGTCTGTGATGGAATCTGCAGATGTCATATAGTTGTAAATAGTGTCAACCAACAAATGCTTCACACGCAGGACGTCCATTGCATGTTATATAATAAAAAGCAAACCTATATGTTCCATATGGGCTTTGAAGACTTGGATGAGGGATCAGTCAGTATAGGTCTTAAATACTTTTTATTATGTATAGTAATTTTATTTATGATGTATGGTTTTATTTGTGATGTATGATATAGTATGATCTGTGTAAGTTGTTTTTTTTTTTTTTAAATGTAGCTGTATCACACTGCCACTCTTGACATTTTAACACCTGCTGCCATCCAACATCAAAGGACCACAATGGAAATAAGCCTTCGAGCTTTATTGTGTTATCCTGACTCTCTGTGTTTATCTTTAGTAGGTATGTGGTGCAGTTTACTTAAACTAAATCACGTATTTACTTTTTATGCAAAAACTGAGATTGTCAAATAAAATCAAATCAAATCATATCATGCAAAAAAATGACATTCCTAATACCTGTTAAGATGGGATGTCCACAGTATTTCTGTTGTGACCTCGTTGTGAGAAAATGCGTCGACTGACTGCAGATAAGAAGTTTATGTCCGCTTATATATGCAAGACAAATGCAAGATAAAGCTTTGTAAATATTGAGAAAATGGTGTGCTGTTTGTAATTAATAATTTCAATTATTTGCAGTTCCCACGCTTGTTCCCTCACCTGTTATCACGTGTGCAGATAAGATTAGGAATACATATCGACTAGGTCATGGTGCTACCATTTGGTATGTTTACCAGTTTCCACTACTAGTCCTCAGGCTTTCGAGATAGAGACACCATTCCAACTCTAAATCAACCGGCCTGGTTTGGGCATGGTAGCCCACGGTTTGATTTACCGTTCATACCGATTTACCTCGCTCGTCCGTTATTGTCGTTTTTCTGCAACTTTTTCTCCCTATTGAAAATGAATGGTGGAATTTTCAGGCTGATGATGTTACAATACACTGCTCCACTCTAGCAGCCAGAGTGAGCTCTGCCCTCACTCTAACCTCCACTCGGTTTTTTAATGATTAAAACTCAACCGCCAACCTGCCATTTTTTAAATGTGGAATGTTCAGGAATAGAACTCTCAAGTAATGTCATAATACCCATGCCATGGTCTGCATAATGTTCTGCCATGGGGGTGTATTGCAGCCTATAGTGCCAATTGCTAAAAACTTTAAATAATTAGCACGCATATTTGCTCTGATGATCCTGGGTCAGTCAGGAGCAGTGCAAAAAAAAACAAAATCGTGTCATCTGAAATCGCGATTTTGATCAGAAAACGATAAATCATTCAGCCCTACCCCTGCCATGGCTTGCATAATCTGCTGTGGGAGTCTGTGACAGCACATAGAACCAATTGGTAAAAAGTTTTCACCAAGTTTCTTGTCAGCACTTCAACCTCTCTAGCACAACAAACTGGTCAAATTTAGAAGTACATTTATGCATGTAACTTTTGAAACTAACATTCGGTGTTCAAAAACTTGGTATCACTGTAATCATTGGGTCAAGCCAAGTTAGCAAATGAGATAACTTGGTAACACTTTATAATACTGACTCCTTGTTAAGCATTAGTTATGCATTTGTTAAGCATTACTCAAACCTTAGGTAACCCTTTGTAAAGCATTTGTTAACCATTATCTCTTTATTATTTCCCATTACTTGACCATTAACATATACTGTTTGTTAATGGTTTGTTTATGGTTAGCACACGTTTTGCAAAACAGTAACAAAGCCTTGGTAAAACCTTAGAAAACCCTTTCTTACTGATGTGTTAACCCATTAACTCTTTCTTATGTAACATAACTTAATCATTAGTAAGTAGTGTTAGTTAATAATGTGTGTCTCCAATTTCTTAATCATTTGTTAATTATTTGTCATCATTACTTAAGTGTATATGTTAATGGTTTGTGTGTGGTAACTGTGACATGACATTAGTATGGTAGAGGCTTATGCAACTGCCTCTCAAAGATGTTTCAGGATATTTACTACTGCTTTGTTAAGGCATAATCACGTGTAACTAATGAGTTGTAACTTATTACCAAAGTAAATCTGGGGGGGCTATTCTAAAGTGAAACCTGTTCATACATTAACAAATGACTTGTTAAGCATAACTCATGTGTAGTTAAGGAGTTACATCTCATTAACAAAGTAATTCTGGGGGGCTATTCTAAAGTGAAACCTGTTCATACATTTACAAATGACTTGTTACACCTAACAAAGTAAATCTGGCGAGCTATTCTAAAGTGAAACCTCTTCATACATTATCAAATGACTTATTAAGCCTAACCCCTGAGTAGTTAAGGAGTTACATTTCATTAACAAAGTACATCTGGGGGGCTATTCTAAAGTGAAACCTGTTCATACATTAACAAATGATTTGTTAAGCATAACTCATGTGTAGTTAAGGAGTTACATCTCATTAACAAAGTAAATCTGGGGGGCTATTCTAAAGTGAAACCTGTTCATACATTAACAAATGACTTGTTAAGCATAACTCATGTGTAGTTAAGGAGTTACATCTCATTAACAAAGTAATTCTGGGGGGCTATTCTAAAGTGAAACCTGTTCATACATTTACAAATGACTTGTTACACCTAACAAAGTAAATCTGGCGAGCTATTCTAAAGTGAAACCAGTTCAGAAATGAGTTTCTGAATGAAATGTAACAATATTTTGCACTGGACAAGTAATTTATAAAAGATTTCTTAAGGCTGGTGCAGAGGTAGACTAAACAACAGTTTACTATGACAGATGAAACCAGAAGACAGATGGAAAACAAAAACATTTATTTAAAAAAATTGCAACACATGAACATGGTAACATCAAAGACATCTAGGCTATATTAAGAGTTGGGGCGTCCTTTGATCTTGCCACTAAATGGTCATGTGATTTTAGTCTAGCCTCGCAGGTTCCATGTAAACCCATCTCTGCCATAAGTTTGTGAGCATGGTAAGGTTATGTCTACTAATTCTCCAAAGTTGGCTGATCTGCTATTGTCCTGAATCAAGTGCACAGCTGGTGTCAAGTAATTAAAATGTTGGTAAGGACCACTAAAAGTACTGTATTGGCTGGTTCGGGATGTTGAGATGAGTGTCGTATGGGGGGTGTCTGTTAGAACACCATGAAGCAGTTGTATCCTTTCAGTCTTTATTAAACTTTACACTTCAAAATGACATGTGACAGAGCCTTTGGTTATGTGTGGTCTGTAAACAACACAGAATAAGGCTAATCAACATACTGAATTACAATAACTAACATAAAACATACATTGACTGAAGGTACACCTTAACTGAAATAATCTTACATAAAGATGTAGCTGAACAGTAACAAAATCACCAGAGTATAATAATTATCTTCTTAGCATTACCTCAAATACTGGAACATAGCTTAACTAGCATGACTAGCAGATTTCCTATGCAAACCAATCCATTAGCATTGCTAATCGGAAATAGCTAACTACTCTAATAATAGTAACATTAACAATGCAACCTAGACACCCAAACTCTGATAATTACTTACTATCTTGTACACATAACACTTACTTGGTCAGAAAGCACGCACACAACTCCTCATATGTCATAATCTTAATACTGTAACCTAGCTGACCAGGTGCTCTGTGATGCCTGTCAAGCTGAACTGAAAACTGAATGGTTGAAACTGAACGGTAAACGGCACGCTAGGGGGCGTGGCTAAGCAGCAGTCTCAGAGTCTTTCTTACAGCCGCCCCCTCACGTGATTATGCCTTAACAAAGCAGTAGTAAATATCCTGAAACATCTTTGAGAGGCAGTTGCATAAGCCTCTACCATACTAATGTCATGTCACAGTTACCACACACAAACCATTAACATATACACTTAAGTAATGATGACAAATAATTAACAAATGATTAAGAAATTGGAGACACACGTTATTAACTAACACTACTTACTAATGATTAAGTTATGTTACATAAGAAAGAGTTAATGGGTTAACACATCAGTAAGAAAGGGTTTTCTAAGGTTTTACCAAGGCTTTGTTACTGTTTTGCAAAACGTGTGCTAACCATAAACAAACCATTAACAAACAGTATATGTTAATGGTCAAGTAATGGGAAATAATAAAGAGATAATGGTTAACAAATGCTTTACAAAGGGTTACCTAAGGTTTGAGTAATGCTTAACAAATGCATAACTAATGCTTAACAAGGAGTCAGTATTATAAAGTGTTACCAACTTTACATTACCTACTTTGTCGCTATGTTTTCAGTTAAAATGATAAAGGTGTGGCAATTCAGATTGGCAGACATCCCGACCTGCAGAAACAGACAAATCCCAGTTTTAAATGGTTATGTTGTGTAGAGCTAACTGGTGTAGATTTTGACTACTCGAGGAGCTCCTGAGCGTGAGCCACTAGTGTTGTGGCATTCTATGTTGATCAAAACAAAACACAGGTCTGCAGAGAATGTAGCAACTTCAAAATGGCTTAGTTGATGTTGTGGTAAGTTTGCACTCCTTGTACAGCATCGCCACATGTTGTTGGTTGTATTATGATGAGGTGCAAAACAGATCTGCAAAGTGCAACATTTTTATCAAGGGCAAATGCTTATGAGAAAATAGTTCAGACAAAATTTACACGGGGTATTCTGGTGTGACAACAGGAGGTAAGACTAAATAGAAACTAGACTGCATTCCCGCAGAAAATGCAAAAAGTGTGTTTGCATGTGCCAAGGTTTGTGATCATCAGAGCAAATAATATTTTTAAATAAAGTTTTTACCAATTGGCACTATAGGCTGCAATACACTAGCCTGGCTAACGCGACTTATCAATGCACTGCGAACATTGGTCTGGCCAAGCTCTGTTGTAAACCCATTTCTCAGAGGGCGGGCTTAACCCGCCTCTTTCAAATGCCTCTGTTTGCTAGTGGACGAAGGTTCAACCAATCACACTCCTCTGTCCTCTGACGTATGCGAAATGACCACAACGACAGGGTTCTTGCAAAGCCCCATTGACTTGGCTACCAGCAGGGCTAACTGATAAATCAAACTTTTACCGAAGCCGGTCGGTAGCATTGCAAAAACGTCCTTTCCTGCAATAAATGATTCAAGGGCTAACCTTTACTCTATTTCCAGAGATAACTTCCCTTTGAATTCTTCCAAAACAGCAGCTACAGCTGCACTAAATCTTGCCGTTGCTCCACGTTCGCCATGTTGACAGTGACTGAGGTAGATTTCCGGTCGCTGAACTACTGCGTCATACAGTGATACCAAGTTTTTGAACACTGAATGTTAGTTTCAAAAGTTACATGCATAAATGTACTTCTAAATTTGACCAGTTTGTTGTGCTAGAGAGGTTGAAGTGCTGACAAGAAACTTGGTGAAAACTTTTTACCAATTGGTTCTATGTGCTGTCACAGACTCCCACAGCAGATTATGCAAGCCATGGCAGGGGTAGGGCTGAATGATTTATCATTTTCTGATCAAAATCGCGATTTCAGATGACACGATTTTGTTTTTTTTTGCACTGCTCCTGACTGACCCAGGATCATCAGAGCAAATATGCGTGCTAATTATTTAAAGTTTTTAGCAATTGGCACTATAGGCTGCAATACACTCCCATGGCAGAACATTATGCAGACCATGGCATGGGTATTATGACATTACTTGAGAGTTCTATTCCTGAACATTCCACATTTAAAAAATGGCAGGTTGGCGGTTGAGTTTTAATCATTAAAAAACCGAGTGGAGGTTAGAGTGAGGGCAGAGCTCACTCTGGCTGCTAGAGTGGAGCAGTGTATTGTAACATCATCAGCCTGAAAATTCCACCATTCATTTTCAATAGGGACAAAAAGTTGCAGAAAAACGACAATAACGGACGAGCGAGGTAAATCGGTACGAACGGTAAATCAAACCGTGGGCTACCATGCCCAAACCAGGCCGGTCGATTTAGAGTTGGAATGGTGTCTCTATCTCGAAAGCCTGAGGACTAGTAGTGGAAGCAAAATCTGGGTGAAAACTTTTTCGTTGAAAAATCATGGAGAATAATAATAGGAAACGAGGAGAGAACAATAAGTGTGCTCTGCAAGCACACTTAATTATAAAACACACAACTGGTAAACATACCAAATGGTAGCACCATGACCTAGTCGATATGTATTCCTAATCTTATCTGCACATGTGATAACAGGTGAGGGAACAAGCGTGGGAACTGCAAATAATTGAAATTATTAATTACAAACAGCACACCATTTTCTCAATATTTACAAAGCTTTATCTTGCATTTGTCTTGCATATATAAGCGGACATAAACTTCTTATCTGCAATCAGTCGACGCATTTTCTCACAACGAGGTCACAACAGAAATACTGTGGACATCCCATCTTAACAGGTATTAGGAATATCATTTTTTTGCATGATATGATTTGATTTTATTTTATTTGACAATCTCAGTTTTTGCATAAAAAGTAAATACATGATTTAGTTTAAATAAACTGCACCACATACCTACTAAAGATAAACACAGAGAGTCAGGATAACACAATAAAGCTCGAAGGCTTATTTCCATTGTGGTCCTTTGATGTTGGATGGCAGCAGGTGTTAAAATGTCAAGAGTGGCAGTGTGATACAGCTACATTTAAAAAAAAAAAAAACAACTTACACAGATCATACTATATCATACATCACAAATAAAACCATACATCATAAATAAAATTACTATACATAATTAAAAGTATTTAAGACCTATACTGACTGATCCCTCATCCAAGTCTTCAAAGCCCATATGGAACATATAGGTTTGCTTTTTATTATATAACATGCAATGGACGTCCTGCGTGTGAAGCATTTGTTGGTTGACACTATTTACAACTATATGACATCTGCAGATTCCATCACAGACTAACATGGAGCTCAAAGCAGCTCTGGTAGTGATAGTGCCACTGTTGTGTGGTATCAGGCCAGTCCTATCCAATGTGAGTAAAGCCAAATTTTATTCTTCTTTGCATTCAGGGATTGTAGTAAAACTTACCAATTATCTATGTAACATGTCTTGCCCTGTGTAGTTCAAATGTAATTGTAACAGACAGAATTTGTTTTTTCTGTAATCATTTTTAAACCAGGACGACACTTCTCAAGTCGAGCAAAGCATCGGATGTACAGGTAACAATGTTGCTGCTCATAACTTAATGAGGTATAAACATTAAGGGCTCTTTAAAAATTAACAAACAGAAACAGACTAACTGACATTCCCAATCTGTATCTGTTTGTATTTGTCTTAAGGTCCCAAAGCTGTTCACTTCTATGCTGCACATCCATCATCGATTGAGGGAAATATTGAAATCATCACTTTCCCTGATGTCACTCTGAATGAGGGATTTGCATTTAGTGGGGCCGCTGGTATCTTTACTGCTCCAGTTCATGGAATCTACCAGTTTTTCTTCTCATTTCAGTCTGGTAGAAATCAAGCAAACAATGTTTGGTATCTAAATGTCAATGGCTTGTCCAAAGTTGAGTGCCTTTCTCAAGTTAGCGCAGGGTACACTGTTGGTAACCTGTGCACCTACATGACTGAGTTAGCACAGAATGACCAGGTCACTGTCAGCCAAGATTCAGGATTTGCTTGGGCTAGTGATATCTCCTGCACTATTACTTTTTCTGGCTCATTGTTGTTGGATAAATCTGGTCCATGAACATGTGCATGAACTACAGAAAAGGTGGATCCATAATAATCTTAGTCAACATCTGTCGTAATGACTGTTTTTGTTTTTTGGGGCAGAGTAAATCATTATAATTTAGAGGGCATATGTAACAGACATTACATCTTTTACATCTAAAATAAACATGATCATAGAAAAACTGGTTCTGTCATATATATTTCCTAAATAAGCTCAATCAACACATCTCTGTGTCACAGATTTTTACACCACATGTGATGCTTGTCCAGCATTTCATGACATCTTTGACTTCTTATACCACACTGTGTTCTTTTGTTTTTGTCCTGTTGACCCTTGGCTTCGGCAATACATCCAGCAAATCAAGTGAAGTCTAATCAATATTCAAAATGCCACAGTATCTCATATCATCTTTTCCAAATTAAGACTCTCTATCAGAGTTTAAAACCTAGACTTCCTCCACCAAGGTCTGTGCGAAGTAGGGCTGCATTTTTAATGTATTGACATTCTTTTGTCACGTGTCACATCTGTAAGACTAACCATTACACTTTTGCACAGTTATCCTGCCACCTTAAATTAACAGAGATATGTAACATGCCTTTATTGAGCTCCTCATACTTGAAGCAATGTAAAAGTATAATAGGTTTCTTTGACATCACACTTGCCCCTGGTGTGCAGGTAATAACTTGGCATATCAACCAAAGCACTGAAAAGACATCCAAAAGATATAAAAGATTTCTAAAGGTCTAACTGGTAGATTTTGACTACTCAAGGAGCTCCTGAGCGTGAACCACTAATGCTGTGGCATTCTATGTTGATCAAAACAAAACACACGTCTGCAGAGAATATAGCAACTTCAAAATGGCGTTGTTAATGTTGTGGTAAGTTTGCACTCCTCGTACAGCATCGTCACATGTTGTCGGTTGCATTACAATGAGGTGCAAAACAGATCTGCAAAGTGCAACATTTTTATCAAGGGCAAATACTTATGACAAAATAGTCCAGACAAAATGTATACGGGGTATTCTGACTAAATAGAAATAAAAGATTAATAATAATTATAAAACACACAACTGATAAACATACCAAATAGTAACACCATAACCTAGTTGATATGTATTCCTAATCTTATCTGCACATGTGATAACAGGTAAGGGAACAAGCGTGGGAACTGCAAAGGGAGGGAAAGCCAGTGACGGTACAAATAGATGTTTTAGACATACAACATGCAACAACAAAACAATAATTGGTCATGTTACAGTCGCGTGCTTGGCCCCCTCATTGCTGCTTGCAGATATATTTTACTTATGCTACAGATTTTAACATTCCATTAAAACCACATACAAATCAACAACATATTTTGTGATTTTTGTTTAAGGGGTATGCCCATGCTGTAAGCAGCTGTTTAAATTATTAATTAAATATTTGTTAATTATTATAATAAAAAGTTAATTATTGTTAAGTTATTTATGAACCAAGGTTACTTTTTGCACTAGTTCAATCAATCATTATTCTGAACATCATTTCTTTTTGACCTTTGTATTGTTTTGCCTCTATCCTCAAGTGATATTATTGACTGTGTATTCCTGTAAAGCAACTGTAAGCAAGGGAAAGTAAAGAAAAATATTAACTTTTGTCAGTCATCTTCTGATCTCACTCTTGTCATCAGGTTAAAAAATCATTTCAAGGTTATGTGAAAACAGAAAAAAGTGAAATATATTTTGTGAAAGTGCAGTTGACCCTTTTCTTGTAGATGACACAAAGGCAATTTCTCAGTGACACATTTGGTAATTTGGAACTGGATGTTTGATAACTTGCGGGACACAGTTTCATACGTGAAGGATAGCTTATTGCTTTTTACTTTAATGGCAAACTTTAAAACGAATGATTGATCCTGTTAAATTAAAGCAGAAAGTCAGACAGAGATGTTTTCAGAGATGTCTATTCCTTGCATTTCCATTTCAATTTTGTTACTTTTATGCTTCCATAAATTAATGTTTGGAAATAATATTGTGTAATAATATTGTTAATAAATGTCAAAACACAATAAAAAAAAATAGATATATTTTTTTGTGAACAACCTTAATTCATCAAGTCAATGCACATTTTTATTTAGGTGTCATCCGACATTCATTCTTTTTGCAAGCCACTGATCAAACACTACTGTTTGCAGACACATGTCAAGTACAAATGCGAAACTGATTGTTTTTTTTATTTTTAACACAGCCACAATCTTTGATTGATGTTGTACACAGCTTAAATGTAGGACTTTGCATCTTACAGTGGGAAATAATTACTTACTAATAATACTTACTGGGAAATAATACTAATGACAGACAGTTCAAATAGTAGTCTAAAAAAATGGTCTAAGGAAAAGAAAGCATTTTTATATGGTCTGTTTAGGTTCATCATTGTAGAAGCAAATGGACTCAGCAACATAATACAAAACAGCAAGATGTCACTGAAACATTTCTATTGTAAACTGAGGTCATGCCCATTGCTTTACAGAAGAAAACAGTAGTAGTACGTTTTGGAAACAATGGTGGAAGCATCAGACCTATTTTTTCCCATTATATATTATGCTTAATTTCTTAACCCTTTTCAAGTAGAAATCTCTTTAATGTTTAATGGTGATTTTCAGTACTACTGAATATAAGACTGATTTTAGCTTTTCATCTGTTATTTACATTCATTGTAAGTACCTATGGACGATTTAGGGGGCCCAGAGCTTCACCCGGGGTGGGGTGGGGGACCAAAATTATTTTCTTTGAGGGTGCCCACATTTTCTAGTAGTGCCCCTGCAAGTCGTATGCAGCAGAGACCCCGAGAAGACAGTGGTGCGGCTGGAAGGACTAGCCCAAGAGCAGCCCTCATGTTGCGTTACTGAGACCCCATCACCCTTTTTGAGTCTGCCGGTGTAGGAACAGAAACTACCCACAGTGAAATGTGTGGCAACCTGGGATTTACACTGGACTGTCCTCCTGCCGTTTATCCTCAGAAACCAGACATTGTTTTTGCCACCTCGGCAGCTCTGGAACGAGAAGAAGAACTGGTAGATGCCGTTGACGGGTGCGGTGAAAACTCCAGAGTTGCTTGAGAATGCAGAACCTTCATTCAGTATCACATCGCTGTAGACAATGCTTTGGGCACTTTTTCCATTCAGGGACGTAGGGTATGCAGCATAGAAGTGCACAGGTGATGAGACTAAGGAAAAAACAAACAAACAAACACACAAAAAAATGTGCTTAATGGAATTTTGTTAATGTTTTTCATGAAGGAAAAAAAGAAGATGAAGTAGAGACTACAGGTAGCCTACAGCCTGTCTCGCATGTTGTGTGTGGCAGGCGATTGTTGGTTTATTTTCAGTTTGGCAACTCTTGAGTACGGTTTTGAACAATTGATAAACTACTGAATATCACATCTGACATTTTTAGTTTACTACTACTACCACTAATTCTTCCTCTACTGTTGCTGCTGCTACTAATACTATTACTACTACTACGTCTAATAATAATAATAATAATAATAATAATAATGAAGACAATGGAGACAAAAGCTTAAATAAATAGTCCCGTCTAAAAACCAACATAATGTCCCATTGTTTTACACATAACTACAAACAATCCATTTTTACAGTTTCACATCCATACCATAGCCATGAGCCATGGAGAAGAACAATACCAGTGACATCGCCAGAAACATCATGCGCTCCATCTAGTAAAATAAGGTGAACTTGTAACATAGTGTTTGCAGAGAATACAAATCTATATTGAAATATTATTACAAACTGATACATCATGTCCTACCAATCTCTTAAAATCGCCTTACCTTTTCTAGATCCAGTGTGATAAAAAACTGATCTGTGTTAACAGGAATGATGCTTTTATATGATTATCTTTTAAGTCTTTCTTAATTCTTAGGAAACATGCCATGGCTTAACTTTTCCACATATCTTGCTACATGTTCTGATAAAAAAAAAAACATGATAAAAGATACCATGCTGTGGTATAATGTGTCACAAAATGCTCCCAAACCACTTTTTTTTTTTTTGCAATATATATATATATATATATATATATATATATATATATATATATATATATATATATATATATATATTATCTGCTGGTGAATCTTTGCAGGGGCCTTTTCCTCTTTCTTTTGTTGAGTGCAGCCCCCTTCCCTCAGGGTAACCTGTTCCCTGCTCCTGGCTGTGTCATCGTGCTCATCTCTCAATGGTTAGGTGTGCTGCACTGGTGGTTATTGGTTCCTTGGAGAGAGTACTTAAAGTCTGTTGCTTTCACTCATTCCCTGTCTGCCTGTCACTGGCATGTACCGCTCAGTAGTGTCTGTCTGTCTGTCTCTCTGTTTGTCTGTCTGTCTGCCTGCCTGCCTTGCCTGCTAGTATTTGTAAAGAAGGAGGAGGAGGAGGAATAAACTAAGCAAGCCTTAGCCCAATGATTCCTGACAGTTATTAGCATTCAATTGACCATCTCAAGATGTATAACTTTAATGAAACTTGACACCTTTTACAATAATGAACGATTGTGAACCTGTAAAAAAACATACTACAAATTGAAAAGTGTTGATTTGTGGTTTTTGGTTGGTTTAAAAAAAGGAAAAAAATAGTTCAGCTCTGCTGCACCAGTGACTATATGAAACATTTTAAAAGTCTTAAATGTAACTGGTTTGCAGGGTGTCTAAAGCTCTAGACAAGATTACACCACTGGACTATGGGGGTAAAGTGTTGTGAAGTAATCGTTTCAAGTTGTGAGACAACAATCTGTGGCAGAAATGTGCAATATCAGATTGCCATTGCCATTGCCATTGCCATTGCCAAGTCTTTTTGGGCAAATTGTTCCAAGTTACAGGTGTCATGCAAACAGCCTCTTTTTGGTTTTCTATTGAACTGGCTTTTAAAAGCTGTCATGCATAACTGAAATATCAAAAGACTCAAGTCACTTGTAAGACCAAGAGCATTGGATAGCAGTTTGAGGACATATTGCAGAGAGAACTCTCATGTTAGCCATAACAGCTTTGGTACTGTAGAAAGTGGAAAATTATAAGATTTTATCAGGATTTTATCAAGAAAAGTCTGTTGCCATTGCATGCATAATCAAACCACAAAAGATATGTTGTGTTGAACTGTCTCGTTGCTGTGGGAAGTTGGGGTATTACATCGCCCCCTACTGGTAAATAGATGCCACAGCACCTCCTGATTAAAATGTGAGGACCCAAGCATTCATAATATGTATAAAGCATTATGGTTTAATATAATTGCCCGATATTACCCTCAAAACTGCATGTAGAGGGTCCATAGGCTTAACTGCCTATGAGATGGGAAAAGAACCATGAACGGCAAAAGGTCCTTACAAAAACAATTTGCTATAAATTAATGAAAGTACCTACCTTGCAATGTAATATATCTAAGCTAATGCTTGTTTCAGTTCTCTTTGTATTGCCACTGAAGGCCACAGATCCGTGAACTTCAAACACTCTAATCTGAGTCCCCCCTCACTGTGGCAGGATTTTCTCTTCTTCACAGCTGCCATTGGCATCGCAGGTCTCATCAGGCTGTGTGACTTTGGCTCCTCTTCTCCTCCTTCTCCTCCTCCTCCAGTAGGTCCTTCTCTTGTGGGGTTTGATGCTCCCTAGGCTTTGGCCTCCTCTCCTCCTCCTCCTTCAGTCAATCCTTCTGTTGTGGGGTTTGATGCTTCCTGGGCTTCGGCCTCCGTGCCTCATCTTGGTGAACGCTCGGCTGGTGTCAGTCTGCCAGTCCAGCCTTGGATGGGACATGGTGTCCTGATAGGCTTATTTCACCTCCTTGGCCAGCTGAGGTCTTCCATTGTCCAGAGATGACTGTTTTTTATGAGATGCAATGAAAGCAAGGATCTGTGCCTTTCAAAGTGGTTGTTTTCATGTAGTGGTGCGTGAGCTTTAAATGGGAGCAACACAAGATCAAGACAAATCAAAGCTTGCACTCAGAGTAAAAAAAAATGTATGAAAGTCAAGATACCCATACAAAAAGATGGTTTAATGGTCTCACAACTGCCAAACTTTTTACAGACTCCTGAAAGGTAGAACACAAGGCACACAAACAGCCCTCCATGCACTCAATGGCAACTCATGCAATCGCATGTTACTTGCTTAATGACAGTTATAATGTAGGTTTTGGCAGAATATTTATACAACTTCGGCTATTATGCGCATGTATCTTCTAAAACGTATGGCACAAGTTTCTGAAAAATGTGCCAATTTCTTGGAAACTCAGATGGAAAATGTCATCAAATTAGAACATGTGGTTTCACTCAGATATGTGTTTTGTAGGTGCTAGACTATTGCTCAATAGGTTACCACAGGTACATTGAGGCTGATGATACATGGATCAGCTTTCTGTGAACGGTTGGGCAATGTTTCTGAGTACGTTTTGTTCCAGGACATTAACTGCATCATTTTTTTTAGGCAACAGTATATAATATTGGGCAACAGTTCTTTTTGATAACTTTAATCATCAGTCAGGAAGCTATCATGGTCATGCAGTCAGTCAATCCTTCTCTTGTGGGGTTTGATGCTTCCCGGGCTTCGGCCTCCGTGCCTCATCCTGGTGAACCCTCGGCTGGTGTCAGTCTGCCAGTCCAGCCTTGGATGGGACATGGTGTCCTGATAGGCTTATTTCACCTCCTTGGCCAGCTGAGGTCTTCCATTGTCCAGAGATGACTGTTTTTTGAGAGATGCAATGAAAGCAAGGATCTGTGCCTTTCAAAGTGGTTGTTTTCATGTAGTGGTGCGTGAGCTTTAAATGGGAGCAACACAGGATCAAGACAAATCAAAGCTTGCACTCAGAGTAAAAAAAAAAGTATGAAAGTCAAGATACCCATACAAAAAGATGGTTTAATGGTCTCACAACTGCCAAACTTTTTACAGTGATTCAGTGCAAATGTTGCCCGTGTGCCCCTGTGGATTGCAGTACATTGGCAAGCCCAAAAGACAACTGAGAGTATGAACTAGACTGCATTCCTGCAGAGATTGCAAAAAGTGTGCTTGCAAATATGCGTGCCAACATTTCGCCATTCATTTTCAATGGGCCAAAAAGTTGCAGAAAAACGGCAATAACGGACGAACGACAAGAGGTACGGTATACCGAAATGTAGGCGGTCATGTCCAAACCGGGCCGTTCGTTCTAGAGTTGGAACGGTGTCTCTATCTCGAAAGCCTGAGGAGTAGTAACGTCTGAAAGATCCAGGACAGGAGAATAATAATAAACGGTGGGATAACAATAAGTGTGCTCTGCAAGCACACTTAATTAACGAGCACAGGAGCTCCATCTCCAGGAATGACCCTTAGTCACCAGTTCCAGACACTTTTCCTTAGTTCCCAGTCACAGAAAACATGATGTGGGAACTAAACTCACACAATGTGAAGCAAGACGGATCTTTTATACGTAGACATTGTCTCCCAATGGACTCAATGAAGATTTGGATTTGCCTTGTTTTCTGTAGTGATGGATCGATAAATGTAATTGTGTGTCAGTGTAATGTATGTTTAAGCATGCAGGTAAATTGTGACAACCACTTTTGATGTTTCCACTTTACAAAATCATTTGAACTAGTGATCACCAATTGTACTGATGGTCATCTAATATGCATTCTGATTGGCTGATTGTAATTGGCTGCCAACCCAGACTTGGATCACTTCCTGATTCACTTCCTTCTTATTCTGTGAATTTCTGTGTTTGCCTTGCACTGACCACGGGGTTATCCGAAAAGTCTGCACTGATTTACTGTAAATAGTTTGGCAGTTGTGAGACCATTAAACCCTCTTTTTGTATGGGTATTTCAACTTTCATACATTTTTCGACTCTGTGTGCGAGCTTTGGTTTGTCAGAGTCTTCAACTTTTTTAGGATGCTCTGAAAATGTTCCACATAGTGCAGTCTCCTTGCTGTCTGAGGTTACAGAATAGACCTACTGTTGGTAGGACAAAGAGTGCTAAAAAATTAAATGCAACACAGACTGAATAATGACCTGGTGTAACACTAACTGAATTGGGCATAGGGAATGTAAACTGAAAGTTAGTGGGCTGCCAGCGTACATTGAAACAATCTCGTACTATGAGCTCTAAAGATGGTAAAACTTGACATTCCTTCAATTAATGTAATCTAGCTGTCGAGGGTTTTTCTGATTTGTCATAGTAAAAAAAGACCCTGGGTTCAAATGACTCAGGAATTTTACTTTAAAGGGGTCCTTACGCTAAAAATCACTTTGAGTAGCTCTATTTACAATGTGGTGACTCACAACAAGCAGTATATGCACGCAGCATTCCAAGACGTGAAATTCGACCCTCATGGTTTTACTGGTCATTGAAGGGACGAGCTAACCAAAACAAGCGGATCAGAGCAGGCTAAACCTATCCACGTCACTAGGTCGTAAGCCCCGCCCAGAGCCATGTATGGCAAGCCCACATCCCAAAGGAAGAACAGTGGACAGAAGCTAGGTGAGCGAAAGACAGCGAATTTGCCCAATCAGAGGTGCCTTATTGACACGGATCGATAGTCATGGATATTCACAAGGGACACCGGAAAAGCCAGTCGTTCAACCACTATACCTGTTATAGCTTACAGAAAACAGCGTCAAGCAAGAGAACTAGGACATAATTTTTCACAGAAATGATGCACAATGCATTCAACCATAGTGGCGACACAGAAATATGAATAAAAATAATGATGAAAGGACCCCTTTAAGTTAAAGAGACTCCTGAAATGTAGGCCACAAAGCACACGAACAACCCTCCATGCACTCAATGGCAACTCATGCAATCGCATGTTACTTGCTTAATGACAGTTATAATGTAGGTTTTGGCTGTTTTGGCAGAATGTTCTTACAACTTCAGCTATTATGAGCATGTGTCCTCTGAAACGTATGACACAAGTTTCTGAACAATGTGCCAATTTCTTGTAAACTCATATGGAAAAATGCAATCAAATCAGAACATATAAACACAGATATGTGGTTTCTATGTGCTAGACTATTGCTCAATAGGTTACCACAGGTACATTGAGGCTGATGATACATGGATCAACTTTCTGTGAACGGTTGGGCAATGTTTCTGAGTACGTTTTGTTCCAGGACATTAACTGTGTCATTTCTTTTTAGACAACAGTATATAATATTGGGCAACAGTTCTTTTTTAAAACTTTAGTCATCAGTCAGGAAGCTATCATGCACTCAGAATACATGGAACTGTTATGTGGTTGCCTGACAACACTGTAAAATGCAAAGAAAAGTTGCTCTCCAAAAATACTGTGATCTTACATGCTGTGGTCTTGATATGTTTGTATCGCGTTTTTTGAGTACTTATCTAGGCTATGAGATGTAGGCCTAACATTCAGGTGACAACAGCTGCTGTGTTGATGACTGCTTGCTGATTTATGTTCAGAGAAAAACTGTTCCTCTACTAAACTATCCACCTAATCAGTGAAGTCAGTGTGCTGTCGAAAAAATAGATAATAAAAGACAAATAGAATATTTAAAAAGTGCTTTTATGCTTCCTTGAAGACGTATTTAACATTTACACCTTTGTTTTAATACATGACATGGCTACTGCTTTTCATTGCCCAGTTTGATACAGTTTAAATAAGGTATTTCTCATCTCTAATTGTGCATGTATTCCTTCAGATCGTCCAATTCATCCCAAGGTAATCCATTATTTTGGTGCAAAAATTAAAAACCTGTGCTGCACAGCTATGCCAAAGATCTTAGATTGTAATCCTCCCTCAATGCTCTCTGGCCACTAGGGGGCACAATCTACAAAGACACATTCACATCGTCCATTCACAGTCCTGTACAGCATTTTCGACCTGTCTATACTCATCTACATAATATCATTAGATTATGTTTTTAAATAGATATGTTTTAAAAAAAACTGTTGTTTGAATTAAGTGCCGTTTCTTATTCTGAATTCATGTATGTTCTGTATTTAAATGACACGTGATGTGTTAAAGCAATCTACTGGTTACTGTGTACCTGATTTTCCTATTAAGATCACAACACTGATATGAAATTTTCAAGTAGGTGTGCTTTTTCTCTCCACCTGTCTCATATCATGCACACCAGTTGATATTCTCTGTCTGTTGTTCTGTTGTGTGCACGCCTTCACAAATACTAATGAATGCATTTGGACAGTACTCCTAGATCCCAAAGCTCTCCATCAGTCATGTCCTGGTGTCTTCTTGACTATGTGAGCGGGGAAGCAGGGGGGAAGGAGGGGGGTGGGGGTATTTGGGTTCTTTCCCGTAATGTTCTGTGATATACACTATCGGTAAACAAGCCAAGTACACCCTCCTCCCTTACTGCGCAACCATGACTGTGGACCAGTGTCAAGTGGCCTAGTATTTTTGGCAACACACTTGTCGTTACTGTCCCACCAACTATTTCTCTCTCTCTCACTCCCTCTCTCTCTCATGGCACGCAGTAGTACATTGTGGCTCAGGTCACGGTGGTGACATGGTGACGATTAACTTTGTTTTTCATCCAAGTGGGTGACATCTGACACGCTGTGAGTGCGGTAGATGGGGCTGGCAGGCCTCCGGAAAATTCCTAAAGGTTTGTGCACCAGTCTGGCACGGCACAAACACCCCCTAACAGTGACAACGTGCCTATTTTAGGCTGCCAATCAGGACGCAACAGGACTAAAGCCCAAACACAAGTCAAGACTGGTGTTTATGTAGACTGATTACCTGCTTTATGCATCTGCTATAATGCTTCTGGAACACTCTTGGATGTACAGTATGTGATTCCACGCAGTTATGGCGTGTGTGCCATCCAAGTATTTCATTGTAACCAATGGTCTGGTATTCAGTGGACATACAGCCCCAAAAACACATCAGACAAAATCAAAGTCCTGTGGCATGAAGCTGAAGTTAAGGTCAACTGAAGCATAAGAGCAGACACTGTATGCCTGTGAAGATTCACATTCAGCACAGAGTAAAGGCTGTAGAGACTGTAGTTTGTGGCAAATCAGTGAGAGTGTGCTACACAAAGGTAGTTAATGTACACTTGCTAAATGTTACGTCAGGTTGGTACGAGGCTTGCACAGACAAGTAATTCATCTGGAATAATAGCATGATGAGAAAACTTGTTGCACAACAGGTTTTAAGACCTTAGTATTTAAGCTTACATGCAGATTTTTCTAGTTTTAGGCATTCATGTATTAAGCTATTTAAGTGTACACACAAGCAGTATAATCCACTTAAGACATAAGAATTAGAAACAGTCTTACCCTAATTTTAGAATCGTGCTAATCTTTATTTCAGACATGTACATTTTGGAAAAGAAACTGACAATATTTAATACTGATGTGTTACTGTAATTTGAGTAAATAGATTTGAAACATGTTATTCCTTAACAGAATATTCTGAAATTGTTTAGGGTTTATTGAAAGTGAAACTCAGGGTATCTTATCAATTGTGCATAGTGAAAGGGTGTGTCTAGTATACATACAACAAATGATCAAATACAGATGAAAAGAATGGCAGGTATAGGTCCTTTCCACATTTTTTTAATACCTGTTACTGGTACGCTCCAAAAATTCACTACTGAAGTACGTTAAGGCTTACCTCAGTCGTGTTTGTCCCAGTATTGTACAACTGTTCTGTTCTATAGATTTTTCAGGGTACGCCTGCATGACTTTGCTGTAGTGCCTCATCTTTTAATCCAGCTAAGGCCGCATATTGTGTAAGTTAGAGAATTGCCCAAGGTTTCCTGTTTTACTTTTCTCTCCACACAATATGAACAGTGATGTTCTCTACAGATTTACAGGCTGTTTTTAATTCATATTTAACTTAAGACTTCATAGCGCACACAGTAAAATGGATAAACCACATTTTAACTGGAAACAATGTAATTTCTACTAAATATATAAATACATAACACGTTTCTAATGAGTTTATAACTAGTGTTCAGAGAACCTGCTGTTAGTAGCCAGAAATACAACACATATACAGCTTTCACCTGCTCAGATTTCTCTCTACCTCTATCTTTATCACCCTGACACACACACACACACACACACACACACACGCACACACACACACACACACACAAACACACTTACTCATATGGGGAGAGGTCGACCAAGGCCTCCCACATATAAACTCTCTTCTCTCTATCTCTCTCTTCCTTGAGCAAGTCTGATGATTGGCCATTTCCCCTTATTTTCCTTTCCTTCTGGTCAGCATATCTCAATGCAGTGATGTCATGTCTTTGCATGACATGGGAAGGCTTTGGGCAGTTCTAGGAACTTGGACGTGGAGTGAACCCGCTTTCCAGTTTTTCATCCCTGCTGTGAGTTACACTCTCCTTCGGGACTGGTTTGTCTTTCTGTATCTTAGCTAATGGAACCAGGCATACTAAAACCACAGGGTCAATGATTAGATATCCAATAAGCAGACATAGAGATGTGAACGAAAGAGATATACGTATAACATTGGTGGAGGCACTGTGGATAGAGGCAAGTGCTGAACAACTACATTTGATGCAAGTAGATTTCCAACAGCTCTGCTCTTTTTACTCCCTACGTTGGCCTTACAGGACACACATCCTGTTTGCTGCGCCAAGCAAAGCACATTGAGAGGGATGACCCAGCACTCTGATAGCTTGCCCTCACCCAGCACTCTGATAGAGGAAACAGTGTGTTCTCTTTCTCACAAGCTTTCCTCCTGCGCTTCTCTCTGTCACACACTAAACCTGTTTCTTCCAGATTGACCACGGAAGCACAATCAGTGATTCAGCAACCGACACAACTCCTGCCTGTCCTGAAGCTGCTCACCACATTGGTCTCGAACACACACACACACACACACATACACACACACACACACACACACACACACACACACACACACACACACACACACACACACACACACACACACACACACATGTACACACCCAAGTACACATGCCTGTCCTGGAGTGGCTCACCACATCGGTCTGGGACAGATGATTTGAGCTCACTAGCACACACAGATTATGGCATTCCTGCGCTGAAATAAAGTGCTTTTTAGCATCAACTTAAAGAATGTTTTGGATTTCTTTATCTTCACTTGCCCACACTGTAAAACCAAACTTAAAATACTTACAAAAACTTTAAAATATTAAGGCAGCGTGCTGTATGGATCGTTTTTATGTTGGTTTATTTAATTTTTTCAAGTATCAAAACAATATATTACTTACAGTAATATAATACTTGCAAATATTTTACAGTTTTTGCCTATTGCTTAGACACTAAAACCCAGTGCTTAAACCAAAGTAGCATAACTTGAAGTTGTTGTTGCTATACTGGAAACAAAATGTGCCATATCTTAAACAAAAGTTCTGCCTAACACTGTTGTGGCATTTCAGCAACACACTTTGTTCCTCATACAACACACTTGCAGATGTTCACTGCACACTTTTTCATTCATAAGACACGCCGTTAAAAACGGATGCCTCATCATACCATTTGGAAAACACACATATCCAAAACATAAAACACATTGGATGATTGGTTAAACATTGCTTCACACCAGAAAACCCTTACCTCCAAAATTGGACACCAATTAGTCAGCAACAAAAAGGCCTCAGTTTAGGCCTTTTTGAAAACTGCAAGCATGGATGGAGGGAGAGCCCGCGGCAGAGTAAGAATGAGAGGAGGACGAGGAGGAGGACGAGGGCAGCTTAGAGGAGGACAAAGAACTCAACGCATTGTAATACCAGATGACATTAGGGCAACTTTACGTATGTTTTTTGAAGTGCTTCTGAGCCTACTATTGTTTCATTTGGTTTTTATTTTTACTTTGTTTTACAGTAGTTTATGTACTGAGGGCTTTTTGAGTCTACATCATTGAATATTTCTGTTTTGGGGTTGTTATGTGCCTTATTTGCTTTGTGGAGCTGAATAAAACACAGTAACTGAAAGAGTGGATTGTTTTATGTAAAGTACATTAGTGTGTTATAGTTGAGTTGAACTGTCTTACCATTTGGTGCAAGTTTGTGTGCTTTGCCATCAGAGTTACATTTCGACAAAGGATTGTTAGGTTTTTTTTGTTTAGTTTGAGTTTTGATAGCAGAGTGTCATTATGGCATAAATGTGAATGGTTTATTTCCAAGTGTTTTGGGTTTTGAAAATGTGTGTAGGGATTTTACTCTATGAGTCAAATTTTGAAAAATGTGTGCAAGCAATAGGCAAAAACTGTAATGTAAACATGAATAATTCAATTTTTGTTTCATGAAAATTTCAAATTTTTCATGTTGGGTTAAAAAAAAATTAAGTAGGTTCTCAGCAGCTCTTTTTGGAATGTGCAGCAAATTGCAGCAAGCAGACATCTCAAATACAAAGAATGTGCCGGCAGTTTTGTATAGACATGCTCATGCACATTGTTATACTGAAGAACTTGAGCCTTGAATCCAGAGGAGTTCTTGTTTGTTTTTTTTTTGTCCCAATCCAATCGTCAAAGCTCAGAGATACGTAAAGGTGATGTGTACAGGATTGTGGCCAAAACTGGTACTGCAATCAAATTCAAAATACTGTGAAGTGTTGCTCCCTGTCCAGAGTCAACAAGACAAAGGAATAATAAAGCATTTTTGTTTTGCCGTCTTAATGGATAATCTGCAATTTACAGTGAAAGATCAATGCAATTAGCCTGGCTGTCATACCAAATTCGCAGATACAGCTTGGTCTGGCAAACCTCCCATAATTCAAAAACCCCTGGAGCTCAAATCACTCTTTATCACAGGTTTCAAGTTGTATTTATTTATTTGCAATAAAAGAGACTAGAACGCAATGACCTTTATAGAAATTCTAAGATACTATTCACTCCCATTTCTAGGGTCATTTCAAGGTTAGTTTTGACTGTGATGTTTTTGCCCTCAGTATCTTATAAGTTGGAATAAAGATTACTGTGACACAGCACACAGCTACAGAGGGGTTTCATAGACAGCACAGGCCTACAGCATACAGGAAAGTACTGAAAAAGCTAGAAAAGCTTGAGTTTTGCAAAGTAAAGTCAGTATTTTGATATGTTACTGATGTGTTATAGATACATATGGTTTTGGTTTTTAAAGCCAAGAGGACTCTGACAAGCACATGATTTCTTACCTCCTCCACAGAGTTCAATTGAGGCCTATGAGTTACAGCTCATGTGTAGAGGTACACACAAATACAAGTGAATACAAATGAATACATCAACCCACACCTTACAGTTTTTACCAATCATTTTCACGTGTTTTGCAGGGCATTGTCCACTTTTGCAAAACTCTTAACACAGTGTGCTGTACCAACATGCGTTTGAGCACATCAATTAACATTTGCTGCAAAATGCGCTACAGCAACCTAACTATAACACACGCTGTCGGTCAATAAGTCTACAATGCCAGTCAATGTACAATAACCTAAAAAATGCAAACAACTTGAAACAAATCACTTAAAATCTAGCCTCTGTCTGACAGTATGGTACGTTACTGACATGTATCGTAAATACACACTTTATCAAACAATCTAAGTGACATTTGTATGTATTCATGCACCTTTGATAATAGATAAATCAAGAGTATAGGCTATACCTATACAGTTTACAAATGAATTACAGTATTTTGTGTAAAGTACCATATGTATTAGAAAATGTTACAAGGTGTTTTTCAGTGGATTTTCTATAGTTCGCAATGTTTCTGGATTCTAACTGCAGTACACATTTCAGAACTGAAGATAGATTGTGTCAATCAAATATGCACAATCATACAAACAGAAAACATATCACTCCAGAAACACACCAGGATGAACTGTAACATGTGATACCTTCACCCTGTGCTTACATATAATCACATTGTGTTCCACTGCAGGAAAGGTGAACGCCCATTACCTGTATCAATTAGAGTATGTTTCACTGCAAAAGAATGTACATGTAATATGTGTTGTACATGTAAATGTATGTAAATATTAGCTTGGGCCCACCCATACTGCCTGTGATGCTACATTGAGGGAGACTTGCCAGACCAAGCTCTGTCTACAAGCTTGGTGCAACAGCCAGGCTATGTAAATATAGTCATCCATAGAAGTCGTTTTTGGCCCTACCTACTGTAATGCTGATCCATGGTGCTGCTGCATTTTGGATAAACCATGATAAAGCCTACAGTACATACTGGTAATTGAATACACAGCAACTCCAATAACAACTTTCTACATCACAATGTTTTGCCCATAAACATGCAAATGTAACCTCTTTGTTTACCTGTTACGTAACAAGCTATAAAAATAAAAAAATATTATGAAGAAATACACACGTAAGTGTAAAAGTGCTAAATATCAATAATTATTTGGCTAAAAGATGCCTCAAGCACATTATTTCTTTTTTGTGTGACAAAATGCAAAATGCTGTGCTTTGTTACACTGTATTGTATTGCTTTTAGGTTTTGGTCCTAGAGTTAACTGTTTTGATAAGAGTATCCAAATGTCTGAAAATGTAGCTGTAGTTGTACATAATTTTGTTGGTCATGAACATTAAATGAGAGAAGTATTTATGAATTTTGGTCGAAGTGGTGATTGAACGCAATTGTGTGAAAGCAACGCGAAAGAGAACGTAGTTTGTCTCCCATAGACTTTGGTTCATGCAAATGTGTTAAGAGTTTTGCAAAAGTCAACATTGCCCTGCAAAACGCGTGAAAATGATTGGTAAAAACTGTAATACAAAAGCACACACACACACACACACACACACACACACACACACACACACACACACACACACACACACACACACATACAGGCACACTGTGCCCCTGATTTGACACAAGCTTTTACTGCAAAACTGGCATCATTTAGTGTTCTGTGTGCCCAACCTTGGCCTACTGAGAATGAGCCACATGTGTGTGTGTGTGTGTGCATGCTTGTGTTTGTCGTTTGTGGGTGTGTGTGTGCATGGGTGCGTGTGCATGGGTGTGTGTGTGTGGGCGTGTGTGTGTGTGTGCATGAGTGCGTCTGTGTGTGTGTGTGTGTGTGTGTGTGTGTGTGTGTGTGTGTGTATGTGTGTGTGTGTGTGAATGTCTGTATGTGTGGGTGGGTGTGCGTGCATGTGTGCGTGTGTATGTGTGTGTGTGTGTGAATGTCTGTGTGTGTGGGTGGGTGTGCGTGCGTGTGTATGTGTGTATGCGTACGTGTTTGTGTATGTGTATGTGTGTGTGCGTGCATGTGTGTGTGTGCGCGCGTGTACTTATGTAAGCCCCGTTTGGCTGCAGCACCTGCCCACCTGCCCGGCTGCACTCTTCTCACTCCTGTCCCACATGTCTCTGTTCCTTATCTCCTCCGTGTGCGTCTGCCCTACCTCATCCAGCCCCGTTTATGGGCTCAGGACAATGCTGGCCTTCACGATCAAAGGTCCCGCAATCAATCCCGGCTGAACACAACAGATCGATTGAGTACCACCTTACCGCACGTACAAGACCTCACGGGCATAGATGGAGCCACGGGTGGCTCCTACTTGTTAATCAGTCCCACCCAATCAGAAGACTCAGAAGACAGAAGACTCTATCTATAAGTTTGATTGACTGTTTTAGGAATATAAATATCCTATGTGTTTTGGGCTACCAGGCCCACCTGATTTTTTTTCTGGGCCCATCCATTTTATGATTTCGGCCTACGCCCCTGTCCTAGGGTGACTTTATCAGTTTTAAAAGAATAATGATGCCAAAGAGGGTATGTATGACCTAATAAAGCAAAATGCTGTCCATTAAAAAATATATACACCAAAGTTTAATGGTCCATAGCAGTGCGTCTCCATCCCTGTTGGAATATGTAAAACATCTGTGTTTGAAATTACAGTGAAATGATATACTTGTGAGTGGCCTCTTGTTTTTTTTTCCCAGAACTGTATATTGCTTGTGTAAAGTTTAGTCCAGTCCACAAAACCTCATGTGAGGATTATGCAGTATGCATGGAATCTAGTGGCACACTAGTAAACACATTTCTGTGTCTAGCTCTGGCTTCCTGTCCTCGTCCTTTGGAGCCCCTTTCGAGGTTGTTTACTGAGGTTGTTTACTAAGGTAATAAGATGACCTTAAATCTGAAGAGCAAGGGACATGTGTGAAGTGTACATGAACAACACCCCATTTATGGTAAAAACTTCCTTTCTGAGAGACAAAGGTAGATAACCTAGACAACTCCTTGAGCACACTTGTCTCACGACATGGTGCCAAAGTATCCGGCTTATCTTCTCCAACGTGTACATAACTGATGACGAAGATCGTCCGACGGCCCTTGACACACTTCATCCACCCCACTCATTTATCCATTTGTCTCATGTTCCCAAGGAGCAGAAATAAAATCATTACAGATCAACAGTCCATAGTTATCTTGACTTTTACTGCTCAGTGGACTGATTTCAGGTGGCAAAACAACAAAACTGCTCCATAAATGAGGTGTTCCCCTTAACAGTGCTCACGTTAACAGTGGCTGCTATCTAACAGGAATACCCAACAGCCACACACAGTTTTGCAGTTTTAACCATTCCACACTGGAGTTTTCTATATTTGCTCTATCTCTAGAACGACACTGTGTATTACATTGTTGTTTTAATTTCATTCCTTTAATGTGATTTTAAATGGTATTGGTTTCCTTAAGTTGCTTTAATTACCCTAAATCACTAAGGAAATAAAATAGCAATGTGTTTTAAAAAAGGAACGAGACATGATTTAGAGCATTTCTGAAACAATGAATGTTTTATTTAGCATTGTGGTGTCTGTATAAAAATATAGCTGGTTCACATCATTTACGTCAAATATTACACAAGCCATAATACAAACAATTCAATCATTTGTTCTAAAAACGAAAAAAAAAAAAATCAAACAAAAAAATCCAAATTACATTGGACCCATTTTGATTATCAATTATCATATCACTCTTTTTGCTGGTCTGGTGCCAGTTGTCATTCCACTGAGGTATGTGGCCTCTTTTTGGAAAAGATCTTTTCAAGCATTTTTCCACCTACTTCTTACAATGCAACACGATCTGCACAGAGCACAGATCAGGAGCTCCAGATACAGCAATCCTGATGTTCTGATAAAACAGAACAACTGAAAATTAAGCCTAGCTTTCACACGACAGTCCAAGATCATCTGTATATTTCAGTGATCACTCTAGAAAAACACACATCTTAACATTTTAAGGAATCTGTTTCTCTCTGTAAAAAAAACAGTGGTCTTTGATCAACACAGTGCTATGATGGAACTTCTGAGCTTCTGGCAAACCTCTGAAGAATAAGCCAGCATTAAAAAACCTCAAAAACTATTTTTTTTTAAATATATGGCTACTTTTGTGTTGGTTGTTGAAATGATAAAACACATTTGGCAATATAGGGCACCTTTGGCAAGTAGGGCAATCATTGCATAACTTGTGTGTCATTGTAATGATAAGACCTTTACAAGGCTCTTGTAACCTGAAATATATGTCTTTCTAAACCTGACATCCTGTACTTCAATCATTAACACCTTCGCACAACTTTCTGCACTTCCATCATTATTTACTTTCGGTGCTTGCTTCTATTCCATTTTGTTTCAGTAACCATTCCTGGAGAATGAGATTTTTGCAAGATCTTTCTCCATTGGTTTAATCTGTCTCTATCCTTAGTGTGCTCCCCAAACCCTAATGACCAGACCTGACCATCATATCTTTCTGGGAGAACTTCTGATTTGTGATATCTGCCTGCCACTGGTGCTTTCATCACATTTTTGTTTTGTCATGTCCAATTTTTCTCTGGACTCTGGCGACAGCATGACGTCACATCACACACACCATATTCCGCTCCGAATCAGGGGGAGCAGCGCTCCATCGGCTGTGTTATCCGGGGCGAGGGCTCTCCAGCGAGGCTTCCAGAGGTTCCAGCAAGTTTGGTCTCCTCCTAAGCCAACCTCAGTTGGCAGCAGGTCCCTGTCTTGCCCACACTGTTTTTTTCTTTGCTTTTGGACCAAGCGCCATGTCCCTATGGCACAGAGTGACTCAAGGTTCACTTGCCCACGCGGTACACTGCCAGGTTGATGGGCTCCTTGCTGGGCACGCACCAGTCATCGGCCTCCTGGCTCACCTTGTAGTTCCTCAGAGCAGTCTTGTTGAACACAGGCAGTTTCTCCACAGAATCCGTGGACAGAGCCTAGAAAAAGAACATTATTATATTATATTATATTATATTATATTATATTATATTATATTATATTATATTATATTATATTATATTATATTATATTATATTATATTATATTATATTATATTATATTATATATAGTTGTTTCTCTAACAAAGTTGCTCATATAGAGGAAAAATTTTGGTGTAGGCCTACTCATCAGTATAGTGTTAAGCGGTGAAGTGAGGCAGTATGGGTAATGTGAGCCTACCTTCATGTGAATAACAGCATCTGTGCCGTAGCCCTCCATAGAGTACAGCTGCAGGTCTCCCTGGAAGTAGCGGGCGTAGAGGCGAGAGATGGGAAGCCCATAGCCAAACCCAGCCTGAGAAGGAACAAACCAATAGTACATTAATATGCATGTAAAGGTATAGAGGTGTTATGGCACTTTTGTACACTAACATTGCCAAAGAGGTTTCTGTACTTGCAGCTAAGATTAGGCTTTTGAACTGTAGGTGTAGCGTGAAGTTAAACCGGTAGAAGTGGACTAATCTGTGCTTTTCTACACGGGCTGTATAGCGTGAGTAGGGAAGCCAGCATAAGTAGTTTTAAGCTTGGGCAGACCTGGACAGTGTGTCCACTACGTCTGGATATAAGAAGGAACAGTATGTGTGGTACGTGACATGACTATGCATCTGTGTCAGTGCATGTGCCTACGTGCAGAACATGCATTACATGTGTTTTCCTTTGTGTGTGTGTGTGTGTGTGTGTGTGTGTGTGTGTGTGTGTGTGTGTGTGTGTGTGTGCGCGCGCGCGCGCGAGTGTGTGTGTGTGTTTGTGCACCCCACTTACCAGTGGAGCTCTATGATGGTCCCCGATATTTGGTCTTGGAGCTGTAGAATACATATAACTGAACAGTCTCTCGGTCTTCCTGAAAGGAACGCCGCCCCCTCTATCGCTCATCTGCAGAAGGACAGGAAGAAAATCCAAAACAAAACACTGTTTAGCTACATTCCTTCTGTATCCCTTATGCTGATACAAGAAATATGATACCACAAATGCATGATCTGAGCTTGGCAGTGCAGGGTCAGAATTTGAAGTCAATGGAGTGCACCCGTTCACTGAGTTCACAGACTGACCTGCTGGGGTGTACTTAAGGGGATAGAGCCTGTGGAGGCCCTGCTTATAGGCACGGAGTCTCAGGGTAGTATTACTAGAGTAGCCACCCTTAGCCACATGGCCTGGATTTCCCCTCTCAGGTCTCAATTAGAGCAAAGGGCGGCCGGCGTGGCTGTGCCAAGGCAACTTGATTTCCTAATTATGCCTGTCCGTGTTCCCTCCAATCTGATTAATTTGAGCCGTTTACTACAAATGAACGACTTAGTGGCACTTGTAGGGTTACGTAAGGATTTTTTGAGAGCAATCTAGGCCAAAAGGCTGAGGCTGAGTGGCTGCACGTAACACCTGCCTGCGTGAGAACCTGCAGAAGGTCACTGACAGGCTGTCTGTGGTAGCATTATGCTCCAGAACTCTACTGGAAGCACAGCTTATGGATATTATGTGCCCACAATATACGTTCAGCAATTGTTTTATAAAAACATTACACTCAGGAAGTCTAGTGAAAGCACATGTATGCTAAGAATATATATTTAACAAGGACCCAAAGGTTGTGGTATTTGTCTCCTGTGTGACCAAACAAAGTTTAGAGTAATAATTCTCCATTCTTTAACCTCAGTGTGAAAAGTATGTTGGTTTTTGTTCTGACAACTGCATTGACCAAATTAACAGCTGGATGTCTCAAAACTTTCTACAGCTCAACACAGATAAAACTGAGATAATTATATTTGGGAATAATCAGCAAAGGCATAAGATTGACACAATACTTAAAACTAAAGGACTCAAAGCAAAGGACACAGTCAAAAATCTTGGTGTCCTTATTGATTGTGATCTCACATTTAACAGTCATATGAAAGCCATCACAAAGTCCGCATTCTACCATCTCAAAAACATCTCCAAGCTTAGGGGTCTAATGTCTAAGCAAGATCTTGAAAAGCTGGTACATGCCTTCATCTCAAGTAGAGTCGATTACTGCAATAGCCTCTTCACTGGCCTTCCCAAAAAGAATATCAAACAGCTCCAATTAATACAAAATGCAGCTGCAAGAGTTCTTACAAGAACAAAAAAAATTGATCACATCACCCCAATTTTAAGGTCTCTGCACTGGCTCCCAGTGAGATACAGGATTGACTTTAAGGCCTTACTACTACTGTTCAAGTCACTTAATGGGAAGGGTCCCAGTTACATACTTGATATGTTTCAGCCATATACCCCATCTAGGTCTCTGAGATCCATGGATAGAAATCTATTGACCATACCTACTGTACAAACAAAGTGTGGTGAGGCAGCCTTTAGCTATTATACAGCAAAGCTCTGGAACCAGCTTCCAGAGGATGTAAAGAATGCCCCTACTGTAGAGAGTTTTAAAAGCAGACTCAAGACAAAACTTTTTTCTGATGCCTTTTCCTAATTTTTATTTTCATGTCTTATTTTTTATTTTATTTTCATTCTTCTTCTCATTATTATTATTTTAATGGTTTTGCTTTATTTTAAATTGTATTTTACTTTTTAAATCTTTAATTGTATTCTATTTTAAAATTTGTGTAAAGCGCATTGAAGTGCATTTATGTATGAAATGCGCTATACAAATGTTTTTGACTTGACTTGACTTGACAAGTACAGTGTCTGGACGACTTAAATGATAATGATTTTTTTATGTTCCTTAAACTCACCTTAATAGTAAGATCTTCACCACCAAGAGCCACAGTGACTCTGATTGCCGGAAGGTTGTTACTGGCCTCATGGTTCTCAATGGTCGCCCTCATAGCATTCTGCAAACACAAAGGAAACATTTTTATTATTATACTCTTGCTGCTTATATTTGTATCTCAGACTGTGAAGGATATGAAACATGTCAGGGCTTTGTGATCTTACCTTGAAAAGCTCAAACAACATGTGGTACAGATGGGAGGGGATGTAAGATATGTAGATTGGTTCCTTCTTGGAGTTAGCTGCAATAAAAAAAACATAAAAAAAACAACCATAAGTTTGCATCATGCCCAGGCATGTATAGCCCAAACAAGTATAGCCAGACAGATGTTGGGAAGACAAAGATAAACATTACTACCCGTATAACGGAGGCTTGGTTGAGGAGGCCAAGCCTGAACATGTATTAAAAGCAATATCTCTTACCATTAATCTCCCTCATCTCAAGCTCAGGAGCTCCCAGGTAGTACTGTTCACACAGCATCTTGGCACTCTCAAAGGCATCTGTGGGACACAACAGGCCAGTAACATGAGCTTGAGGAGTCCACATGCAAAAAAACATCTTTAGTCTGCTTCCAGAGACATTGGGATATTGGGCTCTTTTACTTGTGCTCACCTCGAATAACCTCAGTGACGTCACACTGGGAGTCAATGCACCCAATAGTGTTGGGGTGGGCTGGATTGGTAGTCCCATCAAAGATAAGGGCTGCAGAGAGGGAGGGAGGGAGGAAAGAGAAAAGGGGGAGAAAAAAATAGAGAGGTCAGAGGTTTGCTGTCCGTAGTGTATATCAGAGTCCAGTGTTTGTGCCAGGGACGGAGGTAAATAATTGACATAAGCCAGACAGAACCAGCTTGGCTTGGGCGCGCTCAACGGCTGACCTCCAGTTCATAAAAAGCACTGAGTCACCATTTATTGAGGTAGTTGGATCAGGTTCTGCTGATATCAAGCCAGGAAGGGCTAGGCAAGGCAGGACTTCCATTAGACTTAGTTTCTGTCCAGTACAGCAACTCTTGACAAACTGCCTCATCTCTGTCAAAGGTCCCGCGGTCATATAACTGTCTCAGACCCTTTGCTGGCTCAGCAAGAGAGCGTATAGAGGAAAGGAGAAATGCCAACTTGGCAGATTCAAGTGTAAATGGAATTAGCTGCCAAAACCTTTGTAAATGACTGCTAGCTGCATCACATACAAATATTACTGATTCACATATAATAGTCTACCATGGACTAGGGTCTGTTTGTCCACACGAAATCGAGGATTACTGTTTAACTGAAGCGTTTTTTTAATTATTGGGGAGACAACAGGGCTGTAATTTACAATGGTTAAGGAAAGACCTCAATACTCACTGTGCTGGTTGATGAGCATACGGATAGAGATTCGACTCATGTAGAACCGGTCCAGGAAGTACTGAATGTTTTGGCTGGTGACAGGGTCCTGTCCGAAGGCGTCCTTGTACTCAATGATCCCCTGGGCCATGGTGGGCACAACGTCATTGTGTCTGTTCCTGATGGTCACCAAGGCCTCGTTAAACCTTGAAGAAGGGTGAAGGGGCAAAGTGGAGGTTCAGTGTGTGTGTATGTGTGTGTGTGTGGTTCAGCATGTGAAGGCCCTTGCAATTTACCATATGGCCTTCATCCAACATCACACAATAAGAGAGCCGGTAACAGAGCCGGTAACCTGCTGAAGACTTACTCATCTAAAATCCTGTGGTCGTCAGGTCTCTTGTCAAGGAATTCCAGGATCTCCATCAGGCTCTGGACATACCTGTGCAAACACAAACACAGCAGAGGAATGAGTTGTTGTTGTTGCTCCTGTCATCTCCCGTGCCATCCCCCTTCCCCTTAGATGCACAGCCCATCACGGTAGACTGAGCTGGCAGACACAGCGCTGGCAGTGGCAGGCCATTTAGCCAGTCATTGAGGAGGGGTACTTTTCCACTGGTACTTTTCCAGTGTTTGTGTACCAGCCAGCCACCCCCCCTATCCCTCTCACTAAGAACCCCCCCACCAACACACACGCACACACACACACACACATTTACACCTACCCCCACCCCTGATACCAACAGCACAGCCATGCATGCACACACACACACACACACACACACTAACACATTTTCATCTGACACCCCCTACATGCCATCCATGCTTCTCTTCTACGCTTGGGCCCTCAGGAGGTAAACAGGCCCCCAGCCCAACATAGCTGCTGCGCCAAGCACTCCATTCAGTGGTGACCAGCGGATCCACCCGCCAGCACACAAATCAGACTGACACGCCTGCTTATTACCACTACTCAAGTCATGTGCAGCCACAAGTGGATGTGGGCTTCCAATCAACTCATGTACTCTGATGCTGTGTGTGTGTGTATGTATGTGTGTGTGTGTGTGTGTGTGTGTGTGTGTGTGTGTGTGTGTCTGTGTGTGTGTGTGTGTCTGTGTGTGTTCATGGACACAAATTCAATTTCAGGTATGTATATATAGGGCTTGGGGAATTAGGATCGGAACATCTGAATAACATGATTTGCATGATGGACAATGTGTCCATGTGTAGGTCTTACTATTTCTATTTAGATAAGCTAGAGAGGCTAAGAAGGGGAACTGAAGGCAACCCAGTAAAAGCCATGTTTTTATGTGAACTTTCACCGGTTTGTGCTGAAGTGAGTTTTGTGTTTTTGCTGTCTCATTCTTTGCCTGAGGCTCCGGAGCACTGGGGCTGCCTACCTGCCTGCCTGCCAGTGGTAAACAACTAAATCAACCGACTGCAGCCCACCCACCACTATACAGTACACAGGATGTCAGGCAGATCATCCCCCTCTCTCCACCAATCACAGTGAAGTGTTCCTGAAAGCCCCTACTTGGCCCTCATTCCTCATTCCCTCACGCCTGAGGGACTGAGGGAACTTCTCTTCAACTGTAGAAGTTATGAAATAATCTCTCTTTCCCATAACAGTATCCCCCTGATCAAGACCCAGTACCACCAAAGATACAAAAATAACAGGGTTGGGCAGTACAGATGTATCAATGTAATTAATGTAATGAGTGTAACAGAATAACATCAAAAGTGATTAAATGTACAGTGTTTAACTGTACAGTAATTTGTACAGCCATACAGAACTGTGCCTATTGGCAATCTGATGACTGACTTCCTATTGGAAAAGTCAGTCAATGCCAGTTGCAAACGCAGCCAACAACAGCGTCCGTTAGAACGTTCTGTTCCTTTTTGCTGCGTCTGTGTAGGCCGACAAAAACAAGTCTACTCTGCGCAGGTCAGGTTTCATATTTCAGTTCTCAGGGCCTTGACCGACCACACTCACAGAAGGAAGTTCAGTGCACGCGTAAGAGTTGTAAAAGTGTAAATGACATGGTATTCTCACATCGGCTCTAAAATGTGTTCCTCTTTATTTACAGTTAAGACACTAAAATGTTTCTAAAATGTGTTCCTCTTTATTCACAGTTAAGACACTAGATTCCATTTCTACAGTTTCACGATTCTATATTGCGGGGTTATGCATGAAGTCTACAGACTATATGTCTATCCCATATCCCATGCAGTAAGCTGTACGTTTTTTTTACTTGCTCTGTTTGTCTATTTATCTCTAACTATGCACATTCACTCCCATGTATAACAACTC